>CAUYUJ010015770.1:23279-73279 GCA_963575745.1 Prorocentrum cordatum | reverse complement strand
GTGCCCGGCGCGGGCCGGAGGCTCGCCCGGACGACACAACTCGAGCCAAAACGGCTGCGTGCGGGAACGGGAGGGGGGACTGCTCCAGTACGACCCCAAGAGGTGGCGGACGACGGCGACGGCAGGGGGGGGGTTCTTAAGCACCTCTTTTTCGTCACCAGCGAGGCAGAGGCCGTCCTCTCCAGCGCGTGACATGTCGAGGCAACCGAAGGGCTAATTGGCCGGCGTGCAAGACGGGGGGGAGAAAGACGAGAGCGGGGGGATTCTGAAGCACCCAGGGGGCGGAGCCTGGAGCGCGGACGGAGCCTGAAGCCAACGACCCTGGCAGGTCATGCACCGTACGCTGCAGCTGGGGTGGGGCGCATGATGCTCTCCCATTCGCGAGGGCCGGTGCTGGTGAAGGTCGGGACGCCACACCTTCCATCGAAAACCGTGTGTGCTTCTGAATGGGCGGGGCGTCGAGCCCCAGCGCCTTCAAAAGCCCGCCGCAGCGCGGTCGGCACCAGCACGCGCCACGGCAAGGGGGAAGCGCGTGGCGGCTGTGGCAGCTTCGGCCAAGGGCGCCAAGCTGCCGGCGCAGTGCAGAAACACTGCGCGAGATCGCCAGTTTCAGACCCGAGTGGAGGAGGAGGGAGCGAAGAGAAAGAGGGCAAGGAAGAGGAGGAGGAGGAGGAGGAGGAGGAGGAGGAGGAGGAGGAGGTGGAGGAGGAGAAGAAGGCGAAGGCCCCCGAAGAGCACCTGGGGCCAGGACGTGGGGCCCAGGCCGGCCTGGGCCCCTTGCAACCGGCACCGACGCTTCGTCCCGAGTCCCTAATTGACGGTCTTGCTCGGGGCCCCCAGGGCCAAAGATTGGACGAGAGGCGGCGGTGGGACGGTGGCATGGGCGGTGTCGCCGTGCTCGCGTCCTGCGGGGTCCTCCTGTGGAGCCCGAAACCGCACAGGGGCCGGCCTCCAAGTGGACAAAAAGAAAGCCAGGAAGGAGGAGGAGGAGGAGGAGGAGGACGACGAGGAGGAGGGAGGAAGGAGGAGGAGGAGGAGGAGCCCCCTCCAGGGAGCCCTGCGCTGCGCCTCTGCCTCGGCTCGCGCATGGCCCTGCGGGCAAGCACCCCCTGCAGGAGTTCGCTGCAAAATTCTAGCGATCTGCTCCTCGCTCCAGAAGGGGGAAGGGAAGGGACAGGAGGCAGCGACGAGGGGGAGGGGGGGGGGCTGCGAGGCCCCCAAGGAAATCTTCGCAGAGGGGGATCAACTACAGGATTGAATTGCTCGAAAGTTGATTTTCCCGCCGAATATGTATATATATAAAATACAAGATCTTGTTGGCTCGCTTCGCTTCGCCACAACATCTTGTCCCTCACCCTCATCCTTGGCGCAGGAGCGCTGGTCTGGTATCCCGCCGCGCTGTCTGGTCACAGAATGTGGCGAGCTCGTGAACTTCCATTGCCATGTGGGTGTAAATTTGATGTGTGTCGCGAGCTCAGCGGCTATGGGGGATGAAGCATGATGTTATTGCAGCACCGATTCGGAGGACAATGGGTTGGTGGCCGTGCCTGTGGTCGCGCTGGCGCTCGTGTTGGACACCGTGCCGGCGGGCGTGCTGGTGGCCATGCTGCTCGTTATGGTGGCGGTCGTGCGGGGGATGGTGCTTGTGGGCGGTGGTGCTAGTGGGTGGTGGTGCTGGCGGTCACGCTGGCGGCGTGCTTGTTGTCGTGCTATTGGTCGTGGGGCCACCGTGGGCGTGGGTTTTCATCAGGAGTGAGCATGTAAGGCAGCCCACAGCCACCCGACGGGCCCAAACAATTTTTGGTTCACGTCGACGGCTGTTTTTTCGCACCGGGCCTCCTGGGCGTCTGGCGCCCTCCGGGCACGCCGGCGCCCTCAGGGCTGCGTGGGCGTGTTTTCGTAAGGCGTGAACATGTCCGGAAGCGCAGAGCCACCCGATGTGCCGAATCAATTTTTGCTTCACGTCGACGGGCATTATTTTCTTCGGGGCCTCGGATGGGGGGCTTCTGGCGCCCTCCGGGCACGCGGGCGCCGAGGGGCTGCCGTGTGTGTGTGGTGTGTGTGCGTGTGTGTATGTATGTATGTATGTATGTGTGTGTGTGTCTGTTCGTGCGTGCGTGTGTGTGTGTGTGTGTTTGTCTGTTTGTGCGTTTGTGCGTTCGTGTGTGTGCGTGTGTTTTCGTACGGAATCAGCATGTGCGCGGGCGCAAAACCACCCGACGGGTTGAACCAACCAATTTTTGGTTTACGTCGACGGCTGCTTTTTCTTTTTCGGGCCCCAGATGGGGGCTTCTGGCGTTTCGGGCACGCCGTGCCGAGAGGCTGTCGTGGCTGTGGGTTTTCGTAAGGAAGAAGCATGTCCTGGGGCGCGGAGCCACCCCACGCGCTGAACAAATTTTGGTTTACGTCGACGGCTGCTTTGTCTGTTCGGCCCCAAGATGGGGTGCGTCTGGCGCTCTCTGGGCACGCTGGCGCCGAAGGGCCGTCGAGGGTGTGAGTTTTCCTAAGGATGGAGCATATCCCGGGGCGCGGAGCCACCCCTCGGGCGAAGCCAATTTTGGTTCACGCCGACGGCTTCGTTTTTGAGAGCGGGACCGGCCGGCCGGCCAACGCGCGGAGTTTGTTTCCGAACGCGGGCGTCGCGCGTCCCCCCGCGCGGCGCAGCGCTATTCGCGCGGGCACCTAATTGGGCGTCGGCGCGCACGTCGCGGCGGCCGTGGCCGCGGGGAAGGTCAGCCGGCAGATGAGTTTGCTGTATTCACACTTCTCCGCTTGCTCCGTGTAGTTCATGAGACGCGGGGCGTGCTTCGTCCTCTTGCCGGCGGCGGCCTCGGCCAAATAATGGCCAGCCTGGGCTCCGGGGCCGGCGCGCGATGTGGCGGGGCGGGAGCCGGGCCCGAGGCCGTTCACCCATCCTGGCACCTGGGTCAAGTCAGCGGCCGCCTGCCGAGCCGAGAAGTATTCCCGGCCGCGCCCCCGACAATACTTCCGCATCTGCTTCGCTATCTCGTTCTCCAACGCCGCCCAGTCGGAGAACGGGCGGCGGGCGGCGCACGCAGCAGAGGCGGCCGACAGGCCGATGGCCAACTGCTTGTCCGAGAGGCCGGTCTGGCGGCAGGTCCGGAAGCCTCGCTTGGCGTGGGCCAAAGCAGCCCCGATGTCATCCAAGCTGGTGGTCCCGAGGTGCGCTGCGAGGCCCCGCGGGCTTTGGCGATGCCGGACACCGATACATACTGCCGCCTGTGTGCTCGGATCCCTGACTCGCCGTAGAGCTCCCTGGATGTCCACGCTCACCCGGTCTTTGAAGCGGTCGGGGTTGCCGAAGCGCGTGGTGTTCATTATGCGGATGGCCTTGTCAATGTCTGCGGCCGCCAAGACCCAGGCAGGCAATATGTTTCTGCGAAGTAATGGTTTTGCTGCGCGTTGTTCTCCTCTCTCGTGGAGCTTCCTCAGCAGGTGCTGGAAGATGGGGAATGTGATGGTGGTGATATTCCACGAGCGGTGGTTGTTTCGCAGGGCCCTGCCCTTGCCGTTGTTGATGCCGTACCTCGCTTTAGTCGGCCCGGCGGCAGCGCCACCAAGCCGACCCCCATGACGTAACCTATCTTGTAAACTGCGGCACTTCCAACAATGTCCCCGTTTACTGAGTTGGTGCCTAGGGTGCGTCGTGCAGAAACGGACCTTTGGTCGGTTCGGCATCGAAGCTGTGTGTCAGAGGTTACTGTTCCCACTGTCGGCTTGAGCCGATGTGTCGAAATACGGAGGCTTGAAGGATTTTGAATTGTTCGCGTTTTCCGTTTCTGATGCTCCAAGACGGGCCAAGAGGCCTCGCAGACGGCTCCAAGACGGCCCGAGAGGCCCCCATCATGGCCCCAAGATGGGCAAAGAGGGCTCAAGAGTCGCCCAAAACGGCTCCAGAGGGATTCAAGGGAGCCCCAGCGGCCTACAAACAGAATCTTGAAATCGGGTTTTCTGCCTCCAGGAGCTCCAGGGGGCCTCCAGACTGCCCTGAGAGGCGCCCAGGAGGCTCTGAGAGGCCCCCAAGAAGCCTCCAGCAGGCCCCCAGACGCCCAAAAGACGCTCCAAGAGGTTCAAAACAGGCTCCGAGAGGTTCGGAAACGGCTCCCAAAAGGCTTCAAAAGTGTGGTCGGTACAATTCGATGGTTACAGGTGACACGCCTCATGTGGTACTTGGTCGGTACCACGCGAGGCATCCGAGAAATCTACGACGAGATCCCAACGAACACTCCAGAGGCCTCTGACTCACAACCCAGGCGCGTTGGCGGCATGGGCCGAAGGCCATTAGATACTACAATATGGCTGCAATTTGCTTCTCATTTACTTGCTCAGGTTCGTCGTCGTCGTCGTCATTGTCGTCGTCGTCGTCGTCGTCTGCCTCGTCGTCGTCATCTTCCTCATCCCCCTCCTCCGCCTCCTCCTCCTCCTTCTCTTCCTCCTCCCCCTCCTTTTCGTCAGTTTCGTCCTCATCCCCCTCTTCCGTTTCCCTCATTATTTCCTCCAGTTCGTTAGCTGCCTCTTTTGCTTCTCCTGCTTCCCCTGCCCTTGCTTTTGCTCCTGCTCGTGCCCCTGCTCATCCTGCAAAGTATTTGGAGCAACCCTGGCTCTGAAAACGTTGTGTTGAGATCTGCCACCGTGCCGCGAGGCACGGAGTGGGCGTGTCCTTGTGGAGTTTTTAAGGAGTACGGAGCCCGTCGTCCCGAATCTCCCGGGGCTTGTCGCGCCCCCCCTGGGCTTCGGCGCAGCTCGCGCAGCTCTTTGCATGACTCTTCGGAGCCCAAGAAGAGCCCAAGACGGGCTAAGAGAGCCCCAAGAAGCCGCGAAGACGGCGCAAGACGGCCTGCTCCTGCCCCTGCTTCTGCTGCTGCTCCTCCTCGTCATCCTACCTCACGCTGTCTAGTCTCTTGCCTTTTTTTTTTTGATGATTCCTGTGGGACCTGTGCAGGCAGCGGGGGAGAACGGGCGGAGGGTGGGCAGGATGTGGCTGGTGGGTTGGGGGCGTGTGTAATCGTGAGTTGGAATGCACGCGGGGGCAAGCTGGGCATGACGCGCGAGATGGCGCCCTTAACTCATGGGCCCTTGCAACGGGTGGTTCGAAGAGGAGGCTTCAACAGACCGGGGCCGATAGGGGTTCCCACAGCTTGCGTGGGCCTTGGAAACGAATTGAATCACAAGGGGCCCCCCGGGTGCTGGGAAATTTAAAATGCTCGTGTGTGAGGGCCCAGGGGTTCCCACAGCTTACGGAAACGCAATGAGGGCGGCGGGGTCGGGGTGGCAAGAGGGCACGGGCTGCGCTAGGTGTCGTCAGCGCGCGCACGAGGGCCAGGAAAAAAACGGAAGCTGCGTCTAGGGGGCTCGGGGTTCCCAGAGCTTGCGTAGACTTCTAAAGGTGCCAATGGATTCTGGGAGCGTCGGACGGGCCCAAGCTTGGCGATTCATGACATCGAGGCCCGGGGGTTCCCCCAGCTTGCGTGGGCACGGCGCGCGAAATCCCAGGAGGGGAGCTGTGGGCGGTTGGTGGGTTGGTGACGTGTTACTTGGTATTGACGGCCGCCGTGGAAAAAACTACGGTGCATTCCCTGGGTTTTTCTCGCGGCTCATGGGTCGTCCGCACGGGCGTTCGGCGGGCGGGGGGTCGCGGACAGAAGGGGCCCGCGGGGGTTCCCACAGCTTGCGTGGCGTCAAGAGATGACATCAAGGCTGGGGGGGCCCTGGTAGTCCAACGGCAAGGGTTCCCACAGCTTGCGCTCGGGACTGCAAAAGGGCACGATGTGAGTGGCACTGGCAGCACGAGGGAACTGAGAGAGAGAAACGAACTCAGAGAGATAGAGCGAGAGAGAGAGAGAGAAACAGAGAGAAACAGAGAGAGAGAGAGAGAGAGCGCCTGGCGTGCCTTTCCGCATGTCGCCACGCATCAATCAAAGGGGCTGTAGTCGAGCCCCGGGTTGCAGGCCTCGCACCGTCGAGGTTCGACCAAATCCGATGCGCGTCGGAGAGATAATGGCCGGGCCGCTCACTTGCAGCTGGGGCGGCGCCGCACTGCGGCCTTCGTCTTTACGCGTTTTTAAACACACTTTTACACACCCCCTGTAAACGTTCAGATAGCCGCCTCAACTGCAATTTAGGAGGAGGGCTAGCGCTTCCTCTCTCGTGCTTGACCCTCCTCTCCTGGCGCAAAGTTTCGGCTCGAGGCGTGGGTTTCGCGGGCGAGGCCCGCGCTCGAGCCTTCAGAGAGGGGTAGCTTCCAGCCCCTGCTCGCCCCGAGCCCGACAGGCTCGGGCGCCGCCACGACGCCGGCCATCGGGCGTCCCGGCTGGCTGCTGGTGACCGCACTCGCCCTCTGCGAGCTGGACGGGCTGCTGGAGGTCTTCGGCGGCCGCCAGAGGGAGTCCGAGGAGGTCCTCATCGAGCCCCTCGACCTCGCGGGGGGCGCCGAGTGGACAGGGTCGCCAGCGGGGTTCATGGCGCCGTGGAGCAGGTGGAACCGCGTCTACGTCCAGACGCAGGGGAGGAACACGGGGGTGGTGATGCTGCTCGTGAGCCGCGTCGGGCCAGGGACCTCGTTGGTGTGGACCGCGATCGACCCCGCCAAGCGGGTGCAGATCATCAACCTGCGGGACAAGGCGAGGATGCTGCCGCGCCCGAAGAAGGGAGTGACCTGGACCGAGCACCCAGGGCTGAGCGAGAAGGAGAGAGAGCAGGCGATCATAGCCGCGGAGCGGCTCATTGTGCGACACGAGCTGGGGCAGGCTGGCGCCGAGAGCGCCAAGGCTAACTTGACGAGGGGCAAGAAGGCGAGCTCGAAGGCCAAGGTGGCGTCCTGGTTCGGCAAGGGGCTCGTGACCACCGTGGTGACGGCGTGGGCCCACAAGACGTGGGGCGGTGCTGCGGCGGCGTTCTTTGTGGGCTGGAGGTTGTGGCGCTGGCTGCATCTCGGGTCCTTCTTCGCCGCAGGGTACCACGCCATCTCCGCGGGGATGCAGGCGATCGAGGACCTGGACAACTTCCGCGAGTTCCTGGGCGAGCTGTACGAATCGGGCGACCTCGAGCTGGGCGCGGCGTACCTGGGCTGTGTCCTCATCGGGATCTACGCGGTCTGGACATACGGGTGTTCGTGCCGAAAGGAGGGCGACTCGGACAGCGACTCGGGCTCGGACTCGGACGGCGGGTCCGTGCACGCTGGCGACGACGTGAGTGATGTGAGTGGGGACGAGCGGGACACCAAGACCCTGTTCGCGGAGTTGGCTCGGGGGCAGTCTGACTTGGCCGACGCGGTGGGTATGCTGAAGTCGAGGCTGGATGTCGGGGGCGGCGCGGGAGCAGGCCCGGCCTGCGGCGGGGGGGCTCTGGCGTCGGAGCCAGGCCCGCCTCCTCCGCCCCCCGCGGGGCCGCCGCCGTCCAGAGGAGACGAGCCCAGCACGGCCGAGGTGGATGCGTTCATCAAGAAGTTGACGGAGCACGAGGAGCTGGTGCAGCGTGACTCGGGCTTGAGCACCCGGGCGCAGGCAGGGTCGCCTACGCCGAGTTCGAGCGCAGCATCCTGGGAGAAGGTTGGCGACCTGGGCGAGCTCGATGACCCCCTGAAGGACCAGATCGTTCAGCTGAAGGAGGAGTCGAAGAACCCGAAGGAGAGCTTGCTGACGACGCTGGAGAAGTACCGCCGCGTGGCAGGCTCCCCCGTGGGGGGGATCAAGGCCCGCGTGGCGCCGACGGTGCTGGCGAGGCTCTACAAGGGCGGACGGAGCGCCCGCGTGGAGACGCAGGAGTGGCTCCGCTCCAAGGAGCTGCAGGGCGCAGGCATCGCGCAGGAGCTGAACATGCTGGCGCTGGTCCTTGACAGGATGATGAGCCAGGGGCAGTACGACGAGCTGATCAACTCGCAGGCCGCGGAGGTGACCTGCTTGCGCCTGTACTCGATCTGGAAGGCCTACGAGCGGGTGCAGTGCAAGAGCGACTGGCAGAGGCCGAAGGCGCAGCACGGCGGCAAGTGGCGCTCCAAGGTCGATTGGAGTCTGGCGGAGGAGTACCTGCGCCTCGACGGGGACCCCAACAGCGAGAACAGGGGGGCCGACGACGAGGTGCTGGAGAAGCTCAGGCGGCGGGCGATCCTCAGCAAGCACCTGGGTGAGGTGCGCTCGGGGCAGCCCGCCGGCGAGGACGAATAGGTTGCGGCCGGAGCTATCGTGGTGTGCTCTGGCCAAGGCCTGAGGGGTCAATCCTCTCTACCACGGCCGCGGCGGCGAGCCGCTTTCGTGCCGAGCTTCTTGCTGGACACGTCTTTCGGGTGGTGGTGCTACATCGGGCTGGTGAGCTTCCTGACGATCGGTTGTGGGGTCTTCCACGGCGGCGTCGGAGCGTCGAGGCCTTTCTTGTACTTGGAGCCTCGCGCCGTTCTGTGGCGAGCTGGCTTTCCCGTGCGTCGGAGCGCAGGTCGCTCGGTGGTCCCAGATGCCTACTGGGGAGAAGGATGCGAGAGAGAGGGATCCCTTGAGGAGTCTGCCTGGGCTCCCGTTCCCACTACAGTCGAGGAGGTCGAGTTCGAGCCTGTCCGAGAAGGAGCTGAGGACAACCTGGCATCGGACTTCGAGGACGATAGCGGCGATCAGGAGTATGGCGACGGGCTGTTCGAATGGTTGGATACATCCATCGACCCTGACGGACAAGCAGACGTGCCAGACGGACTGGAGTGCGAGTACGCCGCTGCAGGAAAGACTGGTGACGGAAGCCTGGGACCTTCACGCCGCGAGGGCGAAGTGGGGGACCATCAACGACGGCAGGGCGGCATTGAGCCGCCTGGCAGGAGGGAGCCCGACAGAGTATTTTGCGAAGGGATCGAGGCCTACGACGGCTACGGCATCGAAGGCTTCACCGCAGTTGAGGAAGGGCGACCTGTGCCCTCTGAGAGCGGAGCAGGTGTCTCTCCCAGCGCCGGGGACCCGGAGCTTGGAGGTGGCGGCGATCTCGAGTCTCGCTGGACGGTACCTCACAGAGGCCAGCCAGCTGATGATCAAAGGCTCGGGGGAAGTCGACTGGGAGAAGTACGAGGCGACAAAGAGCTACTCGGACCCGGCGTGGCGGAGCAAGAAGGAGCGCTTGGCACTTGCCCTGCGGATGGCGCAGGCTGGAATGATAACATATGTGACGAGGGTACGCGAACATGTCGGGCTGTTCACGGTGGCGAAGGACTTCGACCCCAAGACTGGTGGTATCTTGAAGTCTCGGCTGATCTGGGACTGCCGAAGAGTCAACCTGCTCTTCGTGGATCCCCCGTGGGTGCCTTTGGGCAGCCCCGCGGGCCTCGCGCTCCTGGAGCTGGACGAGGCGGTGCTGCGTGGACGGCGGCTCTTCTCCTTCCAGGGCGACGTACCGGACTGGTTCTATCGGTTGCACTGGGGTTCGTTTTTGGCGGAGTATTTTGTGGTGGAGGATGTCTCGCCGCAGGAGCTGTACCAGTACGGGATGGCGCAGGGTGTGGCGTTGCCGAAGCCGCGCGAGGAGGACATTGGTATTGGGGCTTCGAGCTTGGTCATGGGCTCGGCGTGGGCGGTGTTCTTGGCCCACAGCTGCCTGGAGGCGAGCTTCGAGTCCCTGAAGGCCCCCAGCTTGACTTACGGCAAGCCCACCCCGTCGTTTGGCCTATCGGAGGAGGAGGCGATCAGGTTCCTGCTGATGTTGTACATCGACGACTACATCGGCTTCACCCTCGAGGGCGAGGACGGCGAGCTGAAGATCCTGGAGGACAAGGAGATGATCAAGGAGCTTCTGAACGGCAAGGGGCTCGCGGTGCACAAGGAGGCCTGGGGAGAAGGGATGGAGAACGGCCTGGGCCTGTGCATTGCCGCCACGAGACCCTACACGCTGAGGATCCAGCCGAAGAAGATGGAGCAGGTCGTGCTGGCTACCGAGGCGGCGGTGTTGGAAGTGGCTCTCAGACCTGCGGCGGTGGCTTCTCTGGTCGGGCACTGGACCTGGACCATGATGGTCTTCCGCCCCTCGTTTGCGATCCTGGACGCGACCTACAGGTGGCTGAGGGAGTTCACCGAGGAGGAGAGTGTTGTGCCGCACCGCTTGCCCGAGGAGGTCAGGAGCGAGTTGAGGGCCGTCGCGTCCCTCTCGGTCTACATGGAGTCGAACCTGGAGATGGGCTGGTGGCCGAGAGCATATATGACGGATGCGTCCAACGAGGGCTTCGGCGCCCTGGCTTGCGACTGCACGGAGGAGGACGTCCGACGAGAAGCTGCCCGAGGAGATGGGGGAGCTTGGGGACCCTTGGCCGAGCAGAGCTACACCGAGATCGAGCGGGCGCAGGAGGCGATCGGCGAGGAGGAGGACCTCCCGGCCGCTCCCACTATGGGGCGACCTGGGGTGTTGGAGCTCTTCGCTGGGAGCTCTCGCTTGCTGGAGGCGATCAGGGAGCTGACCGACTCGTGGGGCGAGGCCTGGGACATCCAGCGGGGCGTGGAGTTCGACGTACTGGTCACCGAGAACTTGGAGCTGCTGTTACGGAGATTGAGGACTGGCTGGTTCTGGTGGGTGCATGTTGCCCCCCCGTGCGCGACGTTTTCGAGAGCAAGGCAGCCGCCGCTGAGGTCGAGCGATCACCCATGGGGGCTGCCGGACTGCACGGAGACGGACCAGGCCAAGATCGACGAAGGGAACGCTTTGGCTTTGATAGCAGTAGAGGTGGTCAAGATCTGCCTACGCCTTGGCATTGGATTCACCCTCGAGAACCCCAGGACCAGCAAGATATGGGCGTTCGCGCCAATGACCGCGCTCTTGGATCTCGAGGGGGTTTTCCGTGTGGAGGTGGATTACTGCATGTATGGCGAAGAATGGAGGAAGCCAACTACGTTCATCACCAACGTGAAGAAGATGGCGACGCTACAGCGGGTGTGCTTGTGCCCCTCGAGCCGATGCAGTCGGACTGGCCGAGCTCACCGAGAACTACGAGGACGATCACCAGGTGGGCTACGGTGGACTCAGGTGGCCTGTGCTTACCCGCTGGAGTTGTGCAGGGCATACGCGTCCACTCTGCAGGAGCTCGAGCCGCACTGGGACTCGATACCAGCGGGGGCCCGGCTTCGCCTGCAGGGGGACCGCGGGCGCGTCGTGCGAGCGACTGGCCCAGCCCTGCCTCTGCTGGGCCATTGGCTGGAGAGGAAGTGGCACGTGCTGTTTCAGGGACGATGGTCTCACGCCGAGCACAACAATGTCTTGGAGTTGCGTACGGTGGTGGCGGTGCTCCGACACCTCAGTCGCACGTCCCAGAGCTGGAATCACCGCGTGCTTTTCTTCACCGACTCGTTGGTGAGCTTAGGCGCCCTGAAGAAGGGGCGCTCTTCTGCCAGGGACCTCTTGCACCTGGCGAGGATCGGCGGCATCATCCAGATGGTCTGCAGGATCCGCGGGTACTTCAGGTGGGTGCCGAGCGAGCTCAACCTGGCAGACGGCCCCTCGAGAGGTCAAGGCATAGGCGCGGCGGAGGACACAGTGGCGGGCCACGTGGGCCGTGGGGTGCCGAAGGAGCTACTTCAGCGGCTGCAAGATCGGGCCCGACGAGGACCGCCTGGAGCTTCGCATTTGTGATGGCAATGAGTGGGCTGAGGCTGTGCGAGGCGATGCCGCGGCGTGGGGTGGACGGCCCCGCCACGACCTCGGCGAAGCCCCCCCCTCTGGCTAAGAGGGGCGCTCGGGCCTGGGAGCAGGCACCGAGTGACAAGCTGCATCGCAATGTGAGGCTCGTGGTGCACGCCGTGGACGACGCCACGAATCAGATCTACGAGAAGGAGGTGAGGACCTTTCTTCTGGACGTGAAGCGGCACGGGCTCCCCTTCTCCACTTACGAGGGAAGGGATGCGGCGCTCGGCGGGTACATATCGGACATGTGCTACGTGATGCAGTTACCCTTCGGCAGGGCGTCTGCGTTGTTCAATGGTTTCATGCACATCTTCGAGGATCACCGCAATCGGCTCCCCGTCGCGGCCAGGGCGCCGAAGTCCTGGTCTAGGATGGGCTTCCAGAAGGAGGGGGCGCCGGTGCCGTTCGAAGCCGTGGGGCGCGTGCTCTACGACCTCTTTGAGCACGGCCAGCTGTACGAGGGGGCCGCGGTGCTGCTGCAGCTTGACGGCTGGCTGAGGGAGCAGGACTGGGGCCTCCTCAGGAAGACGGACGTGGCGGTGGGGCCCGACGGGGAGGTCGGGCTCACCTTGGGCCGCAGAGAGCGGGGCGAGAAGGTGAAGACGGGAGCGAACCAGGGCGTCGTGGTCTCGTGGCAGGCGACGAAGGCCATCCTGCGGGCGATCGGCAAGGGCGCGGCGCCACGGGACCTCCTCTTCCCGATCTCACAGGACAAGTACAGGAAGGCGTGGAGGCTGGCCTTCGACAGGGCGGGCCTGGCGGACTTCGGGCCCCCGCACTCGCTGAGACACGCGGGCGCGGCGGCCTACATCGCCGCGGGCGGCTCGCTGGAGGCGGCGCGCCGGAAGGGCCGCTGGCAGACCACGTCGGCCCTTCAGCGCTACACGAAGGTGCACGTGCTGATCGAGCAGCGGAGCCGGCTCACCCCCGAGCAGCTTGAGCGGGGGCGGGCCTTCTGGCGCAGGCCGGCCCAGCAGATCGCGGAGGCCATCTACCGCTCCGACGCCGTGCTGGCCCCGCTGGCGCGGGACATGGTGCACGAGCTCGAGGCAGCCAAGAACGACGAGGTCGTGCTGCCGCAGCTGGAGAGCATGGCGGACGGGGGCGCGGAGCCCACCAGCCGCCCGTCTACTGCTGGCCGTAGCAGGGCCAGACGGCAATGAGCAGGCTGCCGCAGCCCCCACCCTCATTTTAGGCCCCGCCTTTCGCGGGTGCTATATCTTTTGATATGAATGCAGGAGCCTCGAGAGCTGGGCGCGTGCACCCTGTCCTCCACTTGTCTTCCTTGAACACTTGATAGATATGGGGAAAATATACAGCAGGTTTTTTTGGTGGGTGAGAGCGACACAAATTATCTCCCTTTCCCCCCCTCCCGAATGTGCGCCGCGCTCGTGTCTAGCAGTGGCTGGAAGCATGAAGGCACAAGTGCCAATCTAGCGATGGCGGGACTGGGGGTTTCGCCGCGAGGCTTGTTGGCCCGACCGTGGGCCGAGGCACGGTCAGGAACCTCTCGGCCTTTTAAGTTTCGGGCCTCACACGGGGCCCCGCCGCTGCGAACAGATACTTTCGGAGGGTGCCCCCTCCTCTCGAGCCGCTCGCTGTCCTGTGGGTGTGTCTCCTCCCGCTGCTGCGTCGGATATTCTGTGGGGCCTCTTTTCATTAGGGTTGTCGCTCTACCCCCGCCTGCCCCCAGCACTCTAAAATCAAGATTTAATGGTATAGGCACGCTCCGAGTTAACATATATTCAAGCCTGGCTCTCGAGTGTGGGTGCTGTGTAAATACGCGTTTTTAAACACACTTTTACACACCCCCTGTAAACGTTCAGATAGCCGCCTCAACTGCAATTTAGGAGGAGGGCTAGCGCTTCCTCTCTCGTGCTTGACCCTCCTCTCCTGGCGCAAAGCTTCGGCTCCCAACCCTGCCCACCCTTGGGCTTGGATGAGCTCAGGGGGTTTCGCCGCGAGGCTTGTTGGCCCGACCGTGGGCCGAGGCACGGTCAGGAACCTCTCGGCCTTTTAAGTTTCGGGCCTCACACGGGGCCCCGCCGCTGCGAACAGATACTTTCGGAGGGTGCCCCCTCCTCTCGAGCCGCTCGCTGTCCTGTGGGTGTGTCTCCTCCCGCTGCTGCGTCGGATATTCTGTGGGGCATCTTTTCATTAGGGTTGTCGCTCTACCCCCGCCTGCCCCCAGCACTCTTAAATCAAGATTTAATGGTATAGGCACGCTCCGAGTTAACATATATTCAAGCCTGGCTCTCGAGTGTGGGTGCTGTGTAAACGCGATGGTCTTCGTCACTGGGTGCTTCGTGGCGGGCTTCTTCGACGGGGCGAAGCCGACGGAGGCCTGCGGCGTGGAAGAAGAGGAAGCCGATGGCGTGACGGGCTGGGTGAAGGCCACGACGCTGCCGTGCTGAGACGCCCACGTCTTCAAGGCGTTGTGGACTTTGGCGGGCACGTTCGGCGCGATGGTGATCGCGACGTTCAGCAACTCAGTGATGGTGCGCGGCTCGGAGGTGTGCTTAGTGCCTGTGCGCGTGAAGGAAACTCGGTTAGAAAGTACCTTCGCCTGTGCACTCCATGCGGTCTGGTTCGGTGCGGCGGGAACGGTCATGTCCGCGGCCAGGAACGCGTTGGTCAGGACGTGCTCCGTGATCTGGCCGATGTAGTTGCAAGCCTTGGTCGCGGCCGCGTCGGACTGCCCGTAGGCGGCGGCCACCCACGCCCAACTGCGACCCTGCGTCGGGTTGGCGGCGGCAGTCGGGGGCATGAAGCTCGCATTGGTCTTGCACACGCCACTCGGGGTGCTGGGGGGGCCAACCCGCTCCATCGCGCGTGCCGACAAAGTACTGAGGCCGCGGCGGTTGGCCGGCTGCGTGGCCTTTAGGCTGGCGCCGTCCGCGAAGGTCACGCGCGAGCCTGCGTTCTTCTTCCCTGGGATGTCGATCATCTCCACGTTCACCGCGATGGTGTACAGCGATGCTTGCTTCCGCTGACCTTGCACTGGCGCGCTGCTCGGCGCCGTGGCGGTGTCCAGGGGCGCGTTCTTGATGCTCGCCTTGGGGGGCATCGCAGGCGGCGGTCTGGCAGGAGGGGTCGATGTACGGGGCTGCCGAAGCGCGCCTGCCGTGCCCGATGATTTGAGCCTCCGACGGCGGCGGGCCGAAGCACGTGCACGATGACATGCGCGCGCGTGCTGGAGGGCCGAAGCGTGAACAGATCGGGGCCCAGAGGTTCCCACAGCTTGCGTGGGCAGCAGTGCGCAACTTCCGCGGGCAATCCGAAGCGAGGTCCGAGCGGGGCCCGAGAGCCTGCGCCGACGCCCGGCACGACATCAGGAGCGGGGGGGCTCTGGGAGGGCCCAGCGGGTAACGCTGTACACAATCGGCGCGCAAAGGCAAGGCCAGGCTCGGGGTGGGAGGGGAGGGGCGACGCGGAGGACGAAGGCAGCTGAATGCAGAGAGCGATGTGTTTTTGCCTGGGGGCCGTCAAGGGCGGCGGCAGTACGGCTCGGCCGCGGCGGGTCGCTTGCGGACCGCAGCGCGAGGAGCGGCCGCACTGTCTAACAACAGCTCGGTCCAGACAATGTTTTTCGTGAGGGCGTGTCCAGCAGCCGTGCGTCGCTCCGACGCTGCAAGAATCCTAAGGTCGGAACGGCGTTGGGCCCGGCTGAGCGCCACGTACAGGTGCCCGTGCGTAAAGGGGCTGCGTCGCAGGTCGATGACGCATCTGGCCAGGGTGCTGCCCTGGGCGCCGTTGAGGGTGGAGGCGTACGCCGGGCGCAATGGAAATTGTCGGCGCACGATGGTTGTCGCACCTTTGGCCAAGCTCCAGCGGAAGCAGATCCGCGGTAAAGGGGAGCGTCTGCCGTCCAACGTTTCGACATCCACGTGGTTGTCGTGAACGGCGACGAGGACCACCTGGGTATGGTTCATCAGACGATCCTGAGAGCTAAAGTTCCTCATACTTTCGTAGAACTGCGCCCACGATGAGTCGAATGCGGTGGGGAGGCACACCGTGTTCAGTTTGGACGTTCAGAAATTCGGGCGTCACGCGAGGTTCGATGAACTGATCGTCCCGGTCGATCTCTATGCAGTCGGCGCTGAACCGATGGTATTCGTCGCGACGGTAGGTGTGTGCGAGGATGTTCAGGACCATGTCGTTGAACGCGTCGACGGTATCGTTGGTGACGGCCAAGATCTTGGACTTTGCGCAAGCATTTGCGTCGTTCGGGTGTGGGAAGCAGAAATCAATGGCCTCGCGGGGTTCCAATATGGTTGGGCAGAGGTGCAGTTCCAAGTAACCGGGAGTACCATCCACGGAGTGCTTCGCCTCGGCGGTTCCATTGCCGACAGTCTCGATCCAGCGAGCGCACGTGAGATCAGCATGTTGGCGGTGTTTGGTAGTGAGCCGGTGGCATTCGAAATGGTCCCACGTTGATGACGAACGCACGCTCATTGCAACAATGTCGCGTCTGGACGCGTGCTTGAGGACAGGAGGGATCTGGCGGAAGTCCCCGTAGCACACAATGACCTTGGGGGAGTAAGTGTCTGGGGCTGCCTTCTGGAGGGTGTCCAGAAAACGCACAACGGCATCCGGCGCTGTCCTTTTCGCTCCAGGCCACTCGTCCCACTGTATGACTGAAGCGCGAGCTAGGCGCGCGGCCTCAGCAGTTTGCAAGCCCAGATTGCACGTCAATGGATCCTCGTCTCCCAGAGGTATCTTGAACGTGGAGTGGGCCGTGGCGCCATGAGGTAAGAGAAGGGCGGCCTGGCCTGTCGTGGCCACGTTGACGCAGGACTTGCCGAGAGATTCTGTGTAGTAATGCACGTATTGGGCCACCGTGGACTTGCCCGTGCCGGCGGCGCCGTGGACGAAGACGAACTTGGAGGCATTGGCGGTGATGTGTCTAGTGATTGTCGTGGTGGCCGCGCGCTGCTCTGAGTCGCTGCGCGCGCGAGCCTGGAGTGCGTGGAAAATTGGGGTGGTCGCCGTGGCTGTTCTAGGAGGAGTGCTGTCGGTGGACTGCCTGCTCGTTGATGCTATGGGCACGGGCACGTCCAAGAAGGCCAACGCGTCGGCACGGTCCTGCGCAGCCGCAGCCAGGCGTAAGCATCGCTTCAATTCCGTCGCAGCAGTAGACGGCGTCATCCCTCGGTCGAGAAAGTCTTTCACCAGGTGCTTCTCGAATGCGTTGTACAACGTCGTCGGCTTAGCATCGAGGTCGAGGAGCACAACAAAAGCGAAACGTAGCTGGTGGGCCGTGTACCGTAATTCCACGAGTTCTTGGAGGACCCGGGCGGCCTCGTCGTCCTTGGTAAACATGCCCGTCGCCAGCATGGCCTCCTCGCAAGTAGGATACTGCGAGCCATTGTGGGAGCGGCAGTCTTTGAAGCTCCTGGAGGGGATTGGCAGAACAGGGAGATGAGGGAAAGGGGCGGCGGTTGGAGAGGCCGGGGGGGGGGGGGCGGACTGCAGGCGGGGAGAGGTCGGGCGCCAGAGGTCGGGGTGCGTCGTGGCCTTGGAGGTTCCCACAGCTTGCGTGGAGAGAGCAGGGGATCATCATCATCATCATCATCATCGTCATCAGCAGCATCATCTTCGTCGTCGTCGTTATCATCATCACCAGCCTCACCAACATCGTCAGCATCCTCGTCCTCCTCAGCATCATCATGTTCATCATGGTCAGCATCATCATGACCATCGTGATCATCACCATCATCATCATAGCCATAATCATCTTATCATCATCATCATCATCATCGTCATCATCATCATTATACTCGTCAACATCGTCGTTATCAGGTTGTTCATCCCTCGTTCTTACGGTCTCCGGTGTTCCCTCGAACGAATGCCGCCGAGCTTGCTGGAATGGCACGGTGGCGGGACTGTCGCAGGCAGGTGGATATGACAGCTTACGTGGGGGGCGCGATGGGGGTGGAATCGGGCGGGGCGCATCTGTTGGGGCAGCGGGTGGGTTCCCGCAGCTTGCGTGCAGTGGTGGAGGAGGTAATTGAACTGGGGGCTGGCGGGCCAAGGGAGGTTCCCACAGCTTGCGTGGACAGGCCGGGGGGATCATCATCATCATCATCAGCATCATCAGCATCATCATGATCAGGATGATCATCATCACCATCATCACCATTATCATCGGGCGACGGGGATAGGCGGGGCGGGGGGCATCCGTTCGGGGAACGGGTGGGTTCCCACAGCTTCCGTGAATTGGTGGGTGCAGTGGTCTGGGTGATGGTTTGGGAACGGGAGTGCGTCGTGGGCTGGGAGGTTCCCGTGGTCGCGGGTCGGGCGACGCAGGGTTCGGGCCGGCGGGGTGGATCACTTCGTCACAAGGGTGGGTTCCCACAGCTTGCGTGGACTGGCTAGCGGGGCGAGAGGGGCGAGGGTCCGGGGACTGAGGTGCATTGTGGCCCGCGGGGGTCCCGTGACATGCTTGAAGTGGCCGAGGGTTTCAAGGCGCTTGTGTTCCGAAAGGGAAATGGTGCGAGTGGTCTGAGCAGGGACATGGTCGGCGGCAGTGGCCCTGGGGGAACGGGGAGGCTAGAGAGAAGCAGGGGCATGGGTTGAGCGAGTCGGTCACGTGACCGAGAACTCGCCAAAGTCGTATGGAGGCGTGGAAGATCGTCAGGTGGTGTGGGGGGGTCGTTTCGGGCAGAAGAGCAGGAGGGTGGTTTAAGTCCCGGTCCTCTTAGGAAAGTGCAGGAGCATCTGCCGGAGGTAGAAGACGTCCTTCTGCCGGGGGCACTTCATCTCCAGGCGGCACACGGGCGGTTCCCTTCGCATGCGGACGTACACGTAGTTTTGGCGTCCGGGCGGCGCCATGTCCACAGTTGGTCGAACGGTGGTGTCTGCAGGTATTCGGTGCCATCTTGCAGACAGGGTAGGCCACTCGCTTCTTGGCGGTTCGACGAGGTGGTGTCCGAACACATCGGGGAAGAAACCGCGCAACGCCACGGGGCAAGTCGTGCTGACAATGAAACGTTCGAAGTACTCTGTGTATTTGCAGCCGAGGAATGGCTCTCGGTTCGGGCGGTAGAAATAGCGCTCCAACTGGGACGTAGCGTGGTCCAAAGCATCGGCTTCGAATCCCTCGTCAAAGTCGACCCAGTCCTCGTCGGGAAGGTGCACCGGCAGACAAAGTACCGTAGGCACGCGCTCGTACGTGGTGTAGCCGAAGACTCGCCATGCGCATTCCGTGGCGACCAGGCACCTGCCGCGTAGCCAGTCGGCAATTTCGTCGGTCGGCTGGTCTTCCGAGCCGATGGTGTACATGGTGTGGTCGGGTCCCTTGAAGAGGTACTTGAATAGGTATTCGAACAGATTGACAGATCCGGCGAACTTAACGTTCGCGTGGCCGTCCCACTTCAACAAAATGCTGGGGGAGTACTCGACGACCAGTCGATTGCAGCAGACATGTCGTCGTCCGTAGGCAGGCCCGGCAGATTGGCAATTTGGGCAAGTGTTAGAGCACGGACGTCGGCGATGGTGCGGGTACCCTCTGGCGTCGATCTCGGTGGTGTCTGCGAACGGCCACGGGCATCCTTTGATGCGCTCCTGGGCAGGGTCGTTGGGATGGCAGGAATGATTGCACCGCTGAATCATGTGATGCAGGACGCGCTCGCGGAGTGGGCCATGTTCAGGAGGGACTTCGCACGATATGAGAGTATCGATCTCCTCGGGCGCGCAGGGGAGGTTGTCCACCGCGAGCGCAATGTGTGCATGAGGGGGGCCCCGCATCTGATACTCAATCACGCGGATGATGTACCTTCTGCGCCCAGAGAAGTCGGTCTTCAGAAAGGAAACCATCTCCAGGAGTCGCGCGTGGAACACGCGGACGACGACGTCTGGTCTGTCAGCAGCGGTTTGTCCAGGCAAGAGGGCTGATTGAATTTCTGGCCAGTATGGGTTGCATGTCAGAGTGATAAAGAAAGTGGGCGGGCCTTTACGACGCGCCAATTCCAAGCAGTCGACTCGAAGACGTCTGAGGTGGCGCGGGGACCCCGGCACGCTCGAGGGCAAGAGCACGCGGGCCACAGCAGGAGCTGGGTCGGCGGTGTTCGCAATCATCTCGCAGACCTGACGTCTAGTGCCACGCAGTTTGGGCTGGTCACGGCGGAGGGGCTCAGTCTTTCGCCCTCCATGCGACAGTACATATTAACGAGCCATTCGTTGAGCAATCGTCCGCAAGCGTGCATGTGAGACAACCGTAGTATGCGTTGCCGGTGCCACCACATTTGGCTGATGTGCGCGCCGTTGACCATCGCATCCGGGCTCCACCCACGCCCGCCGGATGGGAACCACAGTGGGTAGGACAGTGGCTCGTAGAAAGGGTGTAGTGGATGGAGATACTTGGGGGCGGTGGAGGAGTTCAGTCGGAACGTGACCGTGCGAGGTTGAGCGTGGCTGTCCGTGCGCGCGTCGACGATGGCGGCGAGCTCGTTGATGTCCTCGCCCCACTTCAAGTGCAACGCTGCGTCGGGCCCAGGGCGACGTATAGTTCCGAGGCGTTTGATCTCATTCATGAACGGGTTGATGGGCAGTAGGAGGCGTTCCAGGCGACGGAGCAGCCCCACGTCTAACTGCAGGGTAGTGGCTTGTCGAGTGCGTTCTTGAGGGTCCACGACGAGATATCTCACAGCGGTGGTTTCGGCTGCCGTGAGCACTCGCCTGTACATCGTGCCGTGAATCCGGAGGTTGGAAGGACGCATGCAGTTGCCGAATCGAAGTTCCTTCGTGCTTCCTGCGCTGTGGATCTCGTGAACAGCCAATGCGAATAAGTTGTTGTAGCGGCGACTTGCTGCCGTGAACCCTGTCAGACGAGGAGAATTGGTCGTGGGATCGTGCAGAAGATGGCCCGCGGCGTCGCGAGCGGGCCAAGTGGAGCGGAATATCTCCAGAAGGGCGGGCGCCGGAGGTGAGAAGAAGTGCTCGAATGTGATCGCCCACTTGCCGTTGCTGCAGCAAAACGCTGGCGTTTCGGTTGGAAAGAGGGAGGCCGCACAATGCGGGCAACTTCGGTTCATGTCTCCGACAGAGAACGGCACGTCTTGTAAGGGCGGTCGACCCACTACGCTGCATTCACGACAGACGCTGTCATGCGTCCTGTCGCGGTCGCAAGCGAAGGCTTCCCTTGGCAAGGAAAGCCCACAAAGAACGCAAGTGACCTGTAGTCGGCGTCGGGACATGCCGGAAGTCTGCGGGGCAGCGGCGGTGCAAGTGATGCACGCGCGGGTGGCTCGGTGGCGTTGGCGGACTGCGAAGTGCAGCCGCGGGACGTCCTGGTCGCAGCGCGTGCAATGTAACGTATCTGCGCTGGGACGTCCGCGTGAGGCCGGCCTCTTGCGCACGGCGGGGGAGTCGCCCGTCATGATCCCAATCGGCGTATGCCGAGGCGGAGCAGCAGCGGAATCCTGGAGCCAAGGGCTACGGGACATCAATAGAGCCTGGCGCGGCCGTGGTGTGTACGTCGTCGCTGTTAGTGCGGGCCTTGGCGTTTGGAGGCCTCATGGGTGGCTTCTCGGCGATCTCCTGGGGGTCTCTTGGGGCCTTGGGGGCCTCTGGAGAGTGTGTTCGGGGTATCCTGGAGCGGGAGGGCCGAAATGTCGGCTCGGATCCTGTCGTGGGGCCTTTCTTGGAGCCGTCTTGAGGGTCCCTGGAGCCGTCTTACAAGCCTCTTGGGCCGTCTTGGGGCTGTCTTGGGGCCGTCTTGAAGGTGTCTTAAGCCGTCTGGGGGCAATCTTGGAGTCCCCATGTGGCCGTTTTGGAGAGGCGGGTGTGGCAAACGCGTAAATCCAAGAATCGTCGAAGACCATTGGAAATCAATGAATTTTGCCTGTTGGGGCTCTCTTGGGAAGGCTCTCGGAGGCCTCTTGGGGCGCTTGGAGGCCTCGTGGGCCTTCGTAGGAGCAACTGGGGCATCATAGAGCGGAATGTGGGCCGGTCGGACCAGCTTGGGGGTAATTTCGGGCATTGTCGGAGCTGTCGTGAGCCCGTTCAGAGCTCTTCCGGGGGGGCGAATTAGGTGACGCCCATCCGGGGGGGGGGGGTTCCCTTATATTTTGATAGGGAAAAGGAATATACATACATACATACATAGTGTATATCTGTATAATTATTTTTACAAAAAGAAAAAACGCGTAGCAGCTCCGCGGATATGCGGGATATTATACATATGTGGTCTTAGATTCGGTGGAACAAATTCTGGGGTAAATCAATTCTGCAGTCGATCCCTCATTCGAAATCTGGTCCTCACGTACGTCGGCACACAACTCCACGCATGTTCGGCCCCGCGCTGTCTGAAATGGCGGCGGAGGGGGCGGGAAAATGTTATGCAAGTAAACTCGCCAGAAACTGAATGGAAACTGTCTCTTGCCAAGAACCTCTCGAGTATGGGATCGACTGCAGAATGGATTCACCCCAGAACTGTTTGCCAGTCAGCTCTGCGAAACGTGTGTAGCCTTTTCGAAGGTTCGACGACCATTCTACGTGTCGCAGATTCGGCGGGGGAAATCAAGTTTGGGGTAGTGTAGGCCAGTCCACAAGAAACCTTCCACCAGAAACACAACCCTGAGAGCCCAGGACGTCCACTGATTTCTGGCGAGGGAACGCCATGCTTCCCATGGCAAAGATATCGGAACCCAAGAGACCCAGTGCACCCTGGAGGCAAGTTGGTTGCTTCTTGGCATGGGCCCCATATTCGAAGATTCGACAACCATTCGGCGCATTTGTCGTAGATTCGTAGGGGAACACTGAATGACGACACGTGGCCGGCGATGGAGGCCAAGCTGATGGAGGAGCAGCTGATGATCGAGTCGGAGGACGATTCCAAACATCCGAAGTCGATCGAGACCAAGACGATGCCCAGGAACAAGGACAAGTCGGAGAGCACGTTCGAGAAGCAGGACCTGCCCTGGGAAGCCTTCGCTGTGGAGATGGACGAATTGATGAAGCAGTTCCACCACCAGGACAGCCCGCCGGCGGCGCGGCGAGTGCAAAGGTCACGGCCAAGACGGGCGACCCCAGGAAGGACAAGACGAACGGGCACTCCAAGGCGCCATGGAGGCCATCATCGAAAGGCCTGGAGGTGCTGAAGGGGTCCAAGAAGCGGCCTTGGAGGCCCACAAAGGCAGCACTGGCGGCGAGCAACCACTGCGTGCTCAAATGGACGTGCAGCTGGAGCAACTACGTAAACTTCGGCTACAGAGCGAGGTGCCGTGTCTGCGAGAGCCTTGCGCCAACGGACAGGCTCCTGGAACAGCAAATTCAGAAAGTGGAGCTGATGGATCAATAGAAGGACACGAATAACGACAAGGACCCACGGGTGGAGGAGAACAGCCCCAAGCGCCGGAGGTGGAGTCGCTGGACGGCTCAGAAGGCGACGGAGCCGGCAGCAGGCGCGACAGCCTCGGGAGCTGGCGGGACGACACTCACCACAGCCTGATCAACATCGACTTCGGGAGTGCGGAGGTGATTGACATCGCCTCGGACCAGGGGACTGGCTGGCAGGTGAAGGGCAAGGCCCGAAGGGGCAATGGCAAGGGCAAGAAGCGGGCCAATAAGGGGCCACCCGTGATCACCCGGGCGAGTGGCCGAACCGAGGCAGGTATCGACTCGCTCGACGGCCTCTCGGACCAAGAGCTCGAGCGGCTCGCGCTGGCCAAGCTTGGCCCCGACTGGCGCGAGCAGGTGAGGCGCCACGTCCTTGCCAAGAACGACCACGGTTGAGCGTAGGCCATTGGGCCTGAGGTTTTTCGTCCTCGATGCTGGCTGGATCCACCTTCTTGGCCGCCATTGGGCGGAGCGGGGCTCTCCTCGTTGCCAGCTGGATGCACCTCGAAATCTTGGCCGCCATTGGGCGGCTGGGTGGGGTCCTCGCCCTCGTCGCTGTGGGTCGGTCTCGCCTCGAGATTTTGGCCGCCGTTGGGCGGCGCTCTGGAGTCCCGCGTTCCTCGTCGCTGTGCTGGACTCCCTCGTTTTCCTGCCGCCATTGGGTGGCCTTCTGGCGTTCCTCGTCGCGACGCTGGATTCGTCTCTTCCGCTGGGCAATTGGGCTCGGCACGGCGGCTTCTGCATAGGTAGGGGCTCCTCGACCTGCGTGCCAGCATCCATAGATACGGATCGGAGGTGAGGGGGTGAGATCGAAGTGGAACGGAGAGCCCCCTTACCGGGAAATCGATTTCGGTTTCGTGTTCGTGCGTGCCGTGCGTGCGGGCGAGGCGAAGCTGCGTGGGCGGGCGAGAGGAAAAACTCCTGTGGCTGAGGCGCGGCCGGACCAAATGATTCCCTTCCGGGCGGCCGGGGCCCCGCGGTGTCCCGCCGGTGTCCCGCTGGTGTCCCGTGTGGCTGAGGCGCGGCCGGACCAAATGATTCCCTTCCGGGCGGCCAGGGCCCCGCGGTGTCCCGCCGGTGTCCCGCTGGTGTCCTGTGTGGCTGAGGCGCGGCCGGACCAAATGATTCCCTTCCGAGCGACCAGGGGCCCGCGGTGTCCCGCCGGTGCCCCGTCGGTGTCCCGATTATGGTGATGATATTGATGATGATGATGATGATGATGATGATGATGATGATGATGATGATGATGATGATGATGATGATGATGATAATGATGGTGATGATGATGACGATGTTCATGTTTTGTTTTGATGATCGATAGTGAGATCGGTAGTGATATCGATTGTGAGATCGAACGTGAGATCGAATGTCAGATCGCTTGTGAGATCGATTGTGAGATCGATTGTGATACCGAATGTGAGATCGATAATGAGATCGATAGTGAGATCGGTTGTGAGACCGAATGGGATATCGATTGTGAGATCGATTGTGATATCGATAGTGAGATCGATAGTGAGACCGAATGTGAGATCGATTGTGGAATATATTGTGAGATCGATAGTCAGATCGATTGTGAGATCGATCGATTGAGTTAGTAGTGAGATCACTATCGGTTATGAGATCGGTAGTGGTTTCGATAGTGAGATCGATGATGAGACCGAATGTGAGATCGATTGTGAGTTCGGTTGTGATATCGATAGTGAGATCGATAGTGAGATCGACAAAGAGATCGAAAGTGAGTTCGATAGAGAGATCGATAGTGAGGCCGAATGCGAGATCGATTGTGAGATCGATTGTGATATCGATAGTGAGATCGATAGTGAGACCGAATGTGAGATCGATAATGAGATCGATAGTGAGTTTGATAGTGAGATCGATAGTCATATCGAATGCGAGATCGATTGTGATATCGATTGTGAGATCAATAGCGAGACCGAATGTGAGATCGATTGTGGGATCGTTTGTGAGATTTATTGTGAGATCGATAGTCAGATCGATTGTGAGATCTATCGATTGAGATCGATTGTGAGATCGGTAGTGAGTTCGATAGTGAGATCAATCGAGTGCGACGTTGGTCCCTCCCCCCCCTCACCTCCTTATCACCCGAAGGGTGGTCTATGCGGTAAGTATAGTCGAAGCCCTCGGAAAGACTCGGTCGGAGCCTCCTCCTCCTCGCCTCCTCCTCCTCCACTCCTCCTCCTCCTCCTCTCCTCTTCCTCTCCACCTCCTCCACCTCCTCCTCCACCTCCTCCTCCTCCTCCTCCTCCTCCTCCCCTTTCTTCCTCCTCCCCTTTCTTCCTCCTCCTCCTCTTCCTCCTCCTCCTCCTCCTCCTCCTCCTCCCCCTCCTCCTCCTCTTCCTCCTCGTCCTCCATCTCTTCCTCCTCTTGCGCCTCATCCTCCTCCTCCTCCTCCTCCTCCTCCTCCTCCTCCTCCTCCTCCTCGTCCCCCTTCTCCTCCTCCTTCTCCTCCTCCGCCTCCTCCTCCTCGTCATCCGCCTCCTCCTCCTCCTCCTCCTCAACCTCTTCCTGCTCATCCTCCGCCTCCTCCTCCTCCTCCTCAGCATCTTCCTCCTCCTCCTCCTCGTCCTCCTCCTTCGCCTCCTCCTCTTCCTCCCCGTAGCCAGTTTGGCTTAATTACGAAACCGTGGCCCTGCAGCTTCGTACTTGCGTGCAGCCGAGGGGCTGACTCGAGGCGAGCTGCCCCACACAGCAGGCGTTTGGACATCACCATCTCCACGACGAGCCCGCCCTCGTGCGGTCGTGGACGCTTTCATCTTTCGCTCCTGGCGGGGCAGGCTCTCAGACCTTTGGCAGTGCACATGGGTGGCAATGGAAACAGGGGCGAGCAGTCTGGAGGCCAGAAGCAGCAATACGCCAAGTGTCGCCCGCGTGGCTACAAGTGGAACTGGAGGAAGAACCCGGCTTGCCACAGCTGCGGGCGGGCCTTGCCAGCTCGCTCGCAGGAGCGCCCGCCTTCGGGTGCCTGGGGCCCAGGCGGAGCCAGCGAGCGCGGCCGCAGCCGTGCCCGTGGCAAGGGTGCCAAGGACGCGCTGCCCACGCAGGAGGAATTCTTGCGGCAGCTGCGGGCCACCTTTCCAGCGGACGCTGATCGTGCCACCGTCGCCCAGGTCGACCAGATGGCCCTCGCGCTGGTGCCGCCCCCGCCCATGCAGCACCCCGACGCGGCGCTCAAACAAGCGCGGGCGCGGGCGCGGCGCGCCGAGGCGGCCCTCAAGCGCTCCCTCCAGGCGGTCAAGAACGCCGAAGACTGGCTGGAGTGCAAGCGGCGCGAGCAGGGGGAGGCAACCCTCGAGGTCGCCGAGGCCGACGCCGAGGCCGAGACGGCCTACGCCAAGGCTGCCCCAGCGGGCCAGGTCGCGGCGGCGCCTGCTGAGGCCGCGGAGCCGCCCGTGGCCAAGCAGGGGGCGGCCCTCGACCTCTCCAAGCTGCTCTCCGCGGAGGTGGAGGTCATGGAGGTCCAGGCGGGGGCGATGTCCGACCTCGATGGGCTCGACATCTCGGAGGAGGAGAACAAGCAGTTCGAGCAGTAGGTCACCTCATTCGTCGGCCAGCTGCAGTCGGAGGTCCAGAAGCACTTCGGCCCTGCCGCCGGATCCATCAATACCGCGCGCGGACCTCAAGAAGATGCACGACCGCCTCAAGTCCAAGCGCCCCCGCTCCGCCGCGCCTGACGAGCACAGCGCAGAGGTGGCGGCGGCCGAGGGCAAAGGAGGAGGGGCAGCGGCAGCTCCAACCCAGGGCAAGGGCGGACCCCCCCCCCACACCTGGCGCGCCTGGCCAGGCCCGCGGCGCTGGGGGTCCTCCTGGGTCAGGCGCAAGCGGTTCCGCCGCTGGGGGGGGGGGGGCACGGCCTTCAGCAAGGCCTCCCTTGGACGCGGGTGCCAGGGCCAAGATCCTGGAGCGCGTGGCTGAGCTCCCAGGGGGCTCCCCTGCCATGGTCTGAGGCCTCCCAGGCCCCACGGAACTCAGGCGCCTCCCTCGGGTTGGAGCTCTCTCCCAGGCACGGCGGTGGTCTCGCTGCGAAGCGTTTTGCTCGCCGCGGTCCTCGGCGAGGGCGCGGGCGCCGTGCCGCGGGGCCGCCCGCGTCGACCCCGTCTACGACGGCATCGTCGGCCTCGGGAGCGTCGCGGGCCAGGCGCTCCCTGGTCGTCACCGTGGTCGAGGGCAACTTGGTCTACCTCCCCAGCGGCGAGCAGGACTGCCAGGCGGGGGGCGGCCCCCGGGGCGCGGCGCAGCTCGCGGCACACCGGCTACGCCAGGGTCTGCTGCCGCCTTGGGAGCGCGCCGCCGCTCCTCCCTCGCCAGACTTGGGGTCGCAGCCTATGACCAAGGACCACGATCCTGAACGACGCGAGGCGCTGCAGCGCAAGTGGGAATTGGAGAGGGCGCCGAGAAGCTACACAGGTCACTGGCTAGATGACCCGCGCACTTTAGACGACGAGATGGGCTCTATGCATTGGAGGAGGTACTGCGTGCCGTACGTCCCCAACTATCTCGCTCATCCTGCGCTTCGGCCCCTGGTTGACGAGCGGGCCGAGAAGGGCGGCCACGGCTACCGCGCCGCGGCCCCAGTCGACATGGCGATCGAGATCTGCATCCGCGCGTTTCGACAGCGACGAGCTGCACGGCGACGGTATTGGGGTGATTTCGCTCTCTCCAGCAGGACTTCCCTCACGAGTTGGAAGAGGAGCTCGCTCGGCACGCCGAGGCCATGATGCGCGAGACGGAGATCTTGGACAGCGGGCGTGGCATCCATCATGCCAGCTCGTCGCCACCGCCCGCCAATGGCCGCCCCTCGGAGCCTGCAGAGGCCGCCGAAGAGGGTGACGGCCCATGCACATCCACTCCCTGGTCGGCGCCGTCGGCCTCGGCCAGTTTTGCCGCGGTTCCGTCGAGTGCTGCTGCTGCTGCGGAGGCGCCTTCGCAGCCTCCAGCTATCGCGTGCACAGCACCCTTGGCCAGGGACGTGCATTCCCCTGGAGGGCGCGGGGCGTCTTAGGGCTCTCGCGCGACTACGTAGGCGAGGTCAGTGCAGCTTGCTTCAGCAGGCACCTCGCCGTAGGGCTCGCCGACTCGGCAACGGGCCCTGGGGGCGGCCGCACTGCGGGGGTGGGCTTCGTGGCGCCCCGCTGCCCAGGCCACGCCAACCTGGACGGGGTCACGACCTATGACTTCTCACCTCCAGGCTCGCCAGGGCGCGTGGCAGCGGCCTGGGCAACAGGGTTCTTGACCGGCGGCCCCATGCTGGTCACCGCCTATTTCTGGGCCAACGAGAGGTGGGCCATCCGTAACCTCTCTATCCTCGAGGCCATCGGGGAGCTGGCCAGGGCCTGCAAAATTCCGCGGGCCCTGCAGGCGGACTTCAACAACACGCCTGAAATGTTGCAGGCGGGCGACTAGTGCGGCGACGTCGGAGGCATCGCCTTCGCGCCTGAGGCGGTCACTTGCCAGGGCAGGGGCGGGGGCCGCACCATCGACTTCTTCGTGGTGGACACGCGCATCGCCCACGCCTTCGGCCGCGCGCAGGTGATGGGTGCGTCGACTTACCCCTGCAGCCCCGTCAGCTTGGTGACCAGCCAGCCCTTGCGCATCATGACGGGCTGGCGGCTGGTCAAGCCGAGGGCCTTCCCCACGCGGCTGCCTGCGGGTTGCCGTCGGGGGCCGCCCGACTGGCCGCAGCTCGACCCCGACGCGCAGCACGGCGATGACGAGCTGGAGGGCCTCTGTCCTGGCTTCTCGGCTGCGGCGGAGGTTGATTTGCAGGGCGCCTTCGACCTGGTCGTGGGAGAGAGCGTGATCCACCGCCGCTTTACTGTGGAAAATTGCCACCTTTTCCTCCGGAACCCGGGGGTCTCCCCCCCCCCCCCCTCCGAAAATCCCCCCCCCCCTGCCGGAACCCCTCCCCCCCCCCCCTCCCTGCCCGGCAAAACCCCCACCGCTCCCCCTAACCCCTCCCCCCGCCCCTCCCCCTCGAAAACCGGGTGGTGTCACTACCGGGGGGGTCACTACCGGTTCGAACCCCCCACCCCCCCTCGAAAACCGGAGGGGGGGTCACTACCGGTTCGAACCCCCCACCCCCCCTCGAAAACCGGAGGGGGGTCACTACCGGTTCGCCCCCTTCCCCACGCACCGCCAGCAAACGAACGACTCCCGGTCCCTACCACCGCTCGCATCACATCCCCCACTGCTGTTCCCAGCACCACTGTCCTCACCACCACTGTCCCCACTGGTTCCACCACCGTCCCTATTGTCCCCACCAGTGCCCCCACCACTGTCGCACTGTCCCCACTGTTCCCACAACTGTTCCCACCACGGTTCCACTCTCCCCACTGTCTCCACGGACCCAACCACTGCCTATCCCCATTGTCCCCACTGTCCCACTGACTCCTCCGCTGTCCCACTGAGCTGCCCCACTGTTTCCACCACTGTCCCCACCTGTCCCCACTGTACCTCTGTCCCATTGTCCCACCGCCGTCCTCGCCACCGCCTTTACCAGTGTCTCCACCACCATTGTACCCTCCACTGTCCCAGTGTTTCCACCTCATTCCCACTGTCCCCACACCACTGTCCCCACCACCACCGTTCCCACCACTGTCCACTGTCCCCCCTGTTCCCACCATTGTCCCCACCACTGTCCCCACCACTACCGTCCCCACCACTGTCCCACTGTCCCCCCGCTGTCCCCACCACTGTCCCGCTGTCCCCTCACCACTGTCCCCACCAACACCGTCCCCACCACTGTCCGCACCCCCACTCGGTTTTCGAGGGGGGGGGGGCGGGTTCGAACCGGTAGTGACCCCCCCCCTTTTCATGATGAGCTGGGGGGGGGGGGGAGGGGTTCGAACCGGTAGTGACCCCCCCCGGTTTTCCGGAGGGGGGGGGGGGGGGAGGGGTTCGAACCGGTAGTAACCCCCCCCGGTTTTCCGCCAGTAGCGGTAGAACACGCTCTTTCCAACTTTAGAATCGGTTTTTTCTCTCTCTCTCTCTCTCTCTCTCTCTCTCTCTCTCTCTCGTAAACGCCCGGAAGGGGAAGCCCGCTGTTAAAGGCGTCGCCCGTATCCGAGTGCTTAGCTGGCCCCCTGCCCTCGCGAAGGCATGGCCACACGCTTAATTACTCGCGTCTGATGCGGGCGCGGAGATTGGCCTTGCAGGTGAGCAGCCAGAGACAGAATCTTGAAGAAGGATTGCCTTGGGCGGCGAGTTTCTCGCAATCGCGAATCAAAGCCATTGATAGAGGGAAAAGAACTATGCACATGCACCGATTCTGGCCAGGCCCATCCTGAGCCCAGGATCGGTGCATACGCCCTCCTACCTTGGCCAGGAAGGCATATGCACCGATTCTGGGTCAAAAATGGGCCTTGCCAGGATCGGTGCATGTGCATAGTTCTCTTCGCCCGAATTGAGAAGGGCGTTTGCAATCGAAGGCAATGGTGGCGAGCCGCACGTCGCAACCCACGGGGGCGACGACTCTCAGACGCAACGCGCCTTGCGGGACACGTCGCCGACGAAAGCGACCCCGACGGGCCCGCGAGGCTCACCGCGGCCGCGCCCCCGCCCCGCGCGTGCGCTCGCCGCCGCCGCACATGCGACGGGGCAGCCGAAAGCGACCAGGCAGCCGCCAGAAGCGCATCTGCAGCGCGGGGGCACATCTTGCGCATTTAGAGGGGCCCCAGGACACACAAATAAATACACGCAAAGAAAATTATGTCCCATATTTTCCTATATTTTCTGGGTTTCTGTCTTCCCCCCCACTTCCCATATTTTTCCATATTTTCCTGGGGATCGACGGTTAATTGTGTCTGCGTGTTTTTTCCTCTCCTGAGCATTCCCTGGGGCATCCAGAGACGTGCCACTGTAGCTAGTAGAACTCGCGATTTGGACGCCCTTCCGGCTCGCCTTTCTCTCGTCTTCCTTCGACCCCCGCTCCCTCCTCTTGCCCCGTTCCTCCCCGTCCAGATGCGAGCCCAACAGCCGTCCGCATGTTGCCCCCATCAGAAATGTGGCTGTTCGACATGGCCGGTGCTCGCCGGCAGGTCAACGCATCTCGCCAGGGTTCCATAAAACGGCATTCTGAGCGCCTTGGTCTCAATATGCAAGGGTGCGATTGTCTCCCTTGTCATCCCCATTCTTCCTGCCCCTCGACCTCGAGCCGCCGCTGCTGCCGCGAGCGCGCCCGCGCTCGCTCTCGGTTTGAAGGCGCGGGCGATGCGAACAACGAGCAGGCAAATATGTTGCGCGTTTTTCTTTCGCTCGCGCACCTGCGCTCGACGGGCGAGCCGTCGCTCGACGCGCCCAGTCTCTCGGCGCGTTGTCGCGCAATGTAGCGCATGCGCGTTCGAGCCGCATCATATGCAGAGCGCGCCAGCTCTCGCGCCAGAATTATGCAACTCGCGCGTGCGATCTGAGAGATGAGGCGCTGCTCCTCGTGGCAGAGGGGCCGCGTGAACTCGCCGAATGAAGCTTGGCTGTCTTTTGCCGTTGCCACCATCAGTCACATCCGTCTTGTTTTGTTCGTTTAATGGTCAGGCGTGATTTGCGTTCAAAGAGCAGATTAAATAGCTCAATGCTATGACGCGTTCGCACAAGGCCGTCGGGAATGCTCGATCGGTGACGAGCCCATCGGAATGCGTTGTTTTCATGCGGTCATCCACGTCTCACCGTTCTTGCTGCGTTGGGTCAATCATCTGGGGCCTGAGCGTTCGGGGCGCTGTATTTGTTCGGAACATGTTGCCCGGTTCTGCTGCCTGTCAGTTGCCGGCGCACTCCAAGATGCGATCCCTCGTGCAGCTTCCGTGGTTGAGGAGCAACAACCCAAGTCCGTCCTCTGTCGCATGCGCCTCTCGCGCAGGGCGCGCCCGCGCCCGGCGCGAGCGCGCTTCTGACCAGCGCGCGGCGGTCCATTCTGAAGGGTGACGAAGACGACCTCTTCTTTTTCTAGGAGGCGCGGCCCGCGCGCGCCCCGTGCTCCACGCGCGCGTCATCTGCGCCAGTGGTAATGCGTCCACCTGCGCGGATAACACGAACATGTAACTGCGGAATTCGTGATCGCCCCCTGTTCTCCGCATAGGCACCGCGAGGGCAAAAGGCACTGCGGCGCTCAAGCATCGGAGGCGGCTAGAAGGTCACCGCCCACACCTCCCTCAGCGCGTCTCGAGGAGAGCGAGCCGTCTGTTTCACGGGAAACAACTGCACCATGTGAACCGCATCATGTTTCAATAGTTGTCCACGACCGTCCCGAGTTTCGCGCATTGCTTGCGCGCCGTCGCTCCATATACGCCATGGCTGCACGTGCGCGAGTGCGCAGTCGACGTCATCAAAGCACAAAAGGGCCCCTACTTGCCTCGCGGATCGCCACGCACTCTTGCAGCGAAGATTCGGAGAGCACCCTCTCGCAAGGATAGGTCGTGCAATTCCAAGAGCGGAGGCAGACGTCTCGCGAGTGACGCGTTCCATTGCACGCATGATGAAATCGCCAGTCTTGAGAACTCCCTGCGACAACAGTGAAGGCGCCTGCTTCCGGGGCGCAGAAACCGCGATGACGGCAAGCGCGCCTGCTAAAGTTCGTTACGAATCCCCGCGCATTTGGATATTTTCCTCGCTGCAGCCTTGCATGAAGCAAGAGTTAGCCAACGCTTCTAAACAACTTCTAAACAGTAGCATTCATGTTTCGTTCGATTCGCCGACGGCTGACCATATCACCCATGATCGTTGCATGCTGCGCGGTGCGTTTCGCAGTTGGGGCATCTTGCAATCGGACATGTCTGCTTGGAAACAACTGCTCGACATAATCGCCGTCGCTACTCCCGCGGATAAGCGCAATCCCTCCTTGGCTGTGTCGTGCCCGAGAGGTTGGCAGGAGCGCGCGCGTGCTATGGTGTGTGTCACGGAAATTCAAAAGCCATATGAGGAATCATGCCGCCACGCAGAAAGACACACCGAGGCCTCATAAATCTCGCGTGGCCCCTTTTAGTTCATGTATCTCTAACATTGCGGATTTGCGTCGCGTCACGCACGTTGATACAATGGCCACAGTATCGCTAGTGGCATTTTTTGGTCACCGAATTGTGCCCCCGAAAACAGGCATGACTCAAGGCAGCCCCCTGGCTCCAGGCTTTTTCAACGCAGTGTGCTGCCACATTGAAAATGAGAGAACCGCCTTCCTCAGCCTGTCAGCATCCCGAGGGGTCCAACTGGTTAGCCAGATTTTGCTTCGTTGGCTCGGCGACATGTTCGGTATCGTTTGTGTTAGGTCGGGCATGTCCCCCTACAGGGGGATTTGGGACGGCAAATCAAACATAGTCAAACATACCCAAAAATGGTCCAGAATAGTCAAAAACGTCCCCACACTATTCCTTTACTAATAATGTAAATTCCTCCTGTAGAAGGACACGCCCGACTTAACCCTTGTGTTTGCTTGCTACTGGCCGCTCTGAACTCACGAGAAGCCCTCCTGCGAAACGGCGCCGGGTGAACTGACGATGTGGTGTCCAAGGATGAAGAAGCCCGAGCGGCAGCGATTGCCGAATTCGCCTCTTGGTGCATTCTCGTATCACTTTAAAACAACCATGCGCACGTTTCGTATCAAGTGTGAAGATCCGTCAGTCGTTGTCCGACTTGACGTTCATGCGCTGTCTGATAGAGTTGCCTCGTCACCTCATTGTCCTAGTGGGGATCGCACGCTCGCGCTTTCTCCTGTCCTGCAACGCCCTCGTTTCCAGAGTTGGTTCAGCAACCGACCGCACGCTGAGAACTTGGGGTCGGTCCGGGGGCACATCGTCAGTGGTGTCGACAGATGCATTGAGACGGATGCGGGGGTATATGCTGCCAATCTTCTGCTCGAGATCGTTTCGTTGAACTTTCCGTGGCAAATGATCGAAAAAAACTGTCCCGAATCAAGAGAACCCATCCGTACCTCTCGTGTCTCGATGATGCCGCGCGCACTGCTAAGCATGTGTGGGCTCTGACGGTTCGTAAGTCATGTCCGTACGTGTGCTTCCAAAGTCGCTTGTACTCGTACTCTGCCCTTGTCATCCTCCTCCCTCTCGTTTTCCCCCTCGTTGCACCATTGCCGCAGATATCCTTGCATCTCTAATGTATTCCAGCCGTCAGCATGAGGGCCTTGGTGTGTGCCCACGAGTCACGTTTCTTTCTGCGTATTCCTGCGTACTGCCGAGATTGATGGTGGCTACACTTCCCTAGGTTTAGTCGGGCTTGTGTTTGAATGGTAGATACCGAGCGAAAGTAACCTGAACATTATTCATTCTGTAATCGTCTGCATTGCTCCCGGTAGTCATTGCGGCACAGGCAACGAGAAGGGGAGGAGGAGAAAAGGAAAAGGAGGAAGAAGGGGGAGGAGGAGGAGGAGGAGGAGGAGGAGGAGGAGGAGAAGGAGGAGGAGGAGGAGGAAGAGGAGGACGGTGAACGAGGATGAGCGAGGAGGTGGAGGAGGAGGAGGAGGAGGAGGAGCGAAGAGGGGGAGGAGGAGGAATGGGGCGGAGAAGGAGGACGAGGACGAGGAGGAGGAGGAGGAGGAGGAGGTGGTGTCCCCTCTTGGAGCGGCGCTGGGCCCCCCAGGCACGCGCCCCCTTGCCCAGACCCCAAAGCATTGAAGCATGAAAGACGAAAACTTCTCCTCGTTGTCAACCCTCGGGGGCCCTCGCTCGCCGTGCCCCGGGGCCGTCAGAACACGGCGCAGGACGAGGAATCGCTCCCCTGCGAGTCTTCAAGACCTCCAGACAAAGCAAAAACGTGACACTGGGGGTCTGCCCTGACTCTGGATCCGCCGTACTTTGTGGGCGAATTCGCAAATACAGCCAGCCCGTATCATCCGCCGCCATGCCTCGAAACACATCGTGGAGTTACGCCCAGGCTCTCATGTGTTCTCTGTCCTGATTCCTGGATTCGAAGAAAGGGCCCCGACCATGCACTTCCAGACTGCTCGGGCTCGAACAAGCAAAGCGGCGCTCTGGTAATTTGCCTCAAAGCATGCGCACTGGCTGCTCCCCCCCTCTTCTTAGCAGACCGCCGCTCTGCTCATTGGCCTAAAAGGAGGGTTCCCTATCCTGTCTGGGCCCTGATTATCAGAGCGCCGCAGTGCTAATTGGACTCAGAGCGTGCGTGCTTTCACTGCTCCTCTTGTCATCAGCAGAGTGCCGTTCTGCGAATCTGACTCAAAACCCGCGCGCTCGCTGCCCATGTTGAATTTACCGGGGAGGTGCTCGGCGAGTTGCCCCCCCAAGCGCCATGTGGACCCCTATGATGTTGCCTCTCCACGCGGGGGGCCCGTGGGAGAGACCCAGGGAAGCACATCACGAAACACCCCACGATCACACGCATGCCGGAATCCGTAAAAAAAAAACCTTCGGTTTCACAGCGATTTCAAAACCCGCCCCGCTCTCCAACAAAAATACAAATACACATGGTTTCGCAACGTCCGTTTTCACAAAAAATGCGCTCGCGCCCTTGCGCGTTCTTGACTAAACCATTGGTTTTTCAACATGTTCATAGAGTTTTGCCAAACGGGCCCCTGGCGCCGCATGCCGACATCATTCGCACGCCCTTGCGCGCGTGATGGGGGGCGCGATCCGTGTCCAATAAAACCGTGCGAACTACTCTCGCGCGTCGGCCGCGCGCGCATGTCGATTTTTTCCAATAACTGCATCACCGACGCGAGGACGCCGTCATCATCGTCGGAACGATCAGCATCGGCGCCCGCACTGGCCGCGCCTTCGTCGGCGTCAACATCGCCACCAGCATCGTTACTATCATCATCGCGTTTACCATTGTCGACGTTTCCATGTTACCGCGCCCGCCCAAGTCGCCGACTCGCAATAAAGTGCCCGCTGGGATGCGCCCGGCGGTCAGCGCCACCACGGCCGCGTCGGTGGGGCCAAACTAGCTGGCCGCTGCGCGCGCGTGCTCGGGTTGGCGCGGCCGCAGATATGCACCAGCCAACGCCAAGCATACATCGCAATCGCCACCGCCTGGGTTTTGCAAACCCAGTTTCGTGCGGGTGGGTGGGATGTTTGCACGAGCATGGGATGTGTCAACTCGTTTGTTAGAATAACATAAAAACCAATTGCGCCACGTAGATTCTTCTTTCTAAAAAAGAAATAGACCCTACCCCCGGGATTATCGGCCCCCCTTGTCGCATTGCTATTTGCAAATGATTATGCCCCATCGCCCATCTTAGATGTGAGCTCGTACCATCCCAGGCCGGCCAGAATTGCCGCCCCCCCGCCACCCTCTGCAAAAAACAATATGCACACACACACACCCGTTTATCACAAAATCATAAGTTTCCAAGAATCCCGTGCCAAAAATGACAAAGTACATAAGCGCGCGTCGTCGCGCGCGCATGCCGAAATCCTTCAAAAAACCTTCGGGTTCGTAAGGGTATCAAAATCGAATGTAAAAATACATAACAACAACATGGTTTCGCAACGCGGATTTTCAAAGCAACTTGCGCGCGTGCTCTTGCAAACTCAAAAACCATTGGTATTTTTCAACGTGTCAAGACAATTTCACCCCACGGGCATCGCGCGCGCGAGTGTCGAAATCGTTCGAGCGCCCTTGCGCGCGTACCGCTGCGAGAATCCTTTGCGAAACATGGGGCGAAGTGCGCGCGCGCGTCGTCGCGCGCGTGCCGAAATCCGTCGAAAACCTCCGGTTCCGCAACGAAGTCAAAACCGAGTGTCCAAAACACATGCAAAAACACATGGTTTCGTAACATCAGTTTTCAAAAAATGCGAGTTCAGAACAAAACCCTGGTTTTTCATCAATTTCATGGGATTCAGCCAAACAGGCCGCTGGCGCCGCGGGTCGACATCATTCGCGCGCCCTTGCGCGCGTGCTGGGGGGACACGGTCCGCGTCAAATAATGCCGCGCGGGCCACTCTCGCGCGTCGGCCGCGCGCGCGCGTCGAATTCTTCCCAAAGCCCTCATCGCCGACGCGAGGGGCCGCCATCGTCGTCGGCGCGATCGGCATCGGCGCCCGCACTGGCCGCGCCGTCGCCGCTGTCGACGTCGTCGCCAGCGTCGCTACCATCATCGTCGCGTCTACCCTTGTCGGCACTGTCATGATACCGCGCCCGCCCAGGCCGCCGACTCGCAGCGAAGTGCCCGCTGGGGCGCGCCCGGCGGTCAGCGCCGCCGCGGCCGCGTCAGCGGCGCCAAACTAGCTGGCCGCTGCGCGCTCGTTGGCGCGGCCGCAGAAATGGACCGGCCACCGTCGAGCACTCATCGCAATCGCCGCCGCATGGGGTTTTGCGAACCCAGTTGCTGGTGGGCGGCTGGGGCGATTGCGCGAGCAGTGGAGGTGGCCGAGCGCGGTGCAGGGTAGTGAATTGCACCGCCACGTAGATAGCATCACGTAAACTGCGCCACGCAGACTGCAACATGTAGATCCTTTTTTTTGTAAAAAAAACAGACTTCCCCCCGGGATGACCGGCTCACCTCTCCGCAGTGCAATTTACATATGCCATGCCAGCCGAGCCGGCATCCCTCCCCCGGCCATCCTCTGGAGAAATATGATGCGCGCGCCCTTGTTTACCTGAACTCATCACTTTTCAAGAACCCCCCAAAACAAAAACGAAGCACAAGCGCGCGTCGTCGCGCGCGTGATGAACTCCTTCCAAAACCACCGGTTCTGCGCGGATTTCAAAACCGAGCGCCCACAATGCTTGGCGCGCGCGTGGTTTCGTGGCGCTGAATTTCAAAGAAAGGCTGCGCGCGCCCTGGCGAATTGGAAAGACACCCTAGATGCTTCATCGTTTCATAAGATGCTACCAAGCAGGCTTCGCGCGCACGAAGTTCGAAATCGTTCGAACGCCCTTCCGCGCGTGACGTCGCGAGAACCGTTTCCAACCGCTGAAATGAAGCGCGCGCGTCGTCGCGCGCGCGCCGAAATCCTCCAACAACCGCGGTCTCTGGATGTCAAAAATCGAATGATACAAAAACCATAGAAGACATAGTTTCGCAACGTCAGTTTGCTAGTTGAACGCGCGTAGTTGCGCGCGCTGGCGCTCTTGCGAATTCTGGAGAGAACCGCTGACTTCTCAATGCTCTCAGGGAATTCTGCCAAACGGGCCTCTGGCGCAGCATGCCGATACAATTCGCGCGCCCTTGCGCGCGCCAGGGGGGGGGGGGGGGCGATCCGCGTCGAGTCATTCCGCGCGTGCCACTCTCGCGCGTCGGCCGCGCGCGCGTGTCAAACTCTTTCCGGAACCTCCTTCGTCGCCGACGCGAGGGCGCCGTCGTCGTCGTCGGCGCGGCGCGATCAGCGTCGGCGCCCGCGCTGACCGCGCCGTTTTCGTCGTCCGACATCGACGCCAGCATCGCCGCTACCATCATCGCGTCTACCGCGGTCGACGTTGCCGCGATGCCGCCGCCCGCCCCAGTCGCCGACCCATGCCCGCTGGATGCGGCCTGGCGGTCAGCGCCCGCCGCCGGGCGCGGTCCGGTCGCGCAAAACTAGCTGGCCGCTGCGCGCGTACTCGGGGTTGGCGCGGCCGCAGAGTTGCACCAGCTAACGCCGCGCATTCATCGCAATCGCCCCTCATGGGTTTGCAAGCCATTTGGCGGGTGGGGGGTGGGATTTTTGCACGGGCATGGGATGCGTCAACTCGTTTGTGAAAACGCATGCCCCTTTCTCAAAACAGAACAGACTCGACCCCCCCCCCCCCCGAGATTATCGCCCCCCCTTTCGTATTGAAACTTGCATGTGGTACTGCAACATCGCCCATCCTAGATATGAAATCATACCATCCCAGGCAGGCCGGCATCGACCACCCTCGTCATCCCCTGCAAACAGTACTGTGCTCGCAAACTCGTTCATCACAAATCATCAGTTTCCAAAAATCCCTTGCAAACATATGCGACGAAGAATACGCGCGCGTCGTCGCGCGCGCATGCCGGAATAGTTCAAACAAATTCGGCTCCGTAGAGATTTCAAAATCAAATGTCAAATTTCTGTTTTTTGTTATATATACATGGTTCTGCAACACGGAATGTCAAAACAAGCTTGCGCGCGCTCCTGCAAATCGTAAAGAAAACCTCACGCTCTCAGATAAAATGCTACCGCGCGGGGCTTCGAGCGCGCGCATGTCGAAGTCGTTCGAAGTCCCTTTGCGCGCGTACTGTCGCAAGAACCCTTTGCAACAATAGAACGGGAGGAAGAGCACGCGCGCGCGTCGTCGCGCGCGTGCCGAAATCTTTCGAACATTTCCGATGTCACAAAGGTTTCTAAATCGAGTGTCAATATATATATATATATATATATATATATATATATATATAACTATGTATACACATATATGCATCTACATATATGAAAACACATGGCTGCGCAACATCAATTTCCACGCCCGCGCTCTTGTGATTTCTTAAGAAAACCATAGGTGTGTCAACGTTCTCATGGAATTCCGCCAAACAGGCCTCTCGCGCCGCATGCCAAAATACTTCGAGCGGCCTTGCGCGTGCGCGCTGGAGCGACACGATCCGCGTCAAGTGCTACCCTGCGGGCCACTCTCGCGCGTCGGCCGCGCGCGCATGTCGAACTCCTTCCAACACCTTCATCACCGACGCGAGGGCGCCGTCATCGTCGTCGGCGTGATCACTATCGGCGCCGTCGTTGGCCGTGCCGTTGTCGTTGTCAACATCGTCATCAGCATCGCTACTATCATCATCGTGTCTACCGCTGTCGACGTTGCCATGAAACCGCGTCCGCGTCGGTCGCGCCAAACTAGCTGGCCGCTGCGCGCGCGGGCATGCGCAGGCTAGCGCGGCTGCAGAAATGCACCAGCTAACGCCGCGCATTCATCGCAATCGCCTCCGCATAGGTTCTCCGAACCAAATTGCGGGTGGGTGGGTGGGGTGATTGCGCGAGCAGTGGAGTTGACAGCTTCAAGTTCGGCAGGGTGAACTACCCCACGTAGATGGCACCACGTAGATTGCGCCATATCAACAGCGCTACGTAGATTGCACCACGCAATATGCTACGTAGATTGCACCACGTAGATGGCATCACGAGATTGTACGACATATACTGCACCATATCAATTGCGCTACGTAAGTTACACGTAGATTGCTTGGGGTCCACGCTGGCTAAGATCAACCACAATACAATGGATCCAGAGTCAGGGCCGAGCCCGGCGGGAGAGCCGCCGTTCTCTCAACTGGCCCTCCTCCGACGGGGGACCTGTGCTGTTCTGCCAGGCTCTACAGGGCCTATCCCCCCCAAAGTGAGGAGGAGGAGGAGGAGGAGGAGGAGGAATGGAGGAGGAGGAGGAGGAGGAACGGAGGAATAGAGGAGGAGGAGGAGGAATGGAGAAGGAATGTAGGAGGAGGAGGACGAGGAGGAGGAGGAGGAATTGGAGGAATTGAGGAGGAACGGAGGAGGAGGAACGAAGGAATGGAATGGAGGAGGAGGAGGAGGAGGAATGGAGAAGGAATGTAGGAGGAGGAGGACGAGGAGGAGGAGGAGGAATTGGAGGAGGAATTGAGGAGGAACGGAGGAGGAGGAACGAAGGAATGGAATGGAGGAGGAGGAGGAGAAGGACGAGGAGGAGGAAGGGGAAGACGAACAGGAGGCTCCCACCTGGGGGGCGGGGATCTGGCTGGCGGGGCCGAGAGGCCGGGGCCTCTGTGGGGAGGGGGGGTCGGTCAGCCGATGCCAGCCTGCGCAGCATCCGGCGGCGGATCGTGCGGCGGCGCGCGGCGGACATCCTCGAGCCGGCCTCCTCGTCGTCCTCGTCCTCGTCCTCGTCCACCTGTGAGCTTTGGGGGAAGCAAAAGTTTGTTTTTTTTTGTTTAGTTAGGTTAGCTCCGCTATTGTCTAGCTGGTTAGGATACTCGGCTTTCATTTGGGGGAAGCACAGGTGCCGATGCCGCTACTCCCCGGACCTCTCCCGGGGTGCGTTCTGACCAAAGCTTCGAGGCGAGTCCAGCAGTGGTGACGAGAGCCGCCGAGGGAGGCCCAAAAGGGGAAGGCGAGGGAAAGGTGGGGGTATGGTGGGTACCATTTTCTCCTCTGTGAAATTTGTACCAAGAGCAGGACGGTATCAGCACCTGTGAACTTTGTATTAGGTCGGGCATGTCCCTCAACGGGCGGATCTTGGAAGAAAGACGAAAAATAGCCAAAACATATTCAAACATAGTCGAAACATCGTCCCCAGACTATCTTTTAACTGTTTTTTCAATACTCTTCCTATAGAGGGACATGCCCGACTTAATCCTGGGGTGGGGAATCGCCAGAAAGGGGTCCCCTCGGCGGTGGACAAACCTCTCCCCTTGGTGAAAACGGCCTGGGACCGAAACCAGCGGACCTGGACCCGCAAAAATGGCGGCCGCGACGCCCTCTCGCGAACCGAAAACGGCCAGTTCCTTGATCGACGTGGGCGACGAGATCTATACATATCCACTGCTCCTGGCCAGGCCCATCCTGGGCCCAGGAGCCGTGTATATGCCCCCCTGGCCAGGCCAGGAGGGCGTATACACCGCTCCTGGGCCCAGGATTGGCCTGGCCAGGAGCAGTGGATATGTATAGATCTCGTCGCCGTGTCGTCTCTGGACCCGCAAAAAAATGACGGCCGCGACGCCCCCTCGCGAACCGAAAACGGCCAGTTCCTTGATCTCCTCCGCATCAGCATCAGCATCGTCTTCCTCTTCCTCCTCCTCCTCATCATCATCATCCTCCTCCTCCTCATCCTCCTCCTCATCCTGCTCCTCCTCCTCCTCCTCCTCCTCCTCCTCCTCCTCCGCATCCTCCTCCTCAGGGCAGGAGGCCTGCCCTACACACCCGATCCCCCCGGGGAGGCCCCGCCACTTCCGGGTCAGGCAATCACCCGCCGCGGCAGGAGGCCTGCGCACTCGGCCCCTCGGCCCGACCCCGCCGGGGGGTCCAGACGCAGAGTCTGCCGAAGGGCGCCGCGAGCCCGCCCCCCCGAAGGCCACCTGCCGGTAGCCACGCTTTCGCTTCCAGGCAAAACCAAGCCATACCACGCGCCTCCTCGTCAAGCGTCCTGACCAGTACAGGCCGCAATTTGGCATTGTTTGGTATCTCTTGGAAGCGAGGGTGGTCAAAAGCGAGGTAGGTTTGTTTTCCCCCGAGTTAGGTCGGGCACGTCCCCCTGCAGGCGGATCTTGGACGCAAGATAAAAAATAGTATAACAAGAAAAAAACCTGCATAAGCAATTCAAAAAGATCGTCCCCAGACTATATTGTTTGACTCTTTTTGAGCATTCCCCCTGTAGAGGGACAGGCCCGACTTCAACTTACCGTCGCCTGAGCAGAGGCCTACCAGATGGGGTCCGAGCAGATGGGGTCGGAGGATCGATCGCCCATGCATCGGCGACGTCGGCGTGGATAAAATCGGGCTCCGCATCGAGCGGCATCGCCGATGCATTGGGGACGCGGCGCGATCCTCCGACCCCATCTACTCTTAGGTCGGTCATGTCCCCCTACAGGCCGATCTTCGAGGAAAAAGTTTCAAATAGTGAAAAATACCCCAAAAACATGAAAACATAGTGAAAAAAACAAGCTATTTTTCGACCATTTTTGAATTTTCCTCCTGTATGGGGGACAGGCCCGACAGAAATCTGCTCCGACCCCATCTGGGATGCCCGAAGACTCAGCTTGCCCACCTCTGACCAGACGTTTGCGCTCGTGCAGCTTTTTGAGAGCGTCTTCGGCTTCGGCGTTTCGACCTCGGGCGGATGGGGGGGGAGGAGGGGGGGTCCCGGCCCTGGACCTCTGCTCAGTGCGGCTGCTTGCGACGGTGCGTCCTGTGAGGGCAGGCTCCGCCTGCCTGAAGCAGGCGCTCAAAAACAAGGCTGAACCTAAACGGTGTTTCGTTTTCGTTTTGTTTTCGTTTTCCCTTGTTTTGTCTTCAATCAACCTCTACCGCAAAACGAAGTCGAAACGAAAACGGCCCACGAAATCGCCAAAACACCGTTTGGGTCCAGCCCTGGAGGGCAGGCTCCGCCTGCCTGAAGCAGGCGCTCAGAAACAGCTGAGGTCCGCTCCAGGAGGGGGGGTGTAGGGGGGGCACGGGGGCCCGCGCCGATCGGCAAAACAAGGAGTAAGATTAGGTCAGGCCTGTCCCCTACAGGGGGACTGTCGACGAAAAATAAAACATAGTCGGAAAAATACCCCAAAATGGTCAAAAAATGCTCCAAAAATAATCCCCAGACTATTTTTGGACCATTTTTGAATACTCCCCCTGTAGAGGGACGGGCCCGACTTAAGAGTAAGACAACGACGACTTTTTGTTGGGGGGGCTCTCTTGCTGTTCTGTTCTCTCCCTCTCTCTCGCTCTCGCCGACCTCGGCAGCGGCCACCGCGGGCGGCGCCTGGACCTCGTAGCCCTCCGAGTCCGCCGCCCAGCTCGGGAGCTGGGCTGGGGCCGGGAGCCGCCGGGGAGGGAACGCAAGCGGTGGCCAGGACCAGGAGACCGAGCGTTAAGTCGGGCGTGTCCCCCTACAGGCGAAAAATAAAAAATACTCAAACAATACTCCAAAATGGTAGAAAAAAAATTACCCCCAAAATAGTCCCCAGACTATTTTTGAATATTCCTCCTGTAGAGGGACGGGCCCGACTTAAACTGAGCCACGGAGACGCCGGTGCCGATCTTGTTTACGCCCCCCTGAGATCCTTCAGCTCAGCGATCCGGCCACTGGGCGCGGCGTCTCCATGGCGACTGGGGAGGCGATGGTTACTGAACTAATGGATTTCGGTATGCCGGGACGTCGAAATCCATCAGTTCAGTGATCCTCGCCTCTCCAGTCGCCATGGAGACGCTCAAGGGCCAAATCGCTGAACTGAAAGATCTCAGGGTGCGTATTGGTCACCGTCCGTCCTGGTCGGCGCCGAGTCGCGTGGGTCACCCTCGCGCATCGGCCGCGGCCGGCATGGAACATGGCGCCACGATCAAGATCGGCGTCGACGAGAGCCCGCGTCATCTTTGGAGTAACAGGAAAAGGCACAAACATTAACTTTTGGCGCTCCGCGCGGATTTCTTGGATCTGCGCTGACCCCCCCTCCCTGGCGCGCGGAGCGCGCCAGGGGCGGCGCCGGAGGCGCCGCCAGGGGGGTCCAGCGCGGATCTAAGAAACACAAGCGGAGCGCCAAACATTTCTTCTTTGAATCTTGGTCTGACTACCTACCAGACCACCCCAACCCAACCCGAAGACCCGAATGTCGGGTTGGGGGGGGGGTACGGGCTTCATGCGTGTTTTTGTCCACGTTCCCCGACTCACACACACCCCAACTGGAAAGGGAGGGCAAATTGAGGCCTTCGGGTTGGGTTGGGGTGGTTTGGTGGGTTGTGCTGGTCAGGGTCAGGGAGAGGGAGAGTGAGGAGGAGGAGGAGGAGGAGGAGGAGGAGGAGGAGGAAAAGGAGGAGGAGGAGGTGGTGGAGAAGGCAAGAGGAGGAGGAGGCACGGGTTGAGGCAGGAGGAGGAGCAGGCAGAAAGAGGAGGAGGCAGGAGCAGGTGGGAGAGGGAGGGGGCAGGAGGAGATCCCCAGGCAATTTGAACAGATTCTCATGTGGGGTTCCGCCGTCGGAGAACTCATGGCGTGCTTTCTCCCTCGCATCTTGGCCAGGGCCCGCGCGTGCCTCCCCTCCATGTTGGTCCGCCCTGGCCGGCGCGAGGAGCAGCATGAGCGGCAGCGGGACGCTGGCGGGCGCGGGCGGCTGGGCGGCGCCGCCGGTCCAGGGCCACGCGCCGTCCATTGCGACAGGCGGGGGGAGCGAAAGGGGGGGATGCCAAAGGGTCGGGTAGAGAATGGGCTCACGCAGCTGGTCTTCCCAGCGCCTCCCAGCGCCGGGAGGCGCGCATGTATCGAGGAATGGGCCGAGACCAGCTGCCTGCAGCAGGTTTCGCAACTCACCCTTTTTTCCTAAACCCCTCCCCTTTCGTTCGCCCCGAGAAAGGGGAGCCGGGGGGGACCTCGCTGGGCGACGCCCTCTACCCCAACATGCAGGGCCGGGGCCCTCGAGCCGCAGATGGCGAGCGGTGTGCCCTCGAGCGCATGGCTTCATTCGCGGTCATGACGGGCGTCATGGGGGTGGAGGGGGGGGGGACCGGGAGGGGTCATAACGTAGCGCCCCCCCCCCCCCCCTCTGAGGGCCCCGTCAAGCCGGGCACGCTAGACCCGGACACCCAACATCCCTCGAAGCCAATTTTTCCGGACGGCGACACGGACAAAACACCGCACTGCAACCTTTCCAAAATAAACGCGGACACACCTTCCATAAACCAAGACACAAACTCGAATCCTGCAGTGCAGCAAACAAAACATGCACGGATGCTGAAAAATGTGACTTTGCAGGGAAGGATACCGTTTCCTTGGTTTGCCGTGTCCTACCCAGACATCCTGCCGCTCCAATTTGTTCGATGCGTGGGCCCTGGAGGTCTGGACCACTTCTTACTACCCTCGTCAAAATTAACCTCAAACATGGCGACCACGCCCCTGCGATGTCGGCGCACCCTTCAATGTCGATAGACGCCCCTCCAATGTCAGGGCCAGGGCAAAAGTGGTCTGACCGGGAGCGACTCGGAAGCTCGATGATGACCGGCATTGAAGGGGCGGCGCCTACAAGTCCCTCGCAGTCACCGCTACTCTGTCCAGTATCTCCCCACGAACAGTTCAGCCACGTAAGACGTTTTTGAGGTTAATTTTGACGAGGGTTGTAGGGCCGGGTGTTCTTCCTGAGTCGTCTTTGACGGTCCCGAGGCCTGGCAAGGGCCCCTGGAGGCCGAAAACCATCCCAAACCCGCGGCTCCAATTTTTGTTAGGAGCGTCGTACCTCTGGGTATCCACGGGGTCGCGGCCCAGGGGCCAGGCCTGCGAGGCTGTGGATACGGCTCTATTTTCCGCCCATGGGTCGTCTTCCCCGTCCTGTCCCGCCGTCGTACGTCGCTTCGCTGCTCTTTCTCTCTGCCAGCGCCCCGGGCCGTCGCCCGGGCGTGCGCCCTTTCCTCTCCGTCGTCGGGCCGTTGCTGCCGCGGGGGCGGCAGTGCCGCCCCCTCCCCATCGCTCGGACGCCCAGTCCCCGTGCATTCCTCGACATACCGCGCGCAATTGTTTGTTCCCCTGATGGTCCAGGATGCTCCTCGAGGTGGTCCTCGCCCCCCCAAGATGGTCCAGGATGCTCCCCAAGATGGTCCTCGAGGATCAATGCACACGCCCGAGCGATGCTTAAGGCCCCCCCTCCTCCTCGCCCAGCCGCTGGGCTCGCCCCGGCTCCCGGGCGCCCCGCCTCCTCTGCCACTCTGCCTCGCGCCCCTCCTGGCCCTCCGCCCGGGCGCCGGCGCCAGACGCCCTGCTGCCAGCGGAGCGCACTCTCCTCCTCCTCCTCCTCCTCCTCCTCCTTCTCCTCCTCAACTCCTCAACTCCTCAACTCCTCAACTCCTCTTCTCCTCCTCCTCTCCTCCTCCTCCCTGCTCCTCCTGCTCCTCCTCCTCCTCCTCCTCCTCCTCCTCCTCCTCCTCCTCCTCCTCCTCCCCCTCCCACCGCGGAACTGCTGCCCGGGCTGCGGCTCGGCCGGCCTCCGTGGATCCCGCACCTCGGGCTCCGCCCTTAAGGCCCTTCCTGCTCGCGGTGCGCACGCTTCCTTGCCTCATCCGCGGAGCTGCCGTCCGGGTTCCTCGGGCCCCGCGCCACGGGTGCAGTCCATGGCCGCCTCCGCTCCTGGCTGGCTTCTCGCTCCTCGCTGCGCCGCTCTGCTCCCGTGCAAGCTACTTGGGCGCTGCGTGTGCCCGTTTGCCGTGCACGTCCCCCCTTCTGCACGCGCAAGCGTTCGGCGGCTGCCTGCCATCGACACGCGCTCTGCGGCAATACTCTTTCGCACGTCCCGCTGCTCGCTGAACTGGACCAACCGGCCTTGGAGTGAGATGTGTGCGTGCGTATGTCAGAGATCTATCCTCGGGGTCCTCGCCCTGCCTGATGCCTCGTCCCCTCGCGCACCGCCTTTGCGTCCTGCCAGTGCGTCCCCTCCTGGTAGCCTGGACTGCGCACTGCTCAATACGTCTCTTGTCCGCCCCTCTCTTCCTGCTTTCCTCCGCTGCTCTGGAGGATGGGGAGGAGGATGGGGAGGAGAAGGATGGGGAGGAGGAGGAAGAGGAGGAGGAGGAGGAGGAGGGGAAGGGATGGGCAAGCTCCGTCGGAAGGTCAATCCCCTCCCCTGTGTAAATACCCCATCCAAGAGTGCGGTCAAAAACTCCTGCCTCCTCCCTCCTCCCTCCTCCCCCTCTCCCTCCCGTCTCCCGAACGCCGCCCACCGCGCCCTCTCACCCAGACATGTCACAGCACAGCATTCAGCGCATGCCTCAGTCCAACGACATCCCTCCTCCCTCCTCCCTTCTCCCTTTTCCCTCCTCCTCCTCCTCCTCCTCGTTTCTCGTTGCTCGTTTCGCATCTCAAACCGGGCGCCAGGGCGGGGACTGGTACTGAGGCCTCTCACCCGCCAGCCCTGGCCAGGTTCCCCCGCGCACCGCGCGGGCATACGGATGCAACTACGCAGACCTGGACGAGATAATCATGTATACACGAATAACTGAAACATGGATAACTTACCAAACATGTACTCACCTGACAGCATGTATGCACGCAAATGATGGCGTAGCCGCGCGTAGGAACGGATATGCCCAGATCCGAGGAAAGAGCCGGCCACGGGGCTGATGACGCTGAGCGGCAGGTTGGCAGAGCATCGCCCTGGCACCCGTCACCACGCAGCGGCATCCGACGCCCGCGATACCGTTCCACCCCACCCCTCCCCAGACCCAGCGCCCACGGATCAGCAGCTTTTCCCCAGTAGGCAGCAGCGCCTTGCGTTCCATACAGCTCAGCAGAGCACTCCCCACATACCAGATGTGCGCGGCCGCAAGGCCTAGCGCAAACAGTGCCTTCACCAACTCCGACTGCGAACCCGCGCGGCAGCGCGCCAGCAGCCGCGCCGGCAGCCGCTTCCAGCTCGCGGAGAAGCGCGAAAGCGTCCTCACACGCGCACGAGGCATGGGAGACGGCCACCCGCGGCAAGCTCCGAACCTCTCCAGCTCCCACGGCACGTCGTCTGCCACAACCACCTGCAAAGAGGCCAACGGCATGTGAAGCGGCACGCCGCCCACATGCGGCGCACACGAGAGTGGTGACCGCCGTGACCAGGTCCGCCCACGACTGCGGCTACGCAACTTGCTGGAACTCACGGAACGTCACGTCCAGCGACGGGACGTTCCTGTCCGCGGCCGAATCGAACGCCGCCCTGGTCGTACTTTCGCAGCGCCAGCCGCACCACCTCCCAAGTTGTACCGCCTCAGCACTGCCTCGCGCTCGGCGGCCTCCACAGACATCGCAAACCCCTCCGCCCCCCAAACGTCTGGCAACCAGCCCGCTGGTAGGTCGGCCATCCGCTGGCCCACCAGCTGTCACCACGTGTGCGCGGTCGAAATCCACGCCGCTTCCCGAAATAGCGTTGCCAGGTGCCCTTGTGGCAGGACCCACAACCGCGGGCGCCACGAACGCCTGTTCCAGCATGCGCGTCCCGAGGCGGAGCTTGCAATCGCACTGTTCCCGACACAGCGCGCACTTCAGCCTAGGACCCATCCTGCAGCCTGAGGCGTGGTACTGGAGCTGGTTAAGGCCGGTTTCCATACCCTCGGCTCCTACCAGCAGCGCTGCGCCATACAGCGCCCCCGGTTTCACGCGCAGTGGGACCTGCGCGGCCACGACAGGGGGTGGGAAGCACCCTGCATCGCACGCCTGGAGGGATTCCTCGGACGCCGCCTTGCCTCTGGCAAGCACCCCCCGCGAGCACGGCACGAACGTGAGGCCACAACCAACCTTGATCCCCACGAACGCCCGGCAGGCCACCTCGTGGAAGCCTCCGCCGTCCGTGTGGAGCGCCGCGCCTGGCCCGAAGTTGCAGGCCGCCTTCTCCCACAGGGCGCACCGCACGGATGCGGAGCGCGTTGACTGGTCCAGAACCGGCGTGACTGCGCCCAGCACCCCCCCGCGGCGACTCATAGCTGGCGCGCGACGGCGCGATGACTCACGCCTGCGCAGCGAGGCCGCGGTCTCGTCGCACTCTCGCGCGCGCGCGACCTACGCGCAACCGTGGTCTAGACGGGCAGGGCACCACGGCGTCGCCACTGCATTGCAGCAGGCCCAGCCCGTGCGTGCCGCCGAGCTAAGCGACCACGGCCGCCCGGTCCGCCGAGCACGGCAGGGCAGCCAAGTGCGTCACGGCCATGCCCTTCGACGGCCCCACCGCCCCAAGGTCGACGCGCGCCCGCAGGTCGGCCTCCCGCGCTGGAGGGCCATCGATCGAACGAGCCGCGCAGACCCGCTGGGCTTCCACCAGCGCGTCCCGCGCCCACTCTGGCAGACATGCCCTGCAGCCTCCAGGGACAGCCTCCGTCGGGTCGCCCTTCACGGACCGCAACAGCGCGCGAAACGCTGGCCCCCTCCCGCCTCTCTCCGCCCTCCTCCCTTCCCAGAAACTTTCCGATGCCGGGGTCCCGGAGGTCTGGACCACTTCCCTGGGGCCGGATTTTCGTCCCGAGTCGTTCTCTGGCGGTCCCGAGGCCCGGCGAGGGCCTCCTTCAAAGGCCGACCTCGGCCGACACCCCGCCGCTACTTCTCGCGTCCAGAGTACGGACAGCAACTCCTCTGCTGGGCGCCCGCCTCCGCCGCCGCCGGCGTCGTGGGCTGGTCCAGCCAGGCGGACACGTCGGAGGGCGAGTCCGCCACCGCCTGGGAGGTTGTCCTCCCTCCTCCATCCTGCTCCACCTCCCTCCTCCCACATCCTCCTTCTCCTCCTTCTCCTCCTCCCTCCTCCTCCCTCCTCCCTCCTCCTCCCTCCTCCTCCCTCCTCCTCCCTCCTCCTCCCTCCTCCTCCCTCCTCCTCCCTCCTCCTCCCTCCTCCTCCCTCCTACTCCCTCCTCCTCCCTCTTCCTCCCTCCTCCTCCCTCCTCCTCCCTCCTCC
>CAUYUJ010015770.1:0-23179 GCA_963575745.1 Prorocentrum cordatum | reverse complement strand
TCCTCATCCTCTCCCTTCCTTCCTTTCCTCATCCTCTCCTTCCTTCGTTATTTCGTTCCTTCCTTACGTCATTCCCTCCGTCGTCCTCTTCCTCCTTCTTCTCACTCCGCCTCCCTTCTCCCTCGGCCTCATCAACCTAGTCCTCGTCCTGGTCTCTTTCTCGTCCTCCTCCTCTACCTCCTCCTCTTCCTCCTCCCTCTTCCCTCATCCCACCTCCTCCTCCTCCTCGTCCTTATCAACCTGTTCAGCCTCCTCCTCCTCCTCCTCCTCTCCTCCTCCTGCTCCTCCTCCTCCTCCTCAAGTCCCCCTATCCTCCTCCCTCCTCCCTCCTCCTCATCATCATCATCCTCCCTCCTCCTCCCTCCCTCCTCCTCCCTCCCCTTATCATCCTCATCCTCCTCCCTCCTCCCTCCTCCCTCCTCCCTCCTCCCTCCTCCTCCTCCTCCTCCTCCTCCTCCTCCTCTTCTTCTGTTCTCCTTAGTAACAGTGTAATTAGTATTAGCGTTCGTCTTACTCGTCTGCAGTTGCTTTTGATTAGTCTGATGTCTCTTAATCGTATCAGTAGCATGATGATGTGTACTGGTGTGATGATTCGTAGTAATATGTTTCTTATTTTGAGTGGTATGATTCTTATTGAAACGTTGATGAGTATCAGTACGAGTGCCATGATATTCATCGATGGTCTTAGTGTCAGTATGGGGCTTCTCGTGCTTCTGATTATTGTTACCACTAGTATTGTTGTTGATGTCATAGTTTCTTTTTCTCGTCCTCCTCCTCCTCCTCTCCCCCCTCCAGTCCTCGCGCGAGCTCCTAGAAGGCGCCCCGAGGCTGGAACATCGCCGAGGACCAACGAAAAAAACGCCCGAGCACCTCAGACTTCGGTGGACTTCGGGCCACAGCTTGGGCCTCTGGCGTTGTGGATGCCACGACAACGAACACTCTAACAGTCCTATCATTGAATTAAGAATGTGTTTACAATATGTGAAAGATGTTATAAAAACATGTGTCAGACATGCTTCTACACATGAAAACATGTTTGAAGCATAGTTTAGACATCTGGAAATGATTTGGCAACATGCTTCCTCTCCGTCGATCGTCCTCCACAACTCCAGCGTCTTTCCGGAAAATCCCAACACGCCCGGAAAGCCCCCGACGAGGCGCAGAGACTCCTGGCTTCGGAAACCGTCAAACGCTCCCGAAAACTTTCGGACACCCCCGAACTGATCCCCCAGGGCTGGACCTAAACGGTGTTTTTCGTTTTCATGTTGTTTTCGTTCTTCCTCGTTTTGTCTCGAACTCGCCTTTGCTGCACAACGACACCGAAACGAAAACGGCCCACGACATCGCCCAAACACCGTTCAAATCCACCCCTGGTCGGAAAACGTCGAACACTCCCGAAAACTTTCGGACACCCCCGAACACTGATCCGCCCTGGGCATCCAGGAGCTCCTGCGTAGCGTGTCGCGGTGGCGGCACCGGCGACACGCGGTGCCCTGCGAGCGGGGGGATAGGGCGACGAGATCTATGCATATCCACTGCTCCTGGCCAGGCCCATCCTGGGCCCAGGAGCTGTGTATATGCCTCCCTGGCCAGGCCAGGAGGGCGTATTCACCGCTCCTGGGCCCAGGAGTGGCCTGGCCAGGAGCAGTGGATATGCATAGATCTCGTCGCCCTAGGGGAGTGAAGTCGCCCCGCTCCCGCGGGGCGGGGGGCGGGGAAGGCTCGGGGCGTGGACGCCGGGGGGCTGGGGCGTGGCCGGCGGGTCGCGTTTTTAGTCGGGCCTGTCCCCCCACAGGAGGAACATTCAAGAACAGTCAAAAAATGATGCGGGGACTGCTGTTTTATTTTTGCACACTTTCGTCGGCATTTCTCCAATGTCTTTGGGGTATCTTTGAATGTTTCGTCCGAACTCCCCCTGTAGGGGGATAGGCCCGACCTACAGGTCGCGCCGGAGCGTGGCTGGCCAGAACCGGCAGCGCGACACGCCAAGCCACCGGTGGGCCCCCACCCCGAGCCCGTCCCCCCCTGCTGGGCCCCTACCCCGAGCCCGTCCCCCCCTGAGCATATCCCCCCCAGCATTGCCCCCGACTGCCCCCGTCGCTGCCCCCGGGGAAGAGGGGGTTGGGCGGGCCGCCTTGTCGACGGCGCGCCGCGGCGGTGGCGTGAAGGCGGCCACCTGTTGCGGCGCTTGCTTCGTGCACAGTCGATTTCAAAGTTCGCCAAACGCTTTAAATGTTCGCAAAACGCTTTACGCTTTCAAGGTTCGCAAAACGCTTTACGCTTTCAAGGTTCGCAAAACGCTTTCACGGTCACAGGTATAAAACGCTTACTGCTTGCGCTTGGTTTCAAGATTCGCAAAAAAACTTTACAGATTGAGGGCGGCTCCCTTTTCAAAATGTGGTCCTCCCACTAGCGTCGCGCACAGTCGTCGTAAAAGTTTGCAGGAGCTTCCCGGATAGAGGCCGTGTCGTTGTCACAATGTGGCCCTTGCCGTAGCGCCGCGCACATTCGTCTTCAAAATTTGCAAGAGCTTCACGGATGGAGGGTCGGAGGTTTTCAAAACGTGGCTGTCGCCTTAGGCCCGCGCACATTCGCCTTAAGAATCTAGAGCAATTTAGCTGATTATTATGCTTAACGTTCTACGGACGGTGTTCCGTCACGATCTCGGACTGTCAGGGCGCAACAATCACGTTGATTTTGTAAATAGTTCGCAAAAACTTCACGGATTGAGGGCGGTTCCTTTTCAACATGTGGCCCTCGCACTAGCGCGGCGCACAATCGTCATGAAAACTGGTACGAGCTTCCTGGATGGAGATCGGGTCGTTTTCAAAATGTAGCCCTCGCCTTGGCGCCGTGAACATTCGTTTTGGAAGTTCGCAACGGGCTTCACGGATTGAGGGCGGCTCCTCTTCAACTCGTGGTCCAAGCAGTGGCTCCGCGCAGAGCCGTCTTCAAAATTTGCAGGAGCTTCCCAGGTGGAGGGCAGCCGTCTTCACAATGTGGCCCTTGACTTAGCGCCGCGCCGATTCGTCTCAAAAGCTCGCAAAAAGCTTCACGGATTGATGGCGGTTCCTTTTCAAAATGTTGTTCTCGAGTTCGCGTTACGCACAATCGTTTTAAAAGTTTGCAAGAGCTTCCCGGATGGAAGGCGGGTCCTTTTCGCAATGTGGCCCTTGCCGTAGCGCCACGCACATTCGTCTTCAAAATGTGCAAGAGCTTCACGGATGGAGAGTGGGTGGCCTTCAAAATGCGGCTGTCGCCTGAACTCCGCGCACACACGTCTTACCAATATGTAGCAATTTAACGGATTCTTATGCTTAATGTACCATGGACAGTGCTCCGTCGCGAGCTAGAACTGTCAGGGCGTAACAATCACTTTGATTCATTGATCAGTTCGCAAGACAATTCACGGATTGAGGGCGGCTCTTTTCAACATGTGGCCCTCGAAATAGCGCAACGCACCGTCGTCTGAAGTCGTAAGAGATTCACGGATGGAGGGCGTTTTTTTTGTTAATGTGTCCTTCGCCTTACCGCCGGAAACATTCGATTCAACAGTTCGCAACAACCTTCACGGATTGAGGGCGGTGCCTTTTCAAATTCAAATTGGCCTCGCATTGGCGCCGCGCACAATCGTCTTTAAAGTTTGTAAGAGCTTCCCGGATGGAAGGCGGGTCATTTTCACAATGTGGCCCTTGCCGTAGCGCCGCGCGCAGTCGCTTCAATTTGTAAAAAAACTGGTTACTTTTCAAAACGCGGTCTTCGAATTTGCGCCGCGCGCAATCGTCTTAAAAATTTGCAAGAAATTGCCAGATGGAGATCGGGTTGTTTTTACAATGTGGCCCTTGCCTTAGCCCCGCGCGCATGCGTCTTCAAAATATGCGAGAGCTTCACGGATGGAGGGCGGGTGGTTTTCAAAATGCGCCTCTCGCCTTCGCGCCGCGCACATTCGTTCTCAAAGTTTGCAAAAGCTTCCTGGAAGGAGGGCGGAGCGTTTTCAAAATGTGTCTCTCGCATTAGTGCCGCGCACAATCGTCTTCAAAATTGCAAGAGCTTCGCGGATGGAGGGCGGAATGTGTTTTTATGTGGCTTCCGCCGTTAGCGCCTCGCAAATTCGTGTTAAAATATTTCGACCGTTTGACGGATTATTTTGGTTGACGTCCCAAGAATGATGTTCCTTCGCGACTCAGGGATGTCAAGGCGAAACAATCACGCTTACTCGTGGTGTTCAAATCTCCGAAACATTTCTGGCACGACTCAAAGGCCGTCAGGACGCAACCGTAAAGTTGCCTGGGCACGATTGAGGACTCTCAGACGGATGCCTTCCACTGGGGCATGTCCGGCAGCGCCAACACCTTCTTGTAAGGACCTGCGACGAGCGAACGTAAAAAGATAGTTTGTTGCAATATCGTTGGTGCGTCTTGGGTTTGCACTGGTTCTCCTCCTCCTCCTCCTCCGCCTCCTCCTCCTCCTCCTCGTCCACTACCTCCTCCTCGTCCTCTGCCCCCTCCTCCTCCGGTCTTCTTCCTTACATAGATGACCCCCCCATTCGGACAACGAGGCGTGTCGGTAGGGCGGGTCAGGCGTTTCACGGGAGGCTTCCTTACCCCTTAGATCCTAAAGCTGAGGCCCTGCAAGAACTTCTCAGATGGAGCGCGGGCCGTTTTCACAATGTGGCCCTCGCCCTACATCCGCGCACTGTCGTCTTGAAAAGGTTGTAAGAGCTTCACGGATGGAGGGTGGGTGGTTTTCAACATGTGGCTGTCGCATTAGGGGCGCGCACATTCGTCTCAACAACTTGCAAGAGCTTCGCGGATGGAGGGCGGGGCTGTTTGTGTTTATAAATGTGGCTCTCGCCGCAACGACGCGCACATTCGCCTTACATGTTTTCAAGCAGTTCACGGATGGTGGTCGGATCGTGTCCAAAATATAGCTGTCACCTTGCCGCCGCGCGCAGTCTTAAACAGGTTGCAAGACCTTCCCGAATGGAAGGCGGGTCGTTTTCAAAATGTGGTTCTCGCCTTCGCGTCACGCACATTCGTTTCAAAAGTAAACACCAGTTGTTTAAGGATTCTCATTGTTAGCGTACCAGAGATGGTGTTTTGGTACGATGCCCGTCTGTCAGGGCGTAACAATTACGTTGGTTCGCGGCGTTGTAATCCCAGGAACGGTGCCCTGGCACGATTCAGGATCGTCAAGACGCAGAAGTATTGGTGATTCGCGGCGTTGATGTCTCAGGAATGGTGTTCTGGCACAGTTCGGGATTTTCATACGGTTGTCTTCCAACGGAACACTTCTTTGTAGGATGAAGAGGGAACTTGGAGGGAGGGTTTATTGCAATGCCGTTGATGAGTCTTGGGTTTGCACTTGTCCTTCTCTTCCTCCTCCTCGTCCTCGTGCTCGTCCTCGTCCTCATCCTCGTCGTCGTCGTCCTCCACCTCACCTCCACCTCCACCTCCACCTCCTCCTCCTCTTCCTCCTCCTTTTCCTCCTCCTCCTCCTCCTCCTCCTCCTCCTCCTCCTCCTCCTCTTTACCATGCTGCCCCTCCTCCAGGACCCTCGCGGATATAGATGTTCCCCAAGCAGCCCTCCCTTGCACTTAGGGACTCTCACTTCGGTTCCTCAAATGGATTGGGTGGGTCGGCCGAGGTTTCGCCTGGTGCCCGCCCGTGGGCGCCTCTTGCGCTGGGTGGGTCAGCGGAGGTGTCGCCCGGTGCCCACCCGTGGGCGCCTCGTGGGTGCCTCGTGCGCTGGGCGGCCGCATAGCTTGCACCACTTTTGGCTTTGCCACACGGCTTGTCTGACAGAGCTCACGCCACGGCCTGCACCCCACATGGACTGCACCGCACAGCTTGCACCGCACAGCCTGCACCGCACAGCTTGCTCCACACAACTGACGCGTGCACGGCACTGCTTACACCACACAGCTCGCACAGCGCACCACGTAGCTTCTGCCGCGTAGATTGCATAACCAGTTGGTAAGACTTCGGGTTGCGCACAGACCCCCCCCCCGATATAGCCCCAGCTGCATTCAACAGTCCACCCGAGGAATCCAGGTGGGCCGGAACAGGCCCGCCACCCGAAGCTTTACCATCCGCAGTATTGATACTCTACTGCTTGGGATTCGTAAATATCATCTTACACCATCTGATGTTATTCCGAAGCTGCGTGTGCCGACGGGAGACCTCCGAAACGAGGCCCATGTTTTTCCTCCAGAGGTCTCCCGCTCCCGCTCGACCCCGCCTGCCTCTCAGCGCGCTCCGTGCCCACCCCCCTCGTCGTCCTTCCGCTCCTGCGCCCCCCCTGGTCCATCCCATCCCCCACCCCTTCTCCTTATGAATTACTCTTCCAGAAGTGTTGGTAGGGCGGACCAGGCGTGTCGCCTGAGACTTCCTCATCATCTATGATCCTGGAGCATGGAATCTGCAACATATTCAAAAATGGAGGGCGGGTCGTTTTCAAAATGTGGCTCTCTCCTTAGCCCCGCGCGCATTCGTCATAAAAGCTTGCACCATTTTCAAGAATGGAGGGCAGCTGGTGTTCAATATGTGGTTATCGCCGTAGCGCGGCGCACATGTGCCTTAAAAGTTTGAAGCAATTTTACGGATGGAGGGCGGATGGTTTTCAAAATGTGGTTTGCGCCTGTAGTGCCACGCACATTCGTCGTAAAAAATGCGACAACATCACGGATGGAAGGCGGTTCATCGTCAACATGCGGCGCTCGCCTTAGCGCCGCGCACATTAATTTTGAAAGTCCACAAACGTTTCAAGTATTGGTATGGCTGAATCCAATTTGCGGTGTTCTGGCACGATTTGGGACTGTCAAGACGCAGCAGTCACTACCGTATGATTCGCGGTGTTGAAGCCCCAGGAACGGCGTCTGGCACAATTACACATTGGCAGGACGCAGCAGTCGCGTAGATCTGCGGCGTTGAAGTCCCAAGCATGATGTTGTGGCACGCTTGGGAATTACTTGACGCGTGTCTTCGAATGGACCAATTGACGGGACCTATGAAGAGGGAACTTGGAGGGAGGGTTTGATGCAACAGCGTTGATGCGTGCTGGGTTTCCACTGGTCCTCCTCCTCCTCCTCCCTCCTCCTCCCTTCCTACCTCCTCCTCCTCCTCCTCCCTCCTCCTCCTCTCCTCCTCCTCCTCTCCTCCTCCCTCTCTCCCTCCTCTCCTCCCCCCCTCCCTCCTCCTCCCCCCCCCTCCCTCCTCCCCCTCCCCCTCCTCTCCCCTCCTCCTCCTCCTCTCCTCCTCTACCTCTCCCTCCTTCCTCCTCCTCTCCCCTCCTCTCCCTCACCCCTCCTCCCTCCCCCTCCCCCCTCCCCCCTCCTTCCCTCCTCCCCCTCACCCCATCCTCCCCCTCCCCGACTCACCACACACCACACGCTGCGGTCACCGCACCGTCATGGGCCGCCCACGTACATCCACGCGCGGCGCGGCCCCAGGCAGCGGTGACCTCTGCCATACGCGGCTTTCTCCGGGGGCCAACTGCCTGCACGCAGACCCAGGCTGGGGCCATCCGTGAGAAGCGTGAGGAGGAGGAGGAGGAGGAGGAGGAGGAGGAGGAGGAGGGAGAGGGGGAGGGAGGAGGGAGGGGGAGGAGGGGGAGGGGGAAGGTGAGAAGCAAGGACAGGGGGGGACAGGCATAAGGGAGGGGAAGCGTCGACCTCGGATGACCTCAGATGGGCGATGCATCGCCGACAGCGATGGGCCGCCGATGGCGTATCCGCACCTTCCTGGGCAGGTCGGGGCTATCGGGCCCCCATCGGCGATCAATGGGCGATTGGGGGTCGATGCATCCCCACCTACCTTTGGGTCGGGCCTGTCCAGGTCGGGCCTGCCCTCCTGCAGGGGGATTTTGGACGAAAAATCAAACACGCACTCAAAAGATATTCAACCTATCGCCTAGCATGCTCCAAAAATCGTCCCCAGGCTATTTGTGTATACCATTTTTGAATATTCCTGTTTTGCCCTGGCTCGGAGCAGTGAGCCGTGGCTGGCGTTGCCCTCTTTTGCCCACGCGCTCCGGCGTGCACCCTGCAAAATGCTCAAGAAATCATGGGTTAAGAAATTCATAGTCTCAGAACTGGAATAAAAACCCAACATTTCCATTGAAATCTTAGGATTTCCATTGAAAAATTAAGAATAATCGAGACTCTGGCCGAAAACGTAAGTTTTCTTAAGCATCGCCTACGGTGTATGGCATTTCGTTCGCTCGTTTGATTATTCCTCCTGTAGAGGGACGGGCCCGACGCAAACCTACCTGTGCCTATCCCCCCCCCCCCTGTCGCTGCCCCTGAGGAGGTCCCCGGGCCGAGCGCGGGCGCACTCCTTGGGAGAGGCCGAGGGTGGCAGAACACAAACACCCGCCGCCCCGACCGCTTCTTCCGGGGCCCGACGGGGGGAGAGCACGCCGCTCTCCTGTGAAGGGGAACTGGAACACACAAATAAATACACACAAATAAAAATATCCCCAATATTTTCCCATATTTTCTGGGTTTCTGTCTTCCCCCCCACTTCCCATATTTTCCCATATTTTCTGGGAATCGCCGATTAATTATGTCTGTGTTTTTTTTACTCCTGATCCTGGAACGACATCGGTGATTCGGGGGCGCGCAAGACATGGATTGGCGATCCACGGGTTTGGCGCGCGGTCGCCGAATCCGTGGATCGGGGGAGGTGCCCTCCCCAAAATGCGGCCGGTGCCGCCTCGCTCGGCGGCGGAAATCGATTTCCCATGGAAACGGGACCTGTCGCTCATCCACGCCCCCTTAATCCGTGTTTGCGATCGCCACGATGATCAAGGAGCGATGCGGCGAGGACTAGGTCGGGCGCGTCCCCCTACAGGCGGATTTTGGGCGACAGCTAGGAGACCCATTGTTCTCTTGAATCGGCGATAACCCGGGTTATCCGGGGGGGCGGGGGGAGGAGGGGGTCGGCCGATAAACTAACCTTCGCGCTGTGGGCAGCCCTGCATATGCCCGCGCCCCACCACCCTGGACCTGCACAACCGGCAAGGTTAGGTTATCCTGGGGGGGGGGGAAGGGGGGCAATCCCGATAACTCGGGTTATCGCCGGACCCCCAAAAAATCGTCTCTCAAAGACGGTCAAAGAGATACTCAAACATGGCCAAAAAAGTATCGAAAATCGTCCCCAGACTATTTTTGGCCTATTTTTGAATCTTCCTCCTGTAGAGGGACGGGCCCGATGTACGGCTAAAACGCCTCTCTTGACTTGAGCTGGCCATGACGCCCCCTCGTGCCCACCCCGTCCCGTCTTCAAGAACTTCGCATCCCCCTCTGATGGTGGGAATCGGGCGGGCGGCAATGGGGGGGTGGCCCAAAACCGGGGGAGGAGATAAGGGGCCCCAGCAGAGGCAATTTAGGGCCCCCTGTGGAGCCAGCAGGGGCCCAAAAAGGAGCCCTCAGGTGCCCCTTTATCGGGGAGACGAAAGACTCGGGTACGGGGGACTCGGGTTGGCTGGACGGGGCCATCCTAAAAATGACCAGACCCAATCTGAAATTTGACGCGAACTCTCGCTGCAAACATCCCACGAAAACCGGACCGTCAAAACCCAGGACGCGCTCGTCAAAAAACTTGGGCAAACCCGAGTTTCGGCTTAAAGTGCGGGCGCGGTCGCAAGAAACCCAACCCTGAAGACCCGCGCGCGAGGTGCAACTGGGGGAGAACACGTGGCACCCTGAACGCAGCAGATCCTTTGACGGCCACGGGAAGTCACTGCGCAGAGCGCGGAGCACCGAAACCCACGGTACCCTGACAAAAAGTAGATGGTTTCTTGATGCGCGCCCCCACTGTACTCGAGTCTTACGTTTCCCAAACTTTTGGGCCCTCTTCTTCATCCCCCACACACAAGCCACCCCCCATTACCACCCGCCCGAGGGATGCGAAGACAGGCCGCCACCCCCGGCACTGCACGTATGGTGCCAGGCTCGTGGGGATCACCGCCCCGCCTCTGGGGAGGGCCCTCCTCCTCCTCCTCCTCCTCCTCCTCCTCCTCCTCCTCCTGATCCTCCTCCCCCTCCCCCTCCCCCCCCTCTCCTCCTCCGCCTCCTCCGCCTCCTCCGCCTCCTCCTCCTCCTCCTCCCCTCTCCTCCTCCTCCCCTCCTCCTCTCCTCCCCTCCCTCCTCCTCCTCCTCCTCCTCCTCCTCCTCCTCCTCCTCCTCCTCCTCCTCCCCCTCTCCCTCCTCATGGGGTCGCGCACGCGCCCCCCCCCTAAACTGCCAGCCGCCGCCCGCCGCCGATGGCCGCGGCGCTCGCCTCGCCCCCGGTCCGCTGCGCGCTGCTGCTGGGCGTGACCGTGGAGGGCTGGGCGCTTCCTGCGCGCGCGCGGCGCGTACCGCCGTCGATCACCAGGGGAAAGAACAATGGCGCAAACAATAAAACTCGGAGGTCCGCGCGGATTTCTCGGATCGGCGCTGGGCCCCCCTGGCGGCGCCTCCGGCGACACGAAATATTGAGGAGGAGGAAGAGGAGGAGGAGGAGGAGGAGGAGGAGGAGGAGGAGGAGGAGGAGGAGGAGGAGGAGGAGGAGGAGGAGGAGGAGGAGGATGAGGATGCGCACGCATCTGCGCGGGCTGTCGGCCGCGCAGGCGCCCGCACGCGCGGGCGCGGCCTCCTCGGAGGACCGCCACGACCTCGCCGAGGTGCACCGCGACGAAGTCAGCACTGCAGCCACAGTGGCCGCCGCCAAGGGCGCGCGCGGGGATGTGGGGCCTCCTCCCCCCGCGCGCGCCTCAGGGCAGCGGCCCGTCCAGGCCGCCGCCGACGCGCTCCGCGTCGTCGTCCACGACGCTGTGGTCGTCGAGCTGCACGAACTTGACGGCCACACGGCCTGCGGCGCCTGGCGCGAAGCCCTTGGCGAGCCGAGCAATCGCCAGCTTGCCCTTTGCTCCAGGCTCCCCGCAGGCACGGGCGAAGGACGAGCTCCTCGCCGCACCTGTGGTTCCGCAGACGAGGCAGGCCAGCAGCGGCATCTCACGTTGCAGCTGGGCCTCGACCTGCGGCTCGATCTTCACAATCACGTGCGCCAGCGCGCCCTGGGCCCTCAGCTTCCTATTGTGGTCCAGGGCGGACGTCACAATCGAGCCTGGGCACTCGCTGGCGCGCTCCAGCCAACGGCACCTGCTGCACCATCTCGCCCCAGGCGGCCCACGGAGGTCGCAGCTTAGCCTGGCAGTCGCTGGCTGCAACGCTGCTCGCGGGGCCGCCTTGTTGGGCTTCGCCGCGCGGTGGGTGGTGTCGTCCCCGCCCACGGCTGCCCCAACAGCTGAGACCCACATGGCCACGCCCTCGACCAGCTCCCGTGCCGACTGCAGGCGTTGTCGGTCCTCGGGCGCAATCCTCGCGCGCTCGGCCGCGCACTTCGCGGCCTGGTCAGCGATGCAGTTGCCGATCCAGTCGCGAGCGGTGATGACGCCGTCGTCGGTCACTCGGCGTCGCGGGACATGCGCAGGGATCTTCTTGAGGGTCAGGCCATGCGGCCCCATCCCCCCGAAGTCCTCGACAAGCCGCCAGAGCTCGCGCCAGAGGTGGGCCCAAGCGTAGCCCCAGCGCGTCGTGAGCAGCGGCCCGTGCTCCAGCACACCCTTGAACACGAAGTCGGAGTCGACGATGGCCCTGACGGGCGGCACGGCATGGCGCAGCGTGCCGATGAGCGCGGCCAGCTCGCCGCCGTTGATGTCGGCGAAGGGCTCGCACAGCGTGCCCGAGATGCCAGCGCGGAAGGCGTCCGCGTCCTCCTGCAGCACCACCGCAGCCCAGCCTGGGTGGCCAGACAACCGAGGCGACGGCGCGGCCGACGCGTGCCTGCGGCAGCAGATGCACCAAACGAAAGGGGGGAGGGGGATGGGAGAGGAGGAGGAGGAGGAGGAGGAGGAAGGAGGAGGAGGAGGAGGAGGAGGAGGAGGAGGAGGAGGAGGAGGAGGAGGAGGAGGCGGAGGAGGAGGAGGAGGAGGGAGAGGGAGGAGGAGGAGGAGGGAGGAGGAGGAGGAGGAGGAGGAGGAGGAGGGAGGAGGAGGATGAGGAGGAGGAGGAGGAGGAGGAGGAGGAGGAGGGGGGGGGAGGAGGAGGAGGAGGAGGAGGAGGAGGAGGAGGAGGGAGGGAGGAGGAGGAGGAGGAGGAGGAGGAGGAGGAGGAGGAGGAGGAGGAGGAGGAGGAGGAGGAGGAGGAGGAGGAGGAGGAGGAGGAGGAGGAGGAGGAGGAGGAGGAGGAGGAGGAGGAGGAGGAGGAGGGGGAGGAGGGAGGAGGGAGGAGGAGGAGGAGGAGGAGGAGGAGGAGGAGGAGGAGGAGGAGGAGGAGGAGGAGGAGGAGGAGGAGGAGGAGGAGGAGGAGGCGGAGGGGGAGGGGGAAGGAAGAGGATCACTGCCCAAACTGCCAGGACTGCGAGCGGGCCGCCTCTGCACAGTCCTCCCAAGTCTTTGGGAGGGTATAGCGCCGCCATAAGTTGTGCAGCCTACATTCCAAAAAGGATAGCAGTGTACAAAGCCGCTGGCTTCCAGCGATCATTTATGCACCGCCGCCTTCCCCCGAGGCCCAAGAACAACCTATCAGTAGATGACTCCTAGATGGGGTCGGAGTAGATGATGTCGGGGGATCGCGCCGCATCGCCGCTGCATCGGCGATGCATCGGCGATGCAGCGTCGACGTGGGCGATGCATCGGCGACTTCGACGTGAGGCAAATGGGGCTCCACATCGAGCCGCATCGGCGATGCATCGGCAATGCGGCGAGATCCTCCGACCCCATCTACTCCGACCCCATTTATTATGACCCCATCTCTCTCTCTATTTTTTTTTCTCTCTCTCTCTCTATATATATATATATGTACAGATGTAGATGTACACATCCTCCAACGAACTGTGCATGTACCTTCAGGGAGGGTAGCGGTGTATAAAGTCGCTGGCTTTCAATGATCATTTACACACCGCCGCCTTCCCACGAGGCCCAGGAACAATCCATTAAAAGGCCTCTGTGTATACATGTTAGTGGCGGAGGCGGGCCGGACCCCACGAGCTGGCCTGGGCCTTCTCCGAGCTCTCTCCAAGCCCCTTATCCGCTCGGCCCTCTCTGGGCCCGCTCTGGGCCGTCTTTTGTGGGACGCACAGGGGCATACCAATACTACATGCCCTCCTCGGAGGCGCGCGTCCGACCCCAGCATAGAGTATAACCATCTTCCAGTACATCGTTTCCCGAGCGGTGTGGCCAGAAAGCGCCCGCCACGACGCATGTACTGCAAGACTTCTCGGTGCGCGCGTCGCCCCTGGGGGGGCGACGCACACATAGTATTTCGGATGCTCGTTCTGGGGATCTTCCTGGAGCCACTCGCTCCACTCGTGCGTCGAGGCTGCGTCGAACGTCCGTCGACTTGGGTTGACTCTGAGCCGAACCCGAGCCGAAGCTGAGCCGAAGCCGAGCCGAAGCTGAGCCGAACAGAGCCGTTCGCGGGGCCCCAGGGAGGCCCCCCAAAACGAGCGTCTGAAGCAACGTTTTTTTTTTTTTGATTTTTTTTTTGTTGCAATCCTTCGCCCCGGGGCTCTGGGCCTTCGCCCCGGGGCTCCGGCTCCTCGCACGCTCTGGCACTCTGCGGGCACCCCTGACCTCGGAGGACCGCCGTGCGCTTCCGGGGGCTCACTCTGCTCGGGCCACAGATCTCCAGGCCCGTTTCGGTCCACTGGTCCCTGCTCCCTCCCCGCTCGCCCACCTTTTGTCAGAATGCACCTCGCTCCCGCAATTCCTCACTGCGCTCTGTGCCACTGCTCCTCCCTCCCCGCTCGGTCGCACCCCTCTTCCTTCTGCGGCGGCTGCGAAAGTCCGACTGGCCATGAAAATCAACCATCTTGCGGCCCGTGCGATTCGCACACCGTGCTTCTTTCGGCCTGGTGGGTGGTTCGACAGATTTGATATAGGTGGAGAGCTGCTGTGGCTAACATATCGTCCCCGCGCAGTACCGACTGTTCAAACTTCCTGGGCGGTCACGTCAAGGGCACGTTGCACCTTCTTGGCGATGTGATGTCAAATGCGTTACGTTCCCTAGTCCGTGACACGGCAAAGAGCGGACATGCGAATTCCCCACAGCAGCCGCTTAGTTTGCCATCCTGGTGTCGCCGAATTTCTTGAAACGGCCAAAGACAAAAACACTCAAAAAATGGCGCCACATGCATACATATGTATGTGCACGTAAGCTTGCTACGCTGGGAGTGCTGCGTCCCCCTGGCCGCCCCCGACGCAGAATGACAAATGGGACCCCGCCTCCCCCCGGCAACCACTTTGGGATATTTCGGGGGTGCCCGTCGACCCCAACATGGGCCGCTGGAGCCATTCAGGGCCCGAAGTCGGCGCCAAGGCACCCCCGAGACGGCGAAGACGTGCTTCAGACAAGACCAGATGGCCCGGTATGGCTCCCAGATGCTTCAAAGACGGCCCCAGACGCCTGTAGAGGGCTCTGCAAGAGGCCCCGCAGAAGCCAAGATCTAGGATGTTGATACTTCGTCCAGCCACGCTCATGCCACTTAGCGGCACAATAGAAACATGCACGCGCGCAACAATATTGAAATCGGGCTTTCGCTCGGTATATTCTTACAATGTATTAAATCGAAGAATCGCGCTCCTTCCTGAAACTTCCTTGAAACTACAACTTCTTAACACATTGCTCTCTCTCTCTCTCTCGTTCTCGCTTTCTCTCTCTCTCTCTCTCGGCGCTCTGGAATCGCGCCCTCGCTCGGGACGTCAACATAATCTACTAAGGAACCGCGCTCTCGCCTGACACTTCGTGTCCATCCCATCTTGCGAATCCTTCTTGCTAATCCCTCCCGTCCTCTAGATTATCCCTCTCTCTCTCTCTCGCTCCCATTCCTTATGTATTGTCGGCTTTCTGGTTTCAGGGCTGCGCCAAGTAAACGTGGCGAGGAAGGAAGATACACGCCCCCAAGACGCTCAGAGGAGCCCCTAAGAGGCTTCCGAAAACCCCACGAGCGCCCCAGAGGTCCCCAAGAAGCCCCCAGGAGCCTCCAAGAGCCACAATGACGCCCCCCGATAGACCCCTAAGAGGCCCGTATGGGCGCCCAGGACGCGTTTGTTTTGCGACGGGGAGGCTTTGGGACACCATGGCTTCACGACGTGGAGGCTTGAGAACACCCTTTCTTGACGACGGGGAGGCTCGACGACAATCTTACTGGACGTTCTTGTTTCGCGACGGGGAGGCTTCAGGACACTAGCGCTTCACGACGGGAGAGGCTGTAGGACACTCGCGCTTCACGACGGGAGAGGCTTTGGGACGCTCCTGCTCCACAACGGGGAGGCTTCAGGACACTTTTGTTTTACCACGGGGAGGTTTGGGGGCTCTCTGGCTTCAGGCCAAGGCGGCTTGATAACACCCCTGGTTTACGATGGGGGGGGCGGCTTTGGGAGGGACGCTCTTGCTCTACGACGGGGAGGCTGGAGGCCGCGCTTGAACTACGACGGGGGGCCTTCGGGACACTCCTGCTGCAGGATGGGGGAACTTCAGGCCACTCCTGCTCCACGACGGAGAAGCTTCGGGACAGTCGTGCTCTACGACCGGAAATCGGGAGGACACCCTTGAAAGGGGGACCTGGGAAACTCTGGCTTCACGACAGGCGGCTTGGGAACGCTCCTGGTCAACAATGGGGAGACGATTGGAAGGACACTCTTGTTTTACGACGGGGAAGCTTTGTGGGAGATCAGGGACCAGGGAGGATAGAGAGGAGGAGGATGATGATGATGAGGAGGAGGAGAAGGAAGCAGAACAGAGATCTTTTTCGAGGAGAAAGCGTCGAGGAGGAGGAGGAGGAGGAGGAGCAAGAGGAGGAGGGGCGGACGGGGATGGCCAAAACGCGGAAGTGGAGGAGGACGAGGAGCAGGAGGAGGACGAGAGAGAGCAGGCGGCTGACGGCGCGCGGCCCCGACCCCGACGACTGGGACAGCGCCGCGTTGAGGCGACATCTGCGCGGCGCCAGGGCGCGAGACCGATTCTCCTTCGCCCGCTCGCGCGCGACCTCGCCGCTGGCGACGTGGCGAAGGAGGAGATGCGCGCCGCGCCTGGGCAGGAGGAGGAGGAGGAGGAGGAGGAGGAGGAGGAGGAGGAGGAGGAGGAGGAGGAGGAGGAGGAGGGAGGGAGGGAGGGAGGGAGGGGAGGGAGGGAGGGAGGGAGGGAGGGAGGAGGGAGGGAGGGAGGGGGGAGGAGGAGGAGGAGGAGGAGAGGAGGAGGAGGAGGAGGGAGGAGGGAGGAGGGAGGAGGAGAGGAGGAGGAGGAGGAGGAGGAGGAGGAGAGAGGAGGAGGAGGAGGAGGAGGAGGAGGAGGAGGAGCAGGAGCAGGAGCAGGAGGAGGAGGAGGAGGAGGAGGGGGAGGAGGAGGAGGAGGAGGAGGAGGAGGAGAGGAGGAGGAGGAGGAGGAGAGGAGGAGGAGGGAGGAGGGAAGGAGGAGAGGAGCAGGAGGAGGAGGAGGAGGAGGAGGAGGAAGGAGGAGGAGGAGGAGGAGGAGGGGGAGGAGGAGGAGGAGGACAGTGAGGACAGTGCCGAGAGCGTGCAGGTGAATCACGAACACGCCTCGAAAAAAAGAACGAGAGAGGGCCCTCATCCAACAAGGGGCGCTCTCCGCGCCGTGCGCGGGGCAGGGGAGCAACGGTGCGAGGGTCACTAACGGCGCAACGCCGGGCAGTCCCCACTCGCACCGCGCCCCCCGCCCGCACCCGCCCACTATTCAGGTGCCTCGGGCTCGGGCGCCTGCTGAGCATCGCAGGCACCCCGAGCTCCGAGAAAACAAGCGGCTCGAGGGGCTCGCCCGCCTTGGGATGCAGGCCCCTTCGAGCCAGCTCGAGCATCGACGCGATGGAGGCCAAGACAGCCCGCTGCACTTAAGGGGCCCTTAAGTGCAGCGGATCTGCTCCTTCCGTGCGCGGGGCTGGGGAGCAACGGTGCGAGGGTCACTAACGGCGCAGCGCCGGGCAGTCCCCACTCGCACCGCGCCCCCCGCCAGCACATCCGCCCACTAGTCAGGTGCCTCGGGCTCGGGCGCCTGCTGCGGCATCGCAGGCACCCCGAGCTCCGAGAAGACGAGCGGCTCGAGGGGCTCGCCCGTCTTGGGATGCAGGCCCCTTCGAGCCAGCTCGAGCATCGACGCGATAGCTCCGTCCCCCCCACTCCCAGCTCCCGCCGACCCCGTCCCAGCCCTCTTGCACGCTCGAGACAGGCCGACCGACAGCCGATTGGGGCGCACAGCGTGCGCCCCGCACTTAACACAGATCAAAACTCGATCCAAGGCCTGGACCTGGTGTCCTGGCCCGACCTCCTGGGGGTCGCATGCACGGGAGGCCAGAGACTTCAACGACGAGGCCGTCGCTGCAAGCCTCCAGCAGGCTCGACATCGAATAGCTCCCCCAGCGAAGACCACAAAGTCGTGATCGGTCGGCCGCCGCGGACGGCGGGGCCGAAAGACAGCCTTCGGAGGCGCACGGAGTATCGGGGTGGAGAGGCGGGCCACGCGCTCGGCAGCCCAGGCCAGACAACGCATCGTGTCCTGGGCCCGAAGCAGAGAAAATTTGTGAGCCTTGACCACGGAGGTGGATCCAAGGAAATCAGCCGCTGCCACGCGGGCGAAAACATCAGCCCACATATTACCGAAAAAATGCTCCAGGGGCTCCTGGGAGGCCAGGCAGGCCTCAAACCCCTCGAGGACGGTCCGATGGGCCTTCGTCCAAACAAACACGGGCCTGACAGGGTCGCCTCTATACAGCTCGTGGATGCTCCGCCAGATGGACGCGTGAGGCGCTCTGGCAGAAGCATGACGACCCTCCCAGGCCATTCCCTCGACCTGCAGCTGTAAATGATCAGTCACGTACGTGGCTGGCCTCTGGGCCCTCTGCAGGGCCTTGAGACCAGCAACGCGCTCGGCCCTGGGCACCGTCTGGATAGGGCCCCCCAGGCTCCCGAACAAAGCTTTGTATGGCCACAGGTCTCGGGTCAATGCTACGACGGCCCAGCCACAGCGCCGTTCCTCAGGGAAATCACTTTCAAGACAGGACCCGTCCCCGTACAACTTCGACGGCCACGGCATGTCGATCGCCCCCCACTCGCGCTCAGCCTGAGCACGTGCAGGCAGCGGCCTGAAAGCAGGCCTCAGGGGCAGCGCGTAGAGCACGTCGACGGCCGAGAAGTCCTGCACCTGGCCCCCGTCGCGCCACGGGGCTGCCTCCAGGATGTCCTTCCTCCTCTTGGCCACCTCCTCGGGGTACGGCTCCGTCTCCTCGTCCTCCTGCTGCTGATGCAATACCGTGCAGCCGAAGATCTCATGCTCGAGGTCGCAGCAGGCCTCCCCGCAGAACTCGCACGAACCGTCGCCGCCGTAGCCAGCCTGCATGCGGCGCTGCGGCGACCAGAACCCGTTGGACTGCAGCTTGGCCAGAGCCCCTCTGTGGCCAGGCGCCAAGGAGGCGTGTCCCAGTCGAAGCGCACGAAGCCACACATGCTGCTGCCGCCTGCCGTCACCATCGGCTGGGGGCGCCTCAGGCAGCTGGTCGAGGATACGATGGCTCTGCCAACGGTCGAGGCTGCGACGCAGGAAAAACAGCACCTCACTGGGACAATACTGCAGCAAACTGATATGCAGGCCCTCATCGTCAACCAAGATTGTAGAACTTGCCATGTTCCAGTTGACTCTCCTGAGGGACAACCACAAGGCCGAAAGCGGGCCCTGCGCACTGGCCCACGTGACGTGAGTGTGGCGGGCTTCCCAGGAGTCACGCAAGCCCATCCAGGCCCGCTGCAGTCGGGAGAGCGTCACACGCCCATCCCACACCCACGCCGCGTACTGCCCCACGATGCTGAAGGTAGCGTGGAATATGGGGTCGAAGCTCCACTGCTGCGCGGCCAGGTACAGCGTCAGGGAGCCCGACCCTTTGTAGCCACAGAAGACGCCAGCCATGGTCCTCATCTGCTGCAGCTCCGTGTCGCTGATGCCGCTGACCGTGGCTCCGTGCCCCACGGATGGCAGCACACCCGTGGCCCAGAGCCGAGCCGCCCGCTGTCGTCCTGCTCCCTTCTGCAGTGCTCGAACGCTGGCCTTCTTTCCGTGCATGGCCTTCAGGCGTCCCTTCTGCACGGCCCTTGTGGCCGACGACCCAGCTAGGTCGTGGCCAAGATACCGCATGTGCCTCTTGCCAGCGATCTTCAGCAGCCTGGCGTACTTCTGAAAGTGGTAGCTGGTGCGCCTGGACGTCGTAAGGTGCCCAGACTTATCCATCTGCAGCACCAGCCCGAGGGGCCGGACAGCCCTGCAGAACGCACGAGTGGCAATGGCCATTTCTCGCACCCCGCTCGGGTCGTTGCCGACCCAGCACAGCGCGACGTCGTCCACCAAGTCCTTGGGCTGAACCTGAGGAGCGACCGACATCGTCTGGCGAATGCTGCGAGTCAACAACACCATGAGAAGCGTAGTGGCGTGGGTGCAGCCTGCCAGGATGCCCTGATACGCCCTGCGCGCCACTGAATACGAAGAATACGAGTGCACCGAGCGCAGCTGCTGGTACATCTGCACAAGCATGAACGCCATTCGCATAGGGTATCCACTGGCCCTGCACTCCAACAAAATGGCATCATGCCTGACCAGCTCGTAGCATTTGAGCATGTCCAGCAGCACAATGATGGCGTCGTCATCGCACAGGGTCGCCATCTCCTTGGTGAGCGCCAAATCAAAGGCCGCATCACTCGACGACTTGCCTCCAGTGTGGCCCCAGACCTCTGGTAGCGCATGGGCCTTCTCCCACGCTGCCGAGACAGGCCGCCTCGCCCGTCCCCAGATCCTGACCAGCGTGTTCATCAGCACAATCAGGCGCTCCCCACCCCCTGGCTTGGGGAGTCTCACGAGCTTCGAGAGGAATCTGCCGTCTGGCCACAGCAGGAGGTGCTCGCACCGCTCGAAGAGGCGCGCCATAGCCGTCAGCGCCCCGTGGGAGAGGTGCTCCATGGCCCTGGGCGCGATGTTGATCTGCCCGACGCCTGTCTGCCAAGAGAAACAACGGATTGCCTTGAGTACGTCGGCCGCCTCAAGCCTTGGCAGCTGCTCCCAAGTGTCAGCATCAACAGGTCGGCGAGCCAGCTCACCGCCATGCCGCACCCAGAAGCTTTCCCAATACTCAAGCTTACGATCAGCCAGTACGTACCCATGTTGTAGCCCATTGCCTCCGTCCACGATCTCCTGGAGAGCCTTGGGCTTCATGAATCGGTGAGCTCCCTTGGCTCCAGCCGCAAAAGCTGCCTGCGCCCACTGCCTCCAGCTCTGCATCACGGCCTTCTCATGCTTGGCCTCAGCATCGGAGGAGATACTCAGGATGCGGTCGACCTGCTGCTCGAAGTCTGCCTGCGCTAAGGCAAGTATGCCACGCGAGAAGAAGCCGACGGCTTCGGCGTCCAGGTGCGGCCAGACTCCCTTCCTCCGCCAGATTCTCTGGAAGAAATTCTCGCACTCCAGCAGGTGGCGCGCCGCCTTGGAGTGCACGGCGTCCCACGATAGGTCCTCGCCTGCCCGTCGCGGGGGCTGGTGTCGCTGAGCTCTCGACCGAGGCCGACCACCATCGGAGGAGAGACCAGCCACTCCGACGACCTCCGCAGCAGGGGGTGCCCCATCGCCCAGGCCAGGCACACCGTCGACGTGCGCCTCGCCGACGCTGCCGAGCTCGAAGACCTGCTGCGGGCGTAGCTGGAGCACGAAGCTCTGCAAGGCCACTCGAACCCTCCTGAGGTGACGAGCCCAGCGCGCAGCCTGCGCCCAGGCCTGGGTGTCCGCCGACCTCCTGCTCCAGGCACCTTTCACGACAGGGTGAAAACTCGCCAGCTCGAAGGTCGGGGGGCCTGGCACCGTGGAGTACCCCGCCACGTCCTTCACGACGTCGTAGCGGCCCCGCAGCTCGAACTCGATGCCGCTGAGCACGACGTCCCAGGCCCTGGTGATGCCCTCGCTGTGCGACGCGCTCTGGATGATCGCCAAGATCGGGTCCCAGTCGGGGGGGAACCTCGCGCACCCCGCCGCAGGCGGCCTCCGAAAGCCGCGTGGCTCGACAAGCCTCCTGACCTTCGCGTCAAAAGCCGTGGCGGAGAGCTCCATGGTCACTGATAGATGCGGCCACGTCTCCGCGTCGACGACCACTGGTTGCCGAACGCGAGGCAGCAACCGGCAAGAAACCATGAACATGTCAATGGTGCGGCCAGGAAGGCTCTGAAGACAAGTCGGCTCTCTCGGCGCCAGCACCACGCCATTGGCCGACTGGAGCCAGGACAACGGGCCGAGCTCGCCTACCTCCATGTTGAAGTCGCCTCCTACGATCCACGGAACACCCATGGCCTCCAGCGACCTGACATACTGGTACAGCTTGTACGGGAGGGGGAGGGGGAGGAGGAGGAGGAGGAGGAGGAGGAGGAGGAGGAGGAGGAGGAGGAGGAGGAGGAGGAGGAGGAGGAGACGGAAACGGAAACGGAGCGAAGAAGGAATGCGAGCCGCACCTTTTCAGGAGCGCTCTCCTCGAGAGATCCGAGGCGACGAGCACATGTCACTAGAACCACGCGCGCGCTTCGCGCGCGCTTAGGTTCTGTCGAGTCACAGACCCAGGAATCGTTGTGAGAAGAAATTGGTGACGCGAAGCGTCGTGGGGGCGTCCTTGGACGTCTGGGGTCTCCTGGGGCCTCTTGAGGGGCCTCCTGGGGGCCTCTTGGCGGCCTCTTGGGGCGGAAGGCTCGAGCTTGCGGTTCGTGGTCCCCCTCTGGGCCCCCTCTTGGGCCGTCTTGGGGCCCTCTGGGCCATATCTGGCGCCGCTTGGCCTGTCTTGGGGACCTCTTGGGCTGTGACTGGGGCCCTCTTGGAAGCTTCTATCTTTCTGTCGTGTTCCTCAGCCTCCCACACTCAGTCTCGGGGCGGTCTTGGGCGCATCTTGCCTCTTGGGCCGTCCTGTAACGTCGGAAAGCCCAAAGACAACTTTGTTGAACATGTACGTTTTACGAAAGGAATGGGCCAATGTTTGCATCTAGGGGCCCTCTTGGGACGCATGTTGGAAGCTTCTTGGGGCCTCTTGGGGGCGTCCTTGGACGTCTGGGGTCTCCTGGGGCCTCTCGAGGGGCCTCCTGGGGGCCTCCTGGCGGCCTCTTGGGGCGGAAGGCTCGAGCTTGCGGTTCGTGGTCCCCCTCTGGGCCCCCTCTTGGGCCCGTCTTGGGGCCCTCTTGGGCCATCTTGGGCGCCTCTTGGGCCGTCTTGGGGCCCTATTGGGCTGTCCTGGGGCCCTCTTGGAAGCTTCTTGGGCCGTTTTGGGGCGGTCTTGGGCGCCTCTTGGGCCGTCCTGTAACGTCGGAAAGCCCAAAAGACAACTTTGTTGAACATGTACGTTTTACGAAGGGAATGGGCCAACTTTTGCGTCTAGGAGCCCTCTTGGGCCGCATGTTGGAGGCTTCTTGGGGCCTCTCGGGGGCGTCCTTGGACGTCTGGGGTCTCCTGGGGCCTCTTGAGGGGCCTCCTGGGGGCCTCCTGGCGGCCTCTTGGGGCGGGAGGCTCGAGCTTGCGGTTCGTGGTCCCCCTCTGGGCCCCCTCTTGGGCCCGTCTTGGGGCCCTCTTGGGCCATCTTGGGCGCCTCTTGGGCCGTCTTGGGGCCCTCTTGGGCTGTCCTGGGGCCCTCTTGGAAGCTTCTTGGGCCGTCTTGGGGCAGTCTTGGGCGCCTCTTGGGCCGTCCTGTAACGTCGGAAAGCCCAAAAAGCAACTTTGTTGAAAAATGTACGTTTTACGAAGGGAATGGGCCAACTTTTGCGTCTAGGGGCCCTCTTGGGACGGATGTTGGAGGCTTCTTGGGGCGTCTTGGGGGCGTCCTTGGACGTCTGGGGTCTCCTGGGGCCTCTTGAGGGGCCTCCTGGGGGCCTCCTGGCGGCCTCTTGGGGCGGAAGGCTCGAGCTTGCGGTTCGTGGTCCCCCTCTGGCCCCCTCTTGGGCCCGTCTTGGGGCCCTCTTGGGCCATCTTGGGCGCCTCTTGGGCCGTCTTGGGGCCCTCTTGGGCTGTCCTGGGGCCCTCTTGGAAGCTTCTTGGGCCGTCTTGGGGCGGTCTTGGGCGCCTCTTGGGCCGTCCTGTAACGTCGGAAAGCCCCAAAAACAACTTTGTTGAAAATGTACGTTT
>CAUYUJ010015769.1:230834-313938 GCA_963575745.1 Prorocentrum cordatum | reverse complement strand
GAAAAGCCTGCCGGTGCGCCGTGGAGGCGCGGCGCTTTTTTCCGCTCCGCGGGAGGACCTGCGCCTGCAGAACGCGGTGCTGGCGAGGAGCCTCGCCGCGCTCCAGGAGCAGCGGGCCGCGCGTGCGTACCTCGGGAGGCTTCGGTGCCTCTCGGCGGTTCTCCTGCTCCTCGTCCTTGTCCTCCTCCTCCTCATATCATCATATCATTATTCCTCTTCTCTCCTCCTCCCTCCTCCTTCCTCCTCCTCCTCCTCTCCTCCTTGTCCTTCCTTGTCATCCCGCCTCCTCCTCTCTGCCTTTTTCCTCCTCCTCCTTCCTTTTGCTTCCTCCTCCTCCTGCCTCCTCCTCTTCCTCCTACTACTTCTCCTCTCCTCCTCCTTGTCTATCATCCTCCTTCATCCTCCTACCTCCTCCTATTACCTCTCCTCATCCTCTTTTTCCTCCCTCTCCTTTTCATTCCTCCTCCTCCTCTCCCTCCTCCTTCCTCCTCCTTCCTCTTCTTGTGAAGCGAGACTCTCGGACAGCCTCGGTATTGCATCGCTGCCTCTGGCTTTTTCTTTTTATTTTAGTTTCGTTTTCTTTTATTTTTTTTTTCTTTTTTTGTATTTTTTTCTTTTTCTGCATTTTTGTTTTTTTTTTTTTTTTTGTTTGTTTTTTTTGTTGTTTGTTTTTTTTTCATGTTTTTCTGTTTTTTTACTTTTGTTTTTTCTTTATTTTTTATTTTTTCTGCCTCTGGCTTCAGCTCGTCTCCAGCTTGAGCTTGTTTCCTTATTTGGGCTCCGCCTAAACTCGGGTGGAAGCAGCCAGACATCCGACGCTGTATATTTTTTCACCGCTTGGCTCCACAGACCGGGGACGGGCTGTTTCAGGTGCGCCCCAGCAGCCACGCCTCGCCGAGATCGTTCTGGGGGTGTCCAGATCGTCTCGAACGGGCGCGGGTGACCCCAATTGTGACCTTAAGAGCCAGACCACGAAGATCACTCGGGTCCGACGAAGGAGGAGTTAGGGAGGGGGGGGGACCCTGAAATTCACGCACTGCAATTTCTTTCGCACGTGGCGTGTTCGACCGGCTTCGGTCCCCGGCGCCATCCCAGATCGATCCAGTGCGAGCAATTTGCGACAGAACGAGGGGGGTCTGGGGCTCGGGTCGAGATCTTTGCACGATGCTGCAGTTTTTTGGGTGACGTCGGATCTCTGGGGGAGGGGTCAAGCGGGGCTGGACCTAAGCGGTGTTTTTGCGATTTCGTGGGCCGTTTTCGTTTCGACTTCGTCTTGCGGTAAAGGCGGATGGAAGACCAAACGAGGGAAAACGAAAACAAAACGAAAACGACAATCACCGTTTAGGCTCAGCCCTGGGGTCAGGGAAAAGGGGGGGACACGAACGCTGCTGCGTGCGGCTGGCTCCGGCCCCGCCGCCTGGCGCGTCCGCCTCGGCACGCCGGCTCCTGTGGACACCGGCGTCTGCTGGTGCAACAGCGGGTGCGCAGGACACATCAGCTTTCAGTCGGGCCCGTCCCTTCACAGGGGGAATATTCCAAAAATAGTCGAAACATAGTCTCGAGACGATTTTTTTGGACCATGTTCGGATATCTTAGGGTATTTTGTGGACTATGTTCCCATTTTTCGTCCAAAATAATCGGCCTGTAGTGGGACAGGCCCGACTTAGCATCAGCTGCTAAGCCATCGCAGATCTCGGACTCCGCGCCGGTCTCCAGAGAGCCTGCGGCGACCGCAAACCGGCAGTTCACCAGCTCGGCCCGCGCGGCCAGGAGTAGCCAGAGTGGGCCGCTGGGTCTGAGTCGGGCGCGTCCCTCTACAGGAGGAACACTCCCAAGCGGTGCAGAAATAGTCTGGGGACGATCTTGCTATCATTTTTTTTGCCCCTGTCTGGGTATTTTTTTGAGTATCTTTTGTCTCTCTCGTTGAGAGTCCGCCGGTGGGGGGACAGGCCCGACCTGGCGCCGGGTCCTCGGTAGGACCTTGAGGGGGTCGCTGCCAGGAGGCCGAGCCGGCTGCCTCCGCAGGCCGGCCACGCCCACAGGCGGCCTCCGCGAGGAGCCGCGGCCACCGCCGGGCACCCCGCGAGGGGCTGGAGGCGGCATGGTTTCCTTTTTTCCTTTGCCTCGAGAGGGGGCCGCCGAGAGGGGCGCTTCCCCGACGATGCCCGGGAGGAGGAGGAGGGGGAGGGGGAGGAGGAGGAGGAAGAGGAGGAGGAGGAGGAGGAGGCGGAGGCGGAGGCGGAGGAGGAGGCGGGAGATGGAGGCGGAGGAGGAGGAGGAGATGGAGGCGGAGGAGGAGGGGGAGGAGGAGGAGGAGGAGGTAGGAGTAGAAGTAGGAAGATACTGTAGGAGGAGGAGGATAACGTAGGATGGAGGAGGAGGAGGAGGAGGAGGAGGAGGAGGAGGAGGAGGAGGAGGAGGAGGCGGAGGAGGAGGAGGAGGAGGAGGAGGAGGAGGAGGAGGAGAAGGCGGACACCTGACGTGGGAGCCGCTCGCCCGCTGGCGCGGGTCCGCGCCGCCCCTGGAGAGTGGCTCCCGGCTCCCGGGCGTCACGCGGGCGCAGGGTCGCGCGGCGGTCCCCCCCCCTCCGAGAGCCCACGCGCACGTCTTCGTGACGCAGCGCGGACGGCTCCCCATGTCTAACCGCGCAGTCCCAGACACCGTGCGTCTACACCTTGGGCGATGCTGAAGAAAACGTAAGTTTTCGGCCAGAGTCTCGATTATTCTGAATGTTTCACTGTAAATCCTAAGATTTTACTGCAAATGTTGGGTTTTTATTCAAGTTCTGAGACTATGAATTTCTTAACCCATGATTTCTTAAGCATTTCGCAGGGTGTACAGTCGGGGCGCTGAAGAAGGAACCCTGTTCGTTGGGGAGGGGCTCCGTGTTCCTTGATCGTTTCACAGTTTGCCTTAGGTTTTCCTCAGGTGTTCGATGGGACATCGAACTTTCACTGATGGGAAAAAGGGGCCTCGTTCCTTATTTAGGGTTCCTTAGGTCAACGCCCCGACTGTACACTTCTGTCGGGCGTGTCCCCCTACAGAGGGATTTTCGACGCAGGCTAAAACATACCAGAAAAATGCCCCCCACAGGTCAAAACATACTCAAAAAATAATCCCCAGATCAGTTTTGGACTATTTTTTTGCTATTTTTTGGGGTATTTTGTATTTTTCGTCGAACATCCCCCTGCAGGGGGACAGGCCCGACATAAGTCTACATTTTCAGAATTCATGCTCCGGGAAGCCTCTCTGGGACCATGACTTCCGGGCGGTCGGGCGGCGCCTGGGCCTCAGCCAGAGGACGGGGCGGGTTCGTCGTCGTCGTCGTTGTTGTCGTCGTCGGCCTCGTCGGCCTCGGCCTCGTCGTCGTCGGCGTCGTCGTCGGCGTCGGCGTCGGCGTCGTCGTCGGCGTCGTCGTCGTCGTCGTCGTCCTCGTCCTCGTCGTCGTCGTCGTCCTCGGCTTCGGCCTCGGCGTCGTCGTCGTCGGCGTCGTCGTCGTCGTCGGCGTCGGCGTCGGCGTCGGCGTCGTCGTCGTCGTCGGACCCGTCCAGGAGGCCTCCGCGGAGTCCCTGCGGGGCGGCGAGGCGCACCTCGCCGACGGCGCCCCGCCGCGCAGCCCCCGCCGGCGCGAGCTGCCGGGCGCGGCCGCGCCGCGGCCGCCGGGGACGCCGCGGCGCGGGGCGCAGGGCGCGGAGCTCGAGGAGTGCGGCCAAGAAACGCTCGCGCAGGGGATCGACGACAGAATCGATGTACCCCACAAGTGACTTCCCCATGTAATCTACAAGCCTCGTCAAAAATAGACAGAAACGCAGTTGGAAATCACGACGATCGATCTTCTCGGGCACTTGTTAGAAACTGCTTTCTTCAATGCTGCGGAGGGGTCGTCGGATTTTTGAAGCCCTTGCGTCCACGTCAGATATCTAGCGTCAGCATTGGAGTAGCGCCGACCATACAATCACCGAAAACATAATCCCTCAGTTTGTTTTTGACGAGGGTTGTAGGACGGACTGCGTCGAGTTTTCGTACGCAGATTCGGAGTTCTGAACATGATCCGTAACTTCGACGAGAAAGAATCAATTCTGGGGTGAACCAATTCGGCAGTCGATCCCCTACTCGAAGCAAGCGTCACCACTTCACCTACGGCCTTCCATGTTGCGCTGCGGCCCATCGGGGGCCTCGGCGTATGCGACGCAAAAAAGCCCACGCCAGATCTCCCGGTCTACGCGAAACCCCGGTGGGGCCGTGGGTGGGGTGGCGTCGTCTGTCTTCTGGCCCAGGAGCTGCGGGCGGCGCTGCGCCAGCGGCAGGCGCAGCTGCAGGAGGCCCAGGAGTCGGGGGAGGGGAGCCGAGGAGCAGGAGCGGCACAAGCAAAAGGTTCGGAGCTGCGCGCCCCGGCACGGGGGGGTGGCGTGCAGCGCCGATCCGAGAAATCCGCACGGAGCTCTGGCAGTTTATGTTCATGCCGTTTCTGCTTCCTCTGGGGAGGGGCATCTGTCCAACAAGGCTGGACCCAAGCGCTGTTCTGCTAGACTTCGGCTGTGCTTTGTGCCTCGTTTTGCTGGGGAGGTGCAGGGAAGCAGGTGGAGCAAGACGAAGGACATAGCGAACACAAAACGACAAAAACAACGTTTAGGTCCAGCCCTGCTGTCCAATGAGGCCTCCCAGCTGGGGTCGGAGCCAATGGGATCGGAGGATCGTCCTGGGGTCTCAGGGGTGGCTTTTTTTGGTGGAAGGGTTCTTGTGGTCGAGCCCCTATGGTATGTCTGCAGCCGCCACCGTGCAACGTATAGTGGGCATTCGTAAGGGCAGTTTCGGGAGCGTGGGGCGTTCAACTACAAAATGCGCACATTACGCAGGAGGCCCATGACCGGCGACCACTTGTAAGCCCTACCCTTGTGTGGCCGCTTGATGCTGGGATGTCGGGCACCCCCGCTGGGGTTCACTTGGCTACGGGCATCCTGCAAATTCTGAACCCCACATGGTTTTTGAGAAATTTTCAGGAAGGAAAAAATCACACAGACACAACCAATCGTCGATCCCACAGAAAATATGGGGAAATATGAGAAGTGGGGGGGAAGACAAACACCTAGAAAATTTGGAAGATATTAGGAATACTGTTGTTTGTGCCTATTGTTTTGTGTGTCCCAGGGCCCCTTCAAATCTGACCTGCAGGAGTAGGATTCGCACGTGGCTCCCCGCAAGAGTCAGGCGAGGGAAAGCGCGTCTGGGCTGGCATCAGGGGAAGAAGACACGCCATGCTCATAAGCTTTGGGAGGTCCGCGCGGACCTTCGACTGCTTATGTTCATGCCCTCTCTCTTTCTCGGCCCCCGAAGGGGGGCAGGCAAATCTCCGGAGAAGCTCGAAGAGCCCCTGACCGGGCCAGTGAAAGCTTAGGAAGGCCCATGCAAACCATTTGGTCAGGCCCAGGAGGAGGAGGAGGAGGAGGAGGAGGAGGAGGAGGAGGAGGAGGAGGAGGAGGAGGAGGAGGAGGGAGGAGAGGAGGAGGAGGAGGGATGGAGGGGTCAGGTCTTATCCCAACCACACCATTTGGTTCCACTCCTGTTGTCCGATCTGTGCTCTGGGAAAGGGGGGCCTCGGCGCCCCTGGCCCGACGGAGGAGGTGCTATAGTGGCTGGCTCCTCCTCCTCCTCCTCCTCCTCCTCCTCCTCCTCCGCCTCCGCCTCCGCCTCCGCCTCCGCCTCCGCCTCCGCCTCCGCCTCCGCCTCCGCCTCCGCCTCCGCCTCCGCCTCCGCCTGCCGAGGCGCGAGAGCACGATATGCTTGAGTCGGTTGCGGGAGAGCTTCTCCTTGGAGTGGTGGAGGAGAAAAATCACCACCCACCAAACCACCCCAACCCAACCCGAAGGCTCAGATTTGCCCTCGATTTCTAGTGGGGGGGGGGGTCCGGGAGCATCGAAAAAACACATGTGGAGCCCATACCCCCCCCAACCCGAAATTCGGGTCTTCGGGTTGGGTTGGGATGGTCTGGTAGGTAGTCAAGAAAGGCACCGATGCCGCTTCCCTTCCCCTGAGATCGGAGGGCACCAACTATACGCCTGCACCGCTCTTGGCCAGGCCAATGCTGCGCCCAGGATCGGTATATATATATATATATATATATATATATATATATATATATATATATATGCCTTCCTGCCCCAGGCAGGAGAGCGTACACACCGATCCTGGGCCCAGGGTGACCCCTGGCCAGGATCGGTGCTGGTGTATAGTTGGTGCCCTCCGAACCCGAAGCTCGCGCCCTCCCGCGGGCCCTCGCCAAAAATCCACCCCGACGGCACCCCCGAAGCGGCTCGGGCGGCAGGCTCTCGGGGCCTCCTATGAGAGATCTGGGCGTCGCATCTCTGTTCGCACCCGCTCGGCTGCGTTCTGTCCCCGCTCCCGATCGGCCCTCCGAAACGCGCGATATCGGCGCCGCCGAGAGCCTGCCTGCCGCCGAGACCCGCTTCGGGGGTGCCGTCGGGGTGCCGCCGAGACCCGCTTCGGGTGGGCCCAAGGTCGGAGGCCTAGAGGTTGACCCCAGCACCAACATCGGCGTCGTGCCTCCACCGAGGGAAGAGTATCCCAATCACGGTGATGGTGGTGATGTTCTGGCTTCCTAGGCGGCCGAACGATTACCACCAACACCGAAATCTAGGATCATCTTCCCCTGGTGGAGGGCACCAACTATGCACCAACACCGATCCTGGCCAGGATCACCCTGGGCCCAGGATCGGTGTATACGCCCTCCTGCCTGGGGCAGGGAGGCATACACACCGATCCTGGGCGCAGCATTTGCCTGGCCAGGATCGGTGTAGGTGCATAGTTGGTGCCCTCCCACGGGTGGGCCCAAGGTCGGAGGCCTAGAGGTTGACACCAGCACCAATATCGGCGTTGTGCCTCCACCGAGGGAAGAGTATCCCAATCTCGGTGATGGTGGCACTATTCTGGCTTCCTAGGCGGCCGAACGATTACCACCAACACCGAAATCTAGGATCATCTTCCCCTGGTGGAGGCAACGCCCTGAGTTGGTGTTGGTGTCAATTTCCAAGCTTCCAACAAGGAGCTTGGCATCGCTCGGACGTGTGCATTTTTCCCTCGGCGAGGGCCATCGAGGAGCATCCTTGATCATTTCGCGGAAGAGCCACGCACGAGACCGAGAAAAGCACAGGAAATGGACGTCCGAGCGATGGCCAGAGGAGGGGGTCCCGCGACAGGGGGGTGCTGCGACAGCTATGGTGCAGCAGATCTGTGGGGCGTGCCGTACATCTGGGGCGTGCAGCACAGTCTGGGGCGCAGATCAGTGGCTGGATTTTCGCGTGCAGTGCATTACCTGCAAGAGGAGGAGGATGAGGAGGAGGAGGAGGAGGAGGAGGAGGAGGAGGAGGAGGAGGAAAAGGAGGAGGAGGAGGAGGAGGAGGAAAAGGAGGAGGAGGAGGAGGAGGAGGAGGAGGAGGAGGAGGAGGAGGAGGAGGAGGAGGAGGAGGAGGTGTACGTCGTCGTCGTCGTCGTCGCCGCCGCCGCCGCCGCCGCCGCCGAGGCCGCCCTTCACCACTCGATCGGTGCGAGCGCCACGCGAAGATCCAGCCCCTCCACCGGGCGCGCCCTCCTCGCCCCCGCCCGCGCTCCGCTGCGGGGCCCGCCCTCCCTCCGCCCCGGGCGCGAGGGCAGCAGGCTGCACCGCCGCGCGGCCCTCCCGCGGCCCGGGTCGGGGGGCAGTTCGCCCGCCGGCCCCCGCGGAGGTCGTGAGGATCCTCGGGCCGCGACTCTTGCGCAGCCGCAGGAGGTGCACGCTGCTGCCACGCGACGCCACTGCGAAGCCACGGCGCCGCGCGCGGCCGCCCGCGCACGGAGGCGGACTGGTCCACCGCGTGGCCGTGGACGCCACGGCACGGCGCGCGAAGCTTCCCATGCCCGACGCATCACGCGCGGTGCGAGTACCAAACTCCAGATTCTGCGTCCCGAGTGGAGTTACCAGCCTCGAACTGATCCCTGTCCCTGAGATTGACACGCCAAAAGGCGATGACCGTCTTAGTTAGGGAGGCGCCCTCAAAAATAAGGGAATCCCTAAGATTGGCATCGTGATGAGGAGGTGCCCAGCATAGGGAGAGGGATATGTTCCAGGCTTGCAATGGAGGATCTCACGATTCGGTGGAGGAGGAGGAGGAGGAGGAGGAGGAGGAGGAGGAGGAGAGGGGAGAGGAGGAGGAGGAGGAGGAGGAGGAGGAGGAGATGGAGATGGAGGAAGGAGGAGGAGGGGAGGAGGAGGAGGGAGGAGGAGGAGGAGGAGGAGGAGGAGGAGGAGGAGGAGGAGGAGGGAGGAGGAGGAGGAGGAGGAGGAGGAGGAGGAGGAGGATATGTTCCAGGCTGGTAATGGCTGGTAATTTCCTTGTCCACGAGCGTGTGGGCGCCACGTGCTGGTCGTGACACCATCGGCCACGAGGAGGCCGACGCTGCCGCGACCCTGGCGCCCGCGTGCGTGCTCCGGCGCCGCCAGCGGCGCGCGCCGTGCCCTCCCCGCCCGCGGGGCACGCCGCGGGCAGGGCACGCCGCGGCGCTCTGCTCGGGAGCGGTGCTCGTCGTCGGCGGCGGCGGCGGCGTCGTCGTCGGCGTTGTCGGCGTCGTCGTCGTCGGCGTCGTCGGCGTCGCCCCCAGCAGGAGGCGCGCGACGGGGCCCTGCTGGACGCGGAGGCGGCCCAGCGCCGGGCGGCCGAGCTCGAGGCGCGCGGCGCGGCGCGGGAGCGGTCGCTGCGGGGCCTGGCCGCGGAGCTCCAGGGCGGCCGGGCGGCCCTGTCGCGGGCGGAGGCCGGCGGCGTCGTGAGCTCTCTCCTCCTCCTCCTCCTTCTCCTCCTCCTCCTCCTCCCTCCTCCTCCTCCTCCTCCTCCTCCTCCTCCCTCCTCCTCCCCCTCCCCCTCCCCCTCCCCCTCCCCCTCCTCCTCCCCCTCCTCCTCCTCCTCCTCCTCGGCCTCGGCCTCGCCGAGCCCCGACGACGAGTGACGAGGGCGAGCGACGAGTGGCGGTGGCGGACGATGCCGGCGATGTTGACGATGCTGACGAACACGGCGACGACGACGACGACGACGGCGGCGGCGACGACGACGACGACGAGGACGGCGGCGGTAACAGCGGCGGCGACGAGGACGGCGGCGGCGGCGACGACGACGACGACGACGTTTCGGATTTCCCCGCGGTGTCGGCGCGATGACGACGACGTTTCGGATTTCCCCGCGGTGTCGGCGGCACAATCCGAACCTCACCCTCGCCGATCAACGATTCAGGCAACTCTCTGGGCGGCGGTGGAGAGTTCGTCGAGCACGTGAGCGCGTGGCGAAGCCCGAGCCAGACCCTCGCCTCCCATCGATTCGGGAGGATCCATGGCTGCTGGGAGTGGGGAGTCGGCTGTCGCCACCTAGTGCGCGTTCTGTGGACGCCCTCGGAGGGCAGCAACCACACGCCGTCGGAAGCGCGCGGCCAGCCACATACGCATGCGCCCGAGCAAGAGGCCGGCCCGGAAATGCGTGGGCGAAGCGTTTGTACAACGCTGCTGCTCCGCACTTCTCGTCTGGAGAAGCAATCATGCGATGCTCCTGTTAGCCGGCAGCGTGGCGCAGATTTGTGATTGATGTTGTGTCTCTCCCTCTTCCTCCTCCTCCTCCTCCTCCTCCTCCTCCTCCTCCTCCTGCAGCGCACGTCGTCGATGAGGAGACGCTAAAGAGCCGGCCGACGTGCAGCCACTTCCGCAAAGCGGCGAGGCCTGGCTGGCACTGGCGCTCCAGCGTTTGGCTTCTCGTTCGCGCGTTCGATCCTGGCCGGGCCGGCCACGGGCCCGGGGTCGGTGCACACGCCCACCTGCCCAAGCCAGGAGGGCCTACACACCGATCCCGGGCCCATGCTGAGCCTCGCCAGGGTCGGGGGCGGAAAAGAGGGGGGTGATGACTAGGGGGGGGTGGATATCATGGCGGGGGCCATGATATTTCCCCAGATCTCGTGGCGCCTCTTCTTGTTTCATTACGTTCCCGGCCCCCCCGCTGGGCCGCGCACATGCCGCCGGTCATGATTTGCACCCCCCCCTCTTGGACACCCCCCTCTTGGCCGCTCCCGACAGGGTCGGCGTGGGTGCACGGTTGGCGTCCCGCTGCGCTTGCGGGGGGGGGGGGATCGTCCAGTCGCGTTTGCCTCGACCCCACCTCCCTGGGCCTCTCCTGGGGTGCGTCCTGGCGAGGCTTCCCGGGAGGATTCCAGCCGTGGCGGCGACGCTCTCGCGGGAGGCCCCGAGAAGGCGAGAGCGAGGGAAGGCGGAGGGGGCGGTACGCGGCCCTCCAAAAAGGAAAGGCGCCCGCCGGTGGGGATACCCAGAGATGAGATCCGATGTATGTTCTGCTTCGGAGTTCCCAGAAGTTGCGATCCTTTCCCCAGGACCGGCTTTGCGTTCAATGCCGTTTTCAAAGCATGCTCCGCGTGCGGATCGTGTGTTAAACATGCAGGGATTGAGTACTAAAAACAACGATGAGTTCATGCATAAATTTATTCATACATTAGTCATGTATTAATAATCCATTTTTTCTTTCAAAAATCCCATGAATTAAAAGCTGCGCTGTTCTTAGTCGTTTTACGACGGTCCCAGGGCCGGTCGAGGGCCCCAATGCGTTGGAGGTCTAAGTGTTCCATGATGGACCCCGGGTTGAACTCAACCATCCAGCTTTCGCACCGCAGGCCGCTGGGAACTGAGACTGCAAAAGACCGCTGAAAACTGAGACCGCGTGCGGATCATGTATTAAACATGCAGGGATTTAGTATGAAAAGCAACGATGAATGCACGCGTACATTTATTCATACATTAATGATGTATTTTAAATCCTACGGTTTTAAACATCCAATGTATTAAACACTGCCCTGCACCCAGAGATGAGATCCGATGTATGTTCTACGTCGGAGTTTCCAGAGGTTGCGATCCTCTCCCCGGGACCGGCTCTACGTTCTCAGTCGTCCTACGACGGTCCCGGGGCCGGTCGAGGGCCCCAGAGGCCGAAGACTGGGAACAGAGCCTACGTTTTGGATTCCTCAATGCGCTGGAGGTCTGAGTGTTCCATGATGGGGGGAGGCCCCTGCTTCTGCCTTCCCCCCTCTGTCAATCAAAGCTGTGCGTTGAAGCTCGCTGAGGGGCAGCAAACGCGATCTGTGTTTCTGGGGCGACGGGGGAGAGGGCAATGCTTTTGTGGGGCAAGGACAAGCATGAGCAGCCCAATCGTCGGTAAGAGCAAACCTGAAACCAGAGCTTCTCGCGAAGGGCGGCTGGAAGGATTGCCGTTGACCGATCAAGCATGATGGACCCCTGGTTGAACTCAACCATCCAGCTTTCGCACCGCAGACCGCTGGAAACTGAAACTGTAAAAGACCGCAGGAAACCTCCGAAGACCGTCAGAAGACCGCCGAAAACCGCCGAACACCGCCCGAACACCGCCGAAAACCGCCGAGGACGGCCCATGAGCGATGGGTAACGCTCGCGTCATATCTGACGTCCTACCCCTCCCTCCCATCCCTTACCATGACGTAGGAATCCTCTCTATTCGCACAGTCGGATGTAGACCAGGGCAATGATCGCGAGAGGGTACGCGATGCATGGTAGAGCACGGCATGGCATGGCGCAGAAGAGAATTGCAGAGCGTAGCATGTCATAGCATGGCGTGGCATTGCGCAATGAAGCATTGCATCACAAAGCACTGCAACGCAAGGCATGGCATCGCACAGCGGCACAGAACACAACACCGCGCGGCTGCAGAACACAACGTTCCTCCTTCAGCGTTCCCACAGACCGCCATGGCGAGGAGGAGGAGGAGGAGGAGGAGGAGGAGGAGGAGGAGGAGGAGGTTCTTTGGAGGGTGATTGATCGTCTTCGAGAGGTCTGGGCGGGTCTGGAATCGTCGCGGCTCCATGTTGAGCTCCCTGGGCTCCCCGGCAAACTCCCCACGAGGCGGGGCTGATGGAGAGAACCCGCTGGTTCTGCTTGCAACATCGCCTCATCAGAGCAGAAACGGGCTCCCGCGTAACGCTTCCTCAGAACGACGAGCGCTCCAAAGTGGCCCCACAAATCAACGAACCGACACCGGATGTGTGATCACTTCTGATGTTTTTTTTCTGGGGGGGGGGGTTATTTTTTTACATGTGGGCCTATTTGAAAGGACGAGAACTTCTCGTCCTATTTGAAATGACAGAACTGCAGCACGGGCGCTTCTGAAGCGCCCGCGCTGCAGCGGTAGCGCGATTTGGAAGGGCCAGAACTGGAGCCCGCGGGCCAGCGCTGCAGCGGGAGTAACACTTCGAAGGACCGAAAAGAACAAGATGTGGGCAACACCCCAACATACTTATACCATATGTGCGTCGCCCCCCCAGGGGCGACGCGCGCACCGAGAAATCTTGTAGTATATGCGTCGTGGCGTGCGCTTTCTGGCCACATCGCTCGGGAAACGATATACTACAAGACGGGTATACTATATGTTCGGGTCGGACGCTCGCCTCCAAGGAGGACATATAGTACTAGTATGTCTCTGTGCCTCCCAAGATGGTCAAAAACACATGAAAAGCAAACTCCCGGCAATCCTGTGTGTAAAGGCCAGTAGTTACGCGGAGGGGGGCCGAAGATCTTCCGGACAGGCTCAGGGGAGAGAGGAGAGCAGTATGCAATACTGTGTGATTGCGGAAAGGGGGTGGGGCCAGACATTCCCTGGACGCCACCGGGAGAGAGAGGAGAGTAGCATTCCTATTGTGTAGTCGTGGAGGCCGAGGGGTGGGGGTTGGTCGACAAGGGTGCCCGCGAGGCCAGCGAGAGCGAGGCCGCGGCGTCCGTCCCTCTGGGAGCTCCAGGGCCGCGCGGGGGGGGGGTAGGGGGAGGGGGGAAGGCCTCTGAAGGGGGGGCGTTGAGTTTTTTTTTTTTTTTTTTTTTTTTTGTATTTTTTTTTTGCTATATATATATATATATATATAGATATTATATATACTTATATATATATAGAAAATTATATTATATTTAAACAACCCGAACGACATTTTACAATTGAGATAGGTTGCAACCAGCAAAGGGACGAATTCCTGGGCTCCCCTTTGAGAGCGACCATTTCACAAACATAACGGTTCACATTTTACAGCCAGAACAACCACTTTACAACCCAGACGGGGCTCTTTGCAACCAGAACGGCCACTTTACAACCAGCCTTCAGAAGCGCGCGCGCGCTCTGCAGGGGCTTCTGAAGCTTCTGCGCGCCTGAGCGCTCTGAAGAGGCATCTAAGCGGCTGAGCGCTGTGCAGAGGCATCTGAGCGCCTGGGCGCTTTGCAGATGCTTCTGAGCGCCTGAGCGCTTTGCAGAGGCATCTGAGCGCCTGCACAGTCTTCTGAGCGCCTGAGCGTTCCGCAGAGGATGATAAGCGCCTTAGCGTTCTGCAGATGCTTCTGAGCGCCTTCGCGCTCTGCAGAGGCTTCTGGGCGCCTGATCGTCTTGCAGAGGCTTCTGAGCGCCTGAGCGCTCTGCAGGGGCTTATGAGCGCCTGGGCGCTTTGCAACAGCTTCTGAGCGCCTGGGCGCTTTGCAGAGGCTTTCGAGCGCCTGAGCGCTCTGACGCTTCTGCGAAGCGAGAGAACAACTTGCCTGCGAGGCCCAACAATACACATTGGAATCCGCACGCGTTGGTTAGAATTGAACCAGCGATTTCTCGGCCAGTTCCCGTCCTCCTGGGTACGCATGCATCCGCAATTTCGCAAACATACGGTTTTGCGATTGCCAGACGATGGGGCGCGAGGACAAACGTGGCCTATGGTGCAACACGACACACTTTGACATCCACACGCGTTGGCTAGAGTTTCACAAACGATGTCTTGGCCACGTGTGTGTCCTCCTGGGTACGCATGCTTCCGCGACTGCGGACAAAAAAACGGTGTTGCTATTTCCAGACGACGGATCGCGAGCACGAACGTTGTCTGTGAGGCCAACAAAATCAAATTGGCATCCTCACGTAGTGGTTCGAATGTGACCATCGATCTCTTGGCCACATTCCCGCCCTCCTGGGCACGCATGCTCAGCATTGCGAACACATGCGGTTTTCGTGGTAGTCAGACGATGAGGCGCGAGGACAAACATGGTCTATGATACCCAAAACGCAGTTTGAAATCCACATATGTTGACTAGAATGTTAGCACCGATTCCGTTTCCACATTTCAGCGCTCCTGGGTACGCATGCGCAGCGGATGCGAACACATACGGTTTTGATATTGCCAAGCGATGAGGGGCGAATGCTACAGTTGCCTGTGAGGCCAAACACACACATTGAAATTCATGTCTCAGCTAGAACTTTCCCATCGATTTCTTGGCCACATTCCTGCCTTCCTGGGTACGCGTGCTTCCTCAACTATGAACATTTATTGTTTTTGGCTGTTGCACGACGATGAGGCGCGATTGCAAGTATGGTTTTTGATGCAACAGGTTATCAGTTTGAATCCAAATGTATTGGCCAGAAATTTACCAATGACTTCTTGGCGACATTCCCTGTTTCCTGGATATGCGTGGTCCCGCACATGCGAAAACATACGGTTGCGTCGTGGCCAGACGATGAGGCGCGAGGGCAAAAGATGTCTATGATGCGAAAACGAATTCCACATGTATCGGCTAGAGCCTTACCAACGGTTTCTTGGCCACATTTCCGCTTTCCTGGGGGCGCGTGTTCCTTTGCGTTTTTGGCGACGAACGCTTACTGTTTTGTATTTCCCGAACAGACAAGATTTTCAGGCAAAGGTTACAAGGCTCCAAAAACCATATAGATTTAGGGCACGGATGTAAAACAACTTAAACCGCCCAGCTTTGTCACCAGCCTGTAGCGGGAGGACCTTTTTTGGATCTCAATTGGGTTCCAATAGGCTCTCTCTGGATACCACAAGGATAACTTTAGGACGCCAATCGGGGTTCAATATGAGTCAAGCAGGGCAGGTTTCTGTTGAGTTACAGTTGGGTCCTGGTGGGATTCCGGTTGTATGCCCGTATGGATCGAACAGGAACGCTCCCGATTGTATTCCAATGCGATATTTTTCGTATTCGCCAATCGGTTCTCATGGGAGTCCAAGAAAGACGGTTCTTATTGTTTCCGGATAAGAACCCATAAGAACACCAACCGGGTTTCCATATAGTGCCCTCCCAGCGCGTTTCCCGCAGCATTCCAATAGGAGTGTTCCTCGATTGCAATCCAATGGGTTTCCAATCGGTTTCCATCAGGAAGGGTCCCAACGGGTTTCAATAAGAAGCATCCCTATCGGATTCCAAGAGGCACACGTAGGCCCCATATCGAGGAATCTTGTTGGATACCAATTGGCTTCATGTGGTGCCAACATGATCCCAATTGGAAGGGTTCCAATGGGATTCCATAGGGTTCTTGTTGGATGCCGTTAGGAATCCGCCACTTCACATATTCTCGGTTCATACGGGTCATTTTACAACCAACACGCTTCCGAGAACGAGGTGTCTCCCTTACGTGGGCCCAGCCCAATGAGATTTCGGATGTTGACAACACATGTGTCGCTTATGTGTGTTTATTCGCCTGGTTGTAAAGTGGCCATCCTGGTTATAAAGTGCCCTCCTGGGAAAACCCATGCTGGCTGCAATGTGCCCCGTCTGGTTGTAAAGTGGCCGCTCTGGCTGCAGTGTTGCCCACGCGAGAGGGGGCAGGGGGAGAGGGGAGGGGTAGGGGGAGAGGGGTACGGGGCAAGCTAGGTGCGCTCGCGTCATATCTGACAACCTACCCCTCCCTCCCATCCCTTACCATGGCGTAGATCCCCTCTCCACTCGCACAGTCGGATGTCGAGCAGGGCAATGATCCCGAAATGGTACGCGATGCATTGTAGAGCACGGCGTGGCATGGCGTAGAAGAGCACCGCAAAGCGTAGTATGTCACAGCATGGCGTGGCGTGGCGTAGTGAAGCATTGCACCACAAAGCTTTGCAACGCAAAGCATTGCATCGCACAGCGGCCCCGAACATGACACTGCATAGCATGGCGTTGAAGATCAAAGCGTAGCATGGCATAGCACGACGTGGTATTTAAGCACTGCATATCACAGCTTCAGCTAAAGGCATGGCATCGCGCAGCGGAACGCAACCTAGCATTGCATTGCATGCCGTGGCATGGCACGGGAAATGACGCCAGCGCTGCAGCGGGAACACGATTCGGAACGAGCGGCAGCGCGGAAATGAGGCCAGCGCTGCAGCGGGAACACGATTCGGAACGAGCGGAAGCACGGAAATGAGGCCAGCGCTGCAGCGGGAGCACGATTCGGAACGAGTGGAAGCATGTAAATGAGGCCAGCGCTGCAGCGGGAGCACGATTTGGAACGAGCGGGGCCCGAAAATGAGGCCGGCCCGTCAGCGAGAGCAGCATTTTGAAAAACAAATGCAGGCGAAAACCCAACTCCGGGGAATCCTGTGTGTAAAGAAAGAGTACGCGGGCGGGGGGCGAACACTCCCAGCCCGTCATCAGGGGAAGGAGGAGAGTAGTGTTCATATTGAGTAACTTTAAGGGTAGCTCTTTGGGAGATGTTATAGTATCGGGAGCATAGCTCGCGCGCCGTTGCCTTTGGCTCAAGGCACGCGCGCCCTATTTGCCCGGACACTGCTTGTGTTCGCTATGTGCTGGAAAGACCGATACATCGATCTTATCCTATCATACCCGCCCGTTCCCCATACTGAACCACCGCAGCAGAGGAATGGACGCTATCTGCCATCCGATCCCCATGGTATCGGATGCTATTTGAGTTACCAGGCTCACTTTCGACTTGGTAGCGGAGCTGGCCGCACTCTCGTGTGGTCAGCTCTTGCTCTTCTTAGCCTCATACTCTTCGGCGCGATCTTCGTGACCACCTACCACCCTGCGCTACCACTCCCAGTACGTTTACGAGGATCTATCCAAGAGCAAGAAGCGACACGAGAGGTACGACGTTTAGACAACGACATTGGTACCATATACGCTTCATCATTGCGCTACCACCAACCGCTCGGCAACGAGCCAAAAGCGCAATACTTGAAGCAGGAGCGGAGAGATCCGCCAGATAGAGCGCCTCGAAGACTCGACAAGGCGCTACCCCAGCGCGGCAACGCGCCTAATAACCGCCCTTATCTACACAGCCTTGGGCTGGTTATCTTCGCTATCACATGGTTCGCGCTGGGGGCAGCAATCGGACACATGCGTCGTGGAGACAACAGCACCGATGGGCAAACACATGGCCCATATTGGGACCCTCAAGGCAACGTACCTTTCCGTGAGTACGTTTATGAGGTCAACGCATGGCTCAACGTCACAAGCGGACGTATGACGCCACAAGCCCAAGCGGCCGCAATACAACGCGGCCTAGGTGGCCTAGCGAGGACACTCGCCATGAGGGTACCGCCTGACATCATAAACTATGGTGCTGACATCGATGGGGTCCATACCGACCCAGTGACCTACATCATGTTTCTCTTAGGCATGAAGTTCGAACGCCTGGAAGATGAGCGCCAGCTCACTTCCGGCACGCAACTCATCGACTTCCATGTGCCTCACGGGGAACGAATCGATGTCACCCTCACCCGATTCGAAATGGCCCGTCTTGAGGCACAGTCGGTGGGATTTGACCTTCCCAACTTCCAACTACTAACCGCGATCTTGTTCCGCGCCTTAGGCGTCGGCAACCAGCGAGCCATGCAACTCTTACAGCCACTTAATCACCAAATGCCCCGAACACAACAACAGTATGATGAGTTGCTGGAGAGGATGCGTTCGATAGGCCACCTATCCGAACGGCCTCCTGGTAATATAGGATCTGTGTTTGGAAGAGGAAGGGGATCTGGTAGTGGAAATTTCTACACTACCTTGACTACTGAAGCCCAGCCTGGGAACGGGCCCTCAAGCATATGGGCTGATGATCCTGGAGAATCCATTGCTTTACTAGCAGGAGATCGATCACAACCAAGCTGGGCAACCAGCCCTCCTTCCAGAGAACCACAACCACACCGCTCCTTATGGGGTGAATCAACCCCCCTAACCGACGGTGTATCCACCTACTTGGGAGACGAGGATTTCGACTCCGGCACCGACGCAGATGCTGTATCATCAGATGGTTTTGAGGCTTTAGATTGGTCAGATATTATGAATATGGATAATGACAATCAGCGCGCTGAACATTTGTTCTGGTTACTACAACGGGCCAAACGAAGGAGGAGGAGGTTCACGCGAAAACCAGTGCGTCGTGTTAGAAGGAGGATACGGAGGAGTTTTAAGGGAAAAGGTAAAGGTAAGCGTGGTCGTCGGAGGTTGAACGGACGAGGCGTCGCGGCATTTCTCCAGAGGCTCTCAGATGAACAATATGATGAGATATTCTGTGGGGGAAAGGGCCGTGGCAAGGGCCGTAGAGAGACCTCAGGAAAAGGCAAGGGTAGGCGGGGAAACCCGCGAGGTAGAGACGGCCAGGTTCTGAAATGCCATGAGTGTGACAGTGCCGACCATCTTGTGCGAGATTGTCCAGCGAAGGGAAATGGAAAGGGCAGGTCGACCGAAGTCCATTTTGGCTCAAGTGAACCATTCATTGAGTATCTGAGCCTCCAGGAGTTTGAAGCCACGGAGCAGATATTTTACACTTGGGTCAGTTGCATGGGCAATGTCGACGAGCTCGAGGCGTGTGGTCATGGATTGTACGCGTACTACCTCGAGTACGTCCGCCGGTTCGTTATTGGCAATAACGAGCTCACTCCTGTGGATCACGGTACGCTGGGAAACCAGCCTCTTTTCTCTTCGACTGGGTGTTCGGGAACCCAGGTAACATCATGGCCTACGAAAGCAGTGACGAGGACATCACTGTAGAGGCCTCGCCTTCTGAGGTTGAACGCCACCTCCAACCTCCCCCCGAAATCCCGCCTGGAAACAGGCCTTCTTTGATGGGAGAAGATCCCCAAACTACTGAAGACTTAATAGAAATGGAGTCTCAGGTTTTCGTACAAGCTTTCATTGCAGGTGAACCAGAGACCCCATTTGTACCCCCTGGTTCGCTTGCTCCAGGCGAATACGGACCACGCGCTCTTCTGCAGACCCTCATGGGGATGCATGAGATGCTTATCACCGCGTATCCCGAGAGTCAAGAGCACATCGAAGTTGACAGCATGATACTACAGGATACCGACGCCTGCGGTAGCTCGGAGTTGCTGTTGGCAGCTCTGACTCTCATTGACAGCGTGCATCCTGAGGGCGTGCAGAGACACCTGATATATTCCCGCGGTAGATGGCGCAATGCTTTGAAAATGGCTATCGCCATGCGCGGTCATGATCTTCCTCCGCCAGGATGGGGTCTCCAGGCGGTGGGAATGTGGCCAAACCATACGGCCATGCGCAACATTGCCGGGCAGCCTGTGCTCGGCAACGAGCCTGAGCCGACAACAGCGCCTCCTACCCCGGGGCATCCGAGCGACGCACAGACGCCGGCCATGCAGGGAAACCTGCCTGTACCGGATACGCCAATGGCCATCATCATCGGTAGTTCTACATCAGAAGAAGAAGAAGGCGATGGTTGCGGACTAGATGAGGATGAAGTTACAATCCTCATGATGGAAGTTGATGGTGAGGAAGAGGTTGATTTCGATCCCGACGAGTCTGAATCATCATCACCATCGGCACAAGCGCCATTTGCGCCAAGCTCCAGCCAGCAGGGAAACCTGCCTCCGACGGACGATCCACCTGGGATCGTACAGGAGCCTCCGCAGGCGCCTCCACCGGTGGCCGCTCAGGCTGCTTCGGCAGCCTCTTCTGATGAGAACACCAGAAGGTCTCGTTCCCATGCGCGCGTCAGAGGAGAGCCACATCCACAGGCTCGGCTTCCTCGTGAGTGGAGGCAGGCTGGCCCGAAAGAACACGCTCTCAGGAGAGGTGGCCAGCTGCTTCCGTATAATGACCCAAGACGCCGAAAAGGGGAACACTCGGCCTTCGGCAAGGGCAACCCTGCCTATAGGGACACTGAGGGCAAGGCTATCCGCGGAGGATATCAGCTTGCAGCGAACATCCGCCGCCCTGAAATTCAAGAAGCGCGGACTCAGCTGCGAGACATCATCGCAGCTCGCAAGCAGTATAGGCCCCAAGCAGCTTGCGGACCTTGTTCCGAGCCGTTCCAGAACCACAGGCCGGGATGCCCCGTTGGCAACAATGAAGGCCTGAGCCCCAACAGGGGCAAAACCCCTCATAAAGAGGGCCATCCGCAACTTATCCCGATGACACAGGACGAGATCGCAGAAGTGAATCACCGTCTCGGGATCTTGAGCCACTTGGATCCGAAAGACGAAGAGGAAAAACCTCCCACGGCTCCAAGGGGACTGGTGCCCATGACCCAGGAAGAAAAAGACGCGCTCTTTAGTCTTCCTGGAATGCGAGGAAACTCGCCCGGAGTCTCAAGTCAGTCCCAGCAACCAGAACCGACATCCAAGGATGAACAGAAGGCCTAACGCGTTGCGGAGGACGAGGAACGCATGCGGATAGCAGACGAACGCGCACGCGAGGCAACTCGCCAGATGTTGGAGGATTCCAACAAAGTTTACATGAAGGGGGCTAGAAAACCCCCACTCCCACTACTTTAGAAGGCTAAGAGTGAAACCCCTGCACCGAAGCCGTCTTCGGAGGCGAAACCGAAGGCGCACTCTCAGGACCCTGGGCCAGATGTGCAGATGGAGGTGCCTCGGTCTGCAACTCCGAGGCCGCCGATTGGCGCAACTCCTGCACAAGCGTCTGAGCCCAAGCAGCAACCTCAGGACCCTGTGGAGGAACGGAGACGTCCGCCCAGTCGCAGCGGCTCCATTGCGAAAAGGGCCGCAGCTTTCGAGCGCACCGGGTATGCCCCTGCGCCAGCGTCGCCGGTGGCGGCCCGTTCCAAAAGGTCCGACGAAGGTGCTATGTCTAGGGGTACCTGGGTGCCGACGATTAGGGGTAGCGCCAGTCGCGGATCACCGCGGGGAAACCCGCCAGGCGCTGCCGCTGCAGCTTCCTCCTCTTGAGGAGCCGCAGCCTCTTCAGCAACAGAGGTTCCTATGCGGGGAAACCCGCCCGTGGATCAGCTGCACCACCCAGGCGACACGTCCTTCACTAGTGGGACTCCGAGTTTGATCAGGGATAGACTTGCTCTGCGAAAGCTCCCACCGATACGTTCGGTGGACGAGGCATTCATGAAGAAGTGCAGGCAAGACAAAATCCTTCCTACATCTAATCACACTTTCAAACAGCTGAGTAAAGCTCTCAGCAGGATATGCAGACATGCGCCAGACAAACCTCACAATCCCGTGTGGGGCCTGGACTCCTTCGATGATCATGATGGTTGGGTTAACCTCGTGGAGCTCGTGAATGAATATCCGTGGAACACAGGAAAATCGAGACACGATGGGTATAATCCAAGATATGACGAGGTCAAAGTCATCAATGAGCAGCTATTTGCTCGCTCGGTTGACCAACTGGCAGCCATCATGATGGAAGTTGTTCATGTCCGTGAACCAGACGGAGAAGAAAAACAGCGCCTTCAGTTCAAGGTGTTGGTGCGGGACTCCGGTGAGCCCGCTATCTTCATCCGCGCCTCTCAGGGGCATTCATGGGCACTGAAAGCTCCATGGTCGCTGTGCAACTACATTGTACTGTGCGACCAACCTGCCGGGAGACCGGCCCCATGCCCCGAAGTCGCCATGCATGGCACTCGATGGCATGCCTTCGAAGGCATTATGTGGCACGGTTTGTCCTGCAGACCCGAGCGCAACACGAAGAAACGGGGGGCAGGCCGGTCACGCATCCACTTCGTGCCGACGGTCCGCCGTCGTGCCGTGAACAGTGGGTGGGACCCAGACTCAGACATCATCATCTTCGTGGATTGGCACAAGGCCATACAAGATGGTATGAAGTTCTGTTGGTCCGATAACGGAGTCCTCTTGTCTGAGGGAAACAACGGTATCATTGAACCGTACTACATCTCTCATGTAGAGGACCTTGCCACGGGAAAGCACTGGCGTAATCCAGAGTATCTGGGGAATCGCTGGACGCGAGTCCCCGTTTCTATGATGTCTGCTCCTGACAGGTGGGCTAACGTTGGCAGTGCTAGCGTCAAATACCAGTGGTCCCGAGACCAAGAGGGCGTCGACCCTCCCATGGTCTACCTCCACAGGGAAGTTGGGGACCACTATAGCCCCACCAAGCTGGGAAACCAGCCTGAGATCCACCGGATCTTCATGATCACCGAGAGTGAGGCCGGGAGCGCGGCTCCAAGCCGTGCCCCAAGCCAAGGGCCTAGTGCCGTGTCTTGGCAGGCCATCAGCACCTCGGACCTGGATCAGATAGCGGCCGCGCTGAACCCTGACCAGGTAGAGCAATTGGCGGACAGGTTATATCAGCAGGACCCCTGGGCCGCAGGCCAGGGAGCAATGTCCGCCGTGGCGATGCGAAATCGTCAGGCCATGCAGGGAAACCTGCCTATAAACGGACCTGCTCGATTTGAACAAATGCAGGGAAGCCCCTCGCAGAGCGTGCGCACTCCGAGGGGCGTGACTCCAATGGCCACACCACCTGCACAGTCTCCGTTCGGGACTCCTGGCCGCCCTGCCACAAACGGCACCCTCGTGGAGAGGATTGCTGCGGCTAGGGCTGAGCATGGCACAGCTCTCCTGAACATGATGCCGCCCGGCACTCCAACGAGTCAGCAGGGAAACCTGCCTGGCACACCAAGCCACCATCGGGCTGGTGTGCCTGGCGACTACCGTGCAAGAGTGGCGGCCGCTGTGCAGCAGGTGCAGAGCCATAATTTGCCTCACCCAAGTGGGCAGAGGTGGAGGCCGGCCTGGTCCTGGGAACCTGAGGGTCCCAAACCAAGGGATCCTGCTCGGCAACGAGCCTTCATCCCGGCGTTCAATGCTCGTCCGAGCATGTCCCAGGGCCAGAGGCCACCACCAGCGCAGATGAACCCGCCATTTCACCCTGATGGGTCAAGGGTTCCGAACAAATTTGTTCGCGAATTGGCGGATCAGATGCATAGCCTCGCTAATGTGCGCTGCAGTGAGCTATCTATGTACCCGCACATGGCCTTCATGCCTTCACCGACATCACCGGAGGTGGCTGTCCAGCCCACTGCCCATTCAATATCGTCTGGCAGTAGGGGCGTGCCTGATTACATCAGGCAGACTTACCACACTCAACAGGCATGTTTCAGGAGAAGGCAGGCCGTGCAAAGTGTACGAGATCATTCACGTGCAGCTGCACTTGAGGTTGTAAGAAATAGGGGCTCACCTTTGCGAGGAAACTCGCCTGCTGTGACTCCTACCACCTCCATGCCAAATGCCGGAGTGCCGGAGGTGCTGGACCCAACGGGGACTCCCCCAGCAGCCTTCATGCCCTCCGAGACGGTATTGGAGAGACAGCGGCGGGTATATCCCAGAGCAGCAGATGTAGAGGTTTTCACTGGGATGGAAGATACCTGTGCGGTATGCCTCGAAGAATTTCAGCCCAGGGAAAGTGTTTACCGTTTGAGGTGTAATCACTTGTTCCATGAAGGGTGCTGGAATTCAAATGTGATGGGCCATGTCACAAATCAGCGTGAGGGAGATCTTCAGCAGCCACCGTGTGCTATCTGCCGAGCACCTGGCATCATAGCGTCATCATTTCCGTGGACCGGCTCCTTCATTCAGACTCCTGAGCAAGCAGCGAAGGAGCTGCGGGAGTTGAGGAGCATGGTGGAGGAGATGACGGCCAGGATGCTAGATATGCAGACAGCTCAGCCCCAACAGCAGGGAAACCTGCCAGAGGAGGTAAGGCCGCCGATGGAGACGGGATATTTTGATCAGCTTATCCCGATGACGGCGCCTCAGCAGGGAAACCTGCCTAATACCCCTCAGATGTCTCCCCAGAGTGGAGGCGGGGCTGAGATGGCACTGGGCCCTGACCAGCTGCGTGAGTTGCGTGTTCGACATTTCCAGAACCAGATGGATAATGCGCACACAACATTTATGCTGGATGCCGACAATCCTGAGACTGATAGTCCGTCGCTTGACATATCAGACTCCTCAGTGGCAACAGCAGCAACGGCAGCCAGGGCCGTCAACATCACAGCGACGAACGAGGAGTTCGAGGAGTGGCTGCAATACCGGGATCACATCACGAATGAGGGGCTGCAGGACATTGCCCTTCACTCGTACCTGACGCTGACGAGGCGCACGACCCGCGAGCAGTATAAGAGCATACGTGATGAGTATGCCAACTGGCGGGAGGAGCGTGGCGATCACGCCCAGCACGTGTCGTACTTCCAGTACATCGACCTGGCGCGCATGGCCGAAAGCAGGTCGCATGCCAGTGTCACGCGGGGCAACCCGCCAGGGAGTACGACTGGGCTGCGGGGAAACCCGCCTAACAGCACAGCCGACACTTCAGACGCGGTGCACGTCAAGCAGCCGAGTAAGACGTTCTTGGATGATGGTGGAAATTCCATCCTCATCGATGTCGGCTCGAAGATCAATATCATGGGCGAGAACACGAGCCGCAAGTTCGTCCAGGCTGCCGAGGCACATGGCCGTACTTGTACGTTCGAGCCCCGCTCTCGTTTGAATATCAACGGAGTGGGAGAAGGGTCGGCCCCAGCGGATACCGTAGGCACATTCAGTATTGCCTGCGAGTACCAGGGGTCGGCCCAACTCGATTCATACAAGACGAACATTGTGTCAGGCTGTGGCAAGGACCTGCCAGCCATCCTAGGCCTCGATAGTATGCAGGACAAACGCACGATCATCGTGCTTGAACGAGGCCAGGAGAAGCTGATATTCCCTGGTAAGGGGCAGGTCAAAATGGAGCTCCCTGAGGGCTCCAAAATCATGCCGACGACGAAGTTGCCGTCAGGGCATCTGTCGATCAGGTGTGATTGTTTTGGAGCTGCGGGGCAACCCGCCTCGAGCTCAAGCAGCACGTCATTCCAGACAGTGCTGACGGGCGAGCCGACCCCGGCGCAGGAGCGCGAGCAATTGCAGGGAAACCTGCCTCAGGGGTTGATGGAGACGCTCGCCAAGGCCACTATGCGAGGCGACAGCATCGACGATCTTGAGACGTTCGATTGCTTTGTTGCCAGGACACTGGCCCAGCATGGTGGAAGTGTACCCATGGACGCTGTACAGTCTCGCCGGAAGATAGTGATGGGATACACTAACCGTGAGCTGCAGACTGTCAGCGACGCTAGGTCCAAAGGCGTGCTGAAACAGCTGATGGATAATCCATCCATGCTGACAGCATTTGCGGAGCAATCCGCCTCTGAGGGCACGGCGCGCTGCAGCGCTGAGCTCCAGCATCTGAGGGAAGCCCAGGTGCTGGCAGACATTGCAGGCACATCTTCTTTATCTTGAAGATGGCAGGGCGACGTCGCCCCCTCGTCGTCTTGCCTGTTGGCCGAAAAGCCGGGGGGTAACAAGGACAGCGGGGTAACCTGCCTTAGTAAAAGGGCTTTTGTCATTGAGGATACGAGAGAGGCTTGCGCCGACCTCCGCACCCGAGGTTATATATGTGATCGTATTTCCCACAATGAGCTTATGACAAGCGTGGGCACATATTACCTGGGTGCGGTGATCAGTGGAGATTATACTCTCATATGGATTAGTACCCCGGGTGACTGGTATGTACGAACTCCAGGAAAGAGAGTGGCCCCACATTGGTCACGTATCCAGAACCTGTTGATAAAAGCCAAGAAACTCCGTATGAAAATCATAATATTTGGTCCCCCAGGATATGTTTGGAAGTTATCTCCAGTACGTGATACCCTGGAAGATCTTAAGTTGTCAGTGGTACGGATGCGTTTGTGTCATTTCGGTATTCGGTTCAATATGCAAGACAGTACACCGAGTGGTACTTATATGCAGGTAGCGTCATCAATACCGATTAGCTCGAAGCTGTGGGCATGTACATGCAAACAGGCTATACCACAACATGTATTGGATTGGTACGGCCATACAGTACGGCATGCTGAATGGCGAGCTCAGACACGTACTACACTCATCCGTCATCTGAACGACAACATCCTGGGGAGCACCACCACGCACGGAAACGTGCCTATATATTTAAACACCTATACACGTACAGACCACAACATCCGTCACTACGTGACGACCAATAAGGGAGGACCGAAATGGTCTGAAGTTATCCGACGTGTAACAATTAACCTGGATACCAATGCGGTTATTCAGGATATCTCAGTTACCGATCAACCAACCGGGTATGATTGGCATGCACCACTACCTGCAGGGGTTGCCAACATCAGTACTCGGTTGTATTGGCAACCCGAAGAACCGGTCTTGCTCGGAAACGAGCCTATTCAATCACCACAGAAACCTCGACGCGTCATCATAGATGACTGTTCTCTCCCCCTCCCGACTCTGGCGATTGACGCATGTACCCACTCAACCACGACAATGGGCACACAGACCGGCGAACAAGATGAGCAAGTTCTACCCACAGAATCGCGTATCAAGCAGAAGGAAAGGCTCAAAGCCGAAAAGGAAGCAGGCATCAAGCCTCGCCACATTAAAAAGCACGTTGAAGACGGAAACGATGATTGCGGCGACGATTTATCAGGACTCGGACAGGATCTTATGGCAACCTGGAGTACTGACGTCCCTATTGAGCTGATAAGTTCCGATGAGGACGATGACCTGTTCCTTACCCTCCCCACATCTATGCCCGACACGCACGCTAACATATACAGCATATACTACCAGACGAACTCATGGCGTTTGCGAAAAAAGCCGTTCAGATTGTGCCATCTACCTGGCGCGCGTGTTTGGGCGAAACGCCATGTTCGCAGTGCTATCTACCTGGCCCGCTTCCAACTTGTCTTAGAATGTGTGCCCCCCTCGGGGCGTGTGCTATCTGCCTGGTGCGCCCGTGGGAAAGGGGAGCCTGCCCACCCCGCTCTCCCCTACCTCATCTGGCCACGCCCCCTGGCCTCGCTGCCCCCCCCGGCCACCCCCGGGGCAGTGTGCTATCTGCCTGGTGCGCCCGTGGGTAGGGGAGGGTTTCTTAGGAGGAGGAGGTGGAGGAGGAGGGTGATGTTCACGAGGAGCACGAGAGCAGCATGAGGAGGACGAGGATATATACTTCGAGCGGCGGCGCCGCGGTTGTGAGGATGTCTCGAGCGGCGGCGCCGCGATTGTGAGGATGTCTCGAGCGGCGGCGCCGCGGTCGTGAGGGTGTCTCGAGCGGCGGCGCCGCGGTTGCACGGATGCCCCGAGCGGCGGCGCCGCGGTTGCGAGGATGCCCCGAGCGGCGGCGCCATCCCGCCCCCCCGCCTCCCCCCCCAGGGCAGCGTGCTATCTGCCTGGTGCGCGCCCCTGGGGAGGCCGCGGCGCCGTGGTCGTGGGGATGTCTCGAGCGGCGGCGCCGCCGTTGCGAGGATGCGTCCAACGGCGGCGCAGCGGTTGCGGGCGCCTCTCCTGGGCCCAAGGGGGCCCAGGAGGGCCCAGGCGTGTGCTATCTGTCTGGCCCGCTTCCTTCCTCCTCCTCCTCCTCCTCCACCTCCTCCTCCTCTTCCTCCCCCTCTTTCTCCTCTCTCTCCCCCTCCTCCTCCTCCTCCTCCTTCCTCTCTCCTCCTCCTCTCCTCTCCCTGTCATCATCGCCTTCATCCACCCGGTTGTGAGGATGTCCCGAGCGGCGGCGCCGCGGTTGCGGGGATGCCCGAGCGCGGCGCCGCGGTTGGAAGGATATGTCCGAGCGGAGGCTCGCGATTGCGAAGATGTTTCGGCGGCGCGCCGGGTGCTGAGGATGGCATCGAGCGGCGGCGCCGCGGTTGTGAGGATGTCTCGAGCGGCGGCGCCGCAGTTGCGAGGATGTCTCGAGCGGCGGCGCCGCGGTCGTGAGGATGTCTCGAGCGGCGGCGCCGCGGTTGCGTGGATGCCCCGAGCGGCGGCGCCGCGTTTGCGAGGATGCCCCGAGCGGCGGCGCCATCCCGCCCCCCCGCCTTCCCCCCCCAGGGCAGTGTGCTATCTGCCTGGTGCGCGCCCCTGGGGAGGCCGCGGCGCCGTGGTCGTGGGGATGTCTCGAGCGGCGGCGCTGCCGTTGCGAGGATGCGTCGAACGGCGGCGCCGCGGTTGCGGGCGCCTCTCCTGGGCCCAAGGGGGCCCAGGAGGGCCCAGGCGTGTGCTATCTGTCTGGCCCGCTTCCCTCCTCCTCCTCCTCCTCCTCCTCCACCTCCTCCTCTTCCTCCTCCTCTTCTCCTCTCTACTCCCCCTCCTCCTCATCCTCATCCTTCCTCCTCCGTCCTCCTCCTCCCTCCTTCCTCCTCTCCTCATATTCCGCCTGCATCCCACGCCGATCGTGAGGATGTCCGAGCGCGGCCGCGCGGTTGCAGAGGATGCCGAGGCGGCGCTGCGGTTGGACGGATGTCCCGAGCGGCGGGCTCGCGAATTGCGAAGATGTTTCGAGCGGCGGCGCCGCGGTTGCGAGGATGCTCGAGCGGCGGCGCCGCGGTTGCGAGGATGCATCGAGCGGCGGGCGGCGCCGCGATTGTGAGGATGTCTCGAGCGGCGGCGCCGCGGTCGTGAGGATGTCTCGAGCGGCGGCGCCGCGGTTGCGAGGATGCCCCGAGCGGCGGCGCCGCGGTTGCGAGGATGCCCCGAGCGGCGGCGCCATCCCGCCCCCCCGCCTCCCCCCCCCCAGGGCAGTGTGCTATCTGCCTGGTGCGCGCCCCTGGGGAGGCCGCGGCGCCGTGGTCGTGGGGATGTCTCGAGCGGCGGCGCTGCCGTTGCGAGGATGCGTCGAACGGCGGCGCAGCGGTTGCGGGCGCCTCTCCTGGGCCCAAGGGGGCCCAGGAGGGCCCAGGCGTGTGCTATCTGTCTGGCCCGCTTCCCTCCTCCTCCTCCTCCACCTCCTCCTCCTCCTCTTCCTCCTCCTCTTTCTCCTCTCTCTCCCCCTCCTCCTCCTCCTCCTCCTCCTCCTCCTCCTCCTCCTCCTCCTCCTCCTCCTCCTCCTCATCGCCTTCATCCACGCCGGTTGTGAGGATGTCCCGAGCGGCGGCGCCGCGGTTGCGAGGATGCCCCGAGCGGCGGCGCCGCGGTTGGAAGGATGTCCCGAGCGGCGGCTCCGCGATTGCGAAGATGTTTCGAGCGGCGGCGCCGCGGTTGCGAGGATGCATCGAGCGGCGGCGCCGCGGCTGCGAGGATGTCTCGAGCGGCGGCGCCGCGATTGTGAGGATGTCTCGAACGGCGGCGCCGCGGTCGTGAGGATGTCTCGAGCGGCGGCGCCGCGGTTGCGCGGATGCCCCGAGCGGCGGCGCCGCGGTTGCGAGGATGCCCCGAGCGGCGGCGCCATCCCGCCCCCCCGCCTCCCCCCCCCCCAGGGCAGTGTGCTATCTGCCTGGTGCGCGCCCCTGGGGAGGCCGCGGCGCCGTGGTCGCGGGGATGTCTCGAGCGGCGGCGCTGCCGTTGCGAGGATGCGTCGAACGGCGGCGCAGCGGTTGCGGGCGCCTCTCCTGGGCCCAAGGGGGCCCAGGGGGGCCCAGGCGTGTGCTATCTGTCTGGCCCGCTTCCTTCCTCCTCCTCCTCCTCCTCCTCCCCTACTTCTCTTTCCTCCTCCCCTTTCTCCTCTCCTCTCCCCTCCTCCTCCTCCTCCTCCTCCTCCTCCTCCTCCTCCTCCTCCTCCTCCTCCTCCTCCTCCTCCTCCTCGCCCTCATCCACGCCGGTTGTGAGGATGTCCCGAGCGTCGGCGCCGCGGTTGCGAGGATGCCCCGAGCGGCGGCGCCGCGGTTGCGAGGATGTCCCGAGCGGCGGCTCCGCGATTGCGAAGATGTTTCGAGCGGCGGCGCCGCGGTTGCGAGGATACATCGAGCGGCGGCGCCGCGGCTGCGAGGATGTCTCGAGCGGCGGCGCCGCGATTGTGAGGATGTCTCGAGCGGCGGCGCCGCGGTCGTGAGGGTGTCTCGAGCGGCGGCGCCGCGGTTGCACGGATGCCCCGAGCGGCGGCGCCGCGGTTGCGAGGATGCCCCGAGCGGCGGCGCCATCCCGCCCCCCCGCCTCCCCCCCCAGGGCAGCGTGCTATCTGCCTGGTGCGCGCCCCTGGGGAGGCCGCGGCGCCGTGGTCGTGGGGATGTCTCGAGCGGCGGCGCCGCCGTTGCGAGGATGCGTCCAACGGCGGCGCAGCGGTTGCGGGCGCCTCTCCTGGGCCCAAGGGGGCCCAGGAGGGCCCAGGCGTGTGCTATCTGTCTGGCCCGCTTCCTTCCTCCTCCTCCTCCTCCTCCACCTCCTCCTCCTCTTCCTCCCCCTCTTTCTCCTCTCTCTCCCCCTCCTCCTCCTCCTCCTCCTCCTCCTCCTCCTCCTCCCCCTACACCTCCCCCCCCCTCCTCCTCCCCTCCTCCCTCATCGCCTTCAACCACGCCGGTTGTGGATGTCCGAGCGGCGGAGCCGGCGGTTGCGAGGATGCCCCGAGTGGGGGTCGGCGGCGCCGCGGTTGCGAGGATGTCCCGAAGCGGCGGCCCCCGAAGCGAAAGAATGCTTTCAGCGGCGGGCGCCGCGTTGCGAGGATACATCGAGCGTCGGCGCCGCGGCTGCGAAGGATTCTCGCGAGGGCGGCGCCGCGATTGTGAGGAATGTCTTATCGAGCGGCGGCGCCCGCGGTCCTGAGGGTGTCCTCGAGCTGCGGCGCCGCGGTTGCGCGGAAATGCCCCGACGGCGGCGCCGCGGTTGCGAGGATGCCCCGAGCGGCGGCGCCATCCCGCCCCCCCGCCTCCCCCCCCCAGGGCAGTGTGCTATCTGCCTGGTGCGCGCCCCTGGGGAGGCCGCGGCGCCGTGGTCGTGGGGATGTCTCGAGCGGCGGCGCTGCCGTTGCGAGGATGCGTCGAACGGCGGCGCAGCGGTTGCGGGCGCCTCTCCTGGGCCCAAGGGGGCCCAGGAGGGCCCAGGCGTGTGCTATCTGTCTGGCCCGCTTCCTTCCTCCTCCTCCTCCTCCTCCTCCTCCTCCACCTCCTCCTCCTCTTCCCCCTCCTCCTCCTCCTCCTCCTCCTCCTCCTCCTCCTCCTCATCGCCTTCATCCACGCCGGTTGTGAGGATGTCCCGAGCGGCGGCGCCGCGGTTGCGAGGATGCCCCGAGCGGCGGCGCTGCGGTTGGAAGGATGTCCCGAGCGGCGGCTCCGCGATTGCGAAGATGTTTCGAGCGGCGGCGCCGCGGTTGCGAGGATGCATCGAGCGGCGGCGCCGCGGCTGCGAGGATGTCTCGAGCGGCGGCGCCGCGATTGTGAGGATGTCTCGAGCGGCGGCGCCGCGGTTGCGAGGATGTCTCGAGCGGCGGCGCCATGCCTTCCCCCCGCCTTGCCTCCTTGAGCGCGTGCCATCTGAAGTTTCATCTCTGTGCTGTCCCTCTGGACTGTCCTCGGGTGAGGACACGCGCTCTATCTGATATGCACAGGTTCGGGGGTCTGGGGGTCATGCGGTGCCATGTGTCCTGTCTGTTTTGTGCACCATGAGTTCGTTAGTTACTGTAGCCAGACAACCATCAGGAGAAGTCGCGTCGAGGCTGGGCCCGCGCTAACGCAGGGCGCAACCGTCGACTGGCGCAGGCCCAGGCCAGGCGGTGGGGTGAGCGCGAGTCGGCGTCGCGGAGCCGAGCAACCTCGCCGACGCCTCCCCCAAGCCTGGCGCTGGGTCAGCCCAGCCTCGACACAACTGGCAGCCACTGCGACGCCAGTGCGCTCGCGCAGCAGGGTCGGGCGGGTGGGGAAAAACGCATCCCGCCAGCGGGACGGCCACGCGTGAGACAAATCCCATTCACCTGCGACGAGAACGCGCTCGCGGGCGCGCAGGGTGGGGATCCGCCTCAGCCGTGAATATCCGTCCCGCAGCATTAGAGACAAGCAAGAAGATAGCCAATAGGGGCCACGACGCTCGCGCGACTTCTCCCCGCGCTCAAATGCTGCCCAGAGCGCCCATGAGTAGTCGCGTCGAGGCTGGGCCCGCGCTAACGCAGGGCACAACCGTCGACTGGCGCAGGCCCAGGCCAGGCGGTGGGGTGAGCGCGAGTCGGCGTCGCGGAGCCGAGCAACCTCGCCGACGCCTCTCGATGCATGCTCGGCGGAACGACGCCCAAGCGCGCTCTAAGCAGACCGCAGATGCCTGGTCTGCTTGACTCACGGCCTGGGCGGCCCCTGCACCGCTTCCGCGGCGATCGGCGCGTCCTGCGCGCCACGCGCCGCCGCGGAGCCCCGACCCCGATGCTTGCAGGGCGGCGCCTCGTCGGAATCGGAGTGCGCGATCTCGGCTTCTGCCGCCAGCACCATGGCTCGCGTCTTTGCGGCCGGGTACCTGTGCGCCGCCAAGCGCCGCGCCCTCGCGACCCAGGCAGCGCGGCCGTGCCCCCTGTCGGAATGGAGTGCCCGAACGCGGCCTCAGATCTCCAACCCCCTTCGAAGAACAGCGCTGCTGGCCCCCCGGCGCGGAGTGCCTGTGTGCGAGAGACACGAACTGCGCGCGGGCCCTGGGTAGGCAGGGGACGGCAAGGGGAGCCCATGCCTGGTCGGCCCGGCCGCGCCTGAAGCAATGCGTCCCCCCCTCCAATGCCCTATGGAGCCCGAGGTGGGCAGCGGCGAGCTCGACGCAAGCCAGCCCGTCCACGTAAGAGACGCCCGGCAGGAGCTGCTCGCCGGGCCGGAGCGAATGCCGAATGATGCAGACCGCACACAATCGTTTGCCCTGGAGCTGGCATACGCATACCCTCCAGACCTCGCGACGCGGGGAGCCCGGGGCGCGCCCCGCCGCGCGCGCGCGCTCGGCCCGCCGGGTCGGGAGCCACTCTCCCCTTCCGCTGGCGGAATTGCACCTGCACCTGGTGCTTTCCTTCGTCAACGTGGAGCGAGACGGCACTATGCCCAGGCGCATTCAGCCCCACTACTTCGGAGCCGAAGCGCAAGCAGAACTGCCAGCATATGACGAAAGCGTCGGCCATATCGCCGCGTCCGATCTGCCAAACGCCAGCCCCGCGGGCCGGCACGCACGGCAGGCCGCTTAGTTCGAAGAGCGCGCGGCCGCGCCTCGCGCAGCCAATCCGACATCGCGCGCACGTTTTCGGCCGTGGCGCGCGCACGAAATCTTTGCGCACCAGGCGGTTCCGCCTGCCGCCGATATCATGGGCTCGCGGCCGACGCGCGCGGCGGCCGTACCTATCGGGCACCGAATACCAGGGTCCGCGTGTCCGCCAAAGACCCTGTGTCTGCGCGGAGCAGATGCAGGACTGAGCGAATGCCCTGCAAATAGTTCGACAGGGTCCCCGGGCGGCGACAGAGCGCCACCATCATGACCCGCGCGATGGCGCACGGCGGCCAGGGCGGGACGCCTGCCGCATCGCACGCCTGGCCGTACAACTCCACCGCCGAGGCATACGGGTATGCCGAGAGCTTCCACGCGTGGAAATCTCGCCACAGCGCGGCCATCTGGATGCGGCGCATGCACTCCAGTCCTGCTCCTGACACCCGCAATTCCTCGGCGCGCCGACGAGGTGTTCCTGGCACCCGCCGCGCGCCGATGCCCTGCCTCGCGCGCACCTCCCGCGGAATGCCGCCTTCGCTTATGAATATCGCGGGCGGAGCCTGGAGTTTCGTCAGCTGGCGGATCGCCTCTGCCACCATCGGCGGCGCTGGTACCTCCGCGCCGCGCGCGGTGCACGAGGACGGTGGCGCCGCGCGGTGGTGCCTGCAGTGCCTGCCTTGCCGCTGAGAGCAACGCGAGGGCTTCTTGAGGCGTCAAACCCCCGCCGGGCTGGCGTTTCGCGCGCAAGCCCGGTGCCGGTGCCGGGCACTTGGCCGCTTTCTCGAGTAACGTTTCCGCCGCCTTCGCGCCCACGGGTCAGCGGGCGGCGGCCGGCCTTGCTTGCTCCGCCGGATGGGGCGGAGGTGCGCGCGCGCGCTCGACCTGGGAGAGCGATGCCGCTGCATCGTCCTCCCGGGGCCGCTTTGCCTTTTCGTGGGTCAGCTTACGCGCGTGAGTAATAAGCGTCACGGTGAAGCACTCTGACCACTCCCGGAGGCACGGGAACACATCCCTCGCCTCCTTCGCCGTGAATCCGGACAGGTCGGGGGGATACGCCGCTCCTTCGGCTGCGAGCATGGATGTCAGACACTGCAGAGCTTCCGCGCCGACCGGATGCGAATCATTTTCGGGCGTCCACCGCGACGCGTGTGACAAGCACGCAAGCATGGCGCCCGCGGGCCCCCTCTCGCGGCGGGCCTGGTCGTCGCGCGCTCGCCGCGCAAGCCTTTGCGCCCCCTACAAATTGCCCTGTGCTACTTGCTATGCATGCCCGCGCGAATGCCATGGCGCCGCGCGGGGCCATGGCCACGCCACTCGGGTGAAGCCCTCGCGGTGCATGGCCGCAATCGCGGCCGCCTTCGTGGCGGGCCGCGTAGGGGCGTCTGCCACGTTGAGCGCGGATGGCACATACCACGCGCTCAGGAGGCACCGCGCGGTCGCAGCTGCGAACCAAATATCTGCCACGAGCGCGTTATAATCTGCCTGGCGCGAGGTCCCGCGTAGGAGCACCCCGAGCGCGGCCTGGCGCGGTCAGCGGAGCATCGCGCGGGCAGCTCGGCGACCCGCGCCCGGCCGCGCCTTCGAATCGACAAACAACACGATTTCCGCATCGCGCAGCGTCGCGAGCAAATGATGCAAGGCGCAAACGGCCGCGACGATTTCCCATGCCGCGACCTTTCGCAACACGGCGGGCTGTCCGCCAGGCTACGCGTGGCCGGGGCGCCCCCGCCTGCGTCTTGCGGTGCTTCGTCCACCGCTTGATCGACGAAGGCACATCAGCCGCTGCATAGCGCTTACCGCTGGGCCCAATTATGACCCACGCGAGCCTGCGGAGGCGGGGCGGGCCGGGCAATGCGGGCGCCGTTCCAAACAGGCGCGCGCGTATGTCGCCTGCCGCCGCCCGTCGCGTCGGAATAGACGAGGTAGCGTGGCCGCTCCGGGGTCACCCGCAGGGGCACCGCTCGTTCCGGCGCGCTCCGGAGGAAGCGCAGCCACCATTCCAATGCCCCGCGGAGCCGCGACTTCCACCTCCATCCCCGCTGCTGCGCGTGCCAGAACAGCGGGGCGAGGTATCCCCGGGCACCTGCCGTCGCTCTCGCGCGCGCGCGTCGCTCGCGCGCGGGAGCTTGGGCGTGCCTCTGCCGAACGCCGCAGAGGAGCCCCATCCGAGTCTGCCGGCAAGTTTTGATGCCGCCGCCGGCGACATTCTCCCTGCCTCCAGCACCCACTCGATCTCTTGGATCCATTTGTGGCGCTTGTCGCCACCGATCGCGAATACTAACGAGAGCTCATCGCCCGATCCGCGCACTTCCGCGTCGACGCCGAGCACAGTGGCCCTCGGCTCGGCAACAACGCGTTTGCCGGCGCCCAGGCGCCAGCCCAAAAGGTCTTCGACGACCGCCCTCAGGACCTCTGCGGCATCGCGGGGGCCGCCCGTGCCGGGCCCCCTGTCCGCGTCGGCCCGGTACAGATCGTCCACGAATCGGCCCGAAGCGAGCGAGAACAGCTTGGCAAGGATGGCCTGCCGCGCTCGCGGGGCGCTCGCCGTGCCGCCGCGGCGCTCGCGCCTCGCGCCTGGAGCGCCGCCCCAACGCGGTCCCAAGCGTATCCGCTGCCCACGGCGCCGGAGGGGCAGCTCAAGAGTTGCAGACAGTAGCCCTCGCGGGCTCCCTTGGCCCATACCGAATGGGCCAACGGGAGGTCGGCGCCTCGCACGGGCAACGTTTTGTAAGCACCGATGAAATCTTCTTTGCTCAGCACCGGCGAGCCGGCCGCGGCCGCGATCCGCGCCAGCTCGACCAGAGCATCGAGAGAATCCACCCTACGCGCGGTCGCGGCGACACGGGAGAGCGGACAGCGCGCGCGAGGGGCGGGGGGGGGGGAAAGGGCCCGCCTGCACCTCTCGGCTGCGGCGGCGCAGTCATTAACGCCCGTGGCGGTGAAATCGTCGATCGCGCGTACCTGGACGCGTTGGCTCCCGGCGCGGCGCCCAGGGGAGGGGACGGTGCATGCCGCGGCGAATGCGCCATTCCTTGCGTATCCATTCTACCAACTTCCAGCGCCATCCCTCGTCTACAGGGAATCGCGGGTTTAACACCGCCCCGCGTGGCAGGTCGGACAACCGGACCCACGCTGCCTGGCCCGCGGCCACCTGCACGCTCGCGGACGTCGCAGCATGGGCGACTGTCCCCGCTGGCTTGCGCGGCGCGCGCCTCTTGTGAGCGAACAGCCGAGGCACGAATGCTGTCTCGCGGGCACAGCAGCGAGGACGCGATGCGCGTGCGTCCGCGCGCCCCGCAGCGAGCGCGTGAGGTTGCGAGGGGCGCTTCGCCGCGAGGCGACGACACGCGAAACGCGAGTAAGATGGAGCCGCGGTTTTGTCGGATGCGCCGCGGCTAGGTCGCCGCGGAGGGAGCGCACGCGAGCGTTCACCGCGGCACCGGCCAGCCTTGCCGCGCACCGGAACAGTCATGCGTGGCGGCTAGGCCGCCGCGGAGGGAGCGCGCGCGACCCGTCCGCGGCGCCGACCAGCCTTGCCGCTCGCAGGTTCCATAATTGTTTGCGGCAGGCGGGGCGCCCAACTTCCTGTGGGCGCGTTTCGCCTGCCGTTTCGGGCCCTGGCCCCGCGGCGTTTCGCTCTGGCCCCGTGTCCCTGGCCCTTTCTCTCTCGCCCTTCTGTCCTTCGGTGTCCTCCCGCCCCCACTCGCGCCTGGCCCTTTCCCCTCTGCTTCGCTCCGCTCTCGCCCCGGCCCGCCTCTTGCCTCTCGCCCCGCGGCCCGCCGCCGGCCCTGTTCTCGGCCCCTCGGCCTCCCGTTCTGTCCCGCCGTCGGTCCCTTCGCTCGGTCTCTCGGTCCTGCCGTCCTCCCGCGCGCCGGTCTCCGCGCCGTCCGCCCCGCCGCGCGTCGGCGGGTCGCTCGCCCTCCGCTTCGCCCGCCGCGCGCGCAGGTTCCTCCACCTTCTCCCGCGCGCGCGCAGGACAACCGCGGCCCCGCCGAGGCGGGCGGGCCGCGTTGGCTCAGCGCGCGCAAGACCAATCGCGGCCCCGCCGAGGCGGGCGGGCCGCGCTCTCGCGCGCGTGCAGATTGAATTCGACCCGCCGAGGTGGGCGGGCCGCGCGATGCGCCCAGGCCGAAGGGCGCCCCGTTCTGGCCCCGTCGCCGCGTCGTCGTGTCGTCGTTGGCGCGTCGCGCCGCCGCCGCCGCCGCTGCTGCCGCTGCGCCGTCGCGTCCGTGTCGCGTCGGCTCGTCGTGCTCTGTCGCGTCGTCGTCGGGGCGTCGTGCTGCCGCTCGCCGCTGCCGCCGGTGTGTCGCTGCGGCCGTCGCCGTCGTGCCCGCCGCCGCCGCTGCGGTGGCCGCCGCCGCCGCCGCCGCTTCGTGTCCCGCTTCCGCTTTGGCCCCGGCGGGGCCTGCCCCGGCTCCGGTGGGGCCCGCACCGGCCCTGGTGGCGTCCCGGTCCCTCCCTGGGCGCGGTGCTCCGCTCCTTCGTCGCCTCTGCTGGACGCGGCTCGTTTCGCGGCGGGTGCGCTGGGTCCCGGGCCGGCGCCCCGTCCGCTCCTCGTCGTTTTGCTTGGCTCGAAAGTTCTTTTCTGCCCAAGGCCGGGCATCTGCGCAAGTGTGCGCACGGGGCTCGTGGACTCGCGGCAGGAGATCTGGGTTGTTGTGACACCCAGACTACCTGCTGCAAGTCCGCGAGTACCCACCCCGGCGCCTCGCGCCCGCACTGGCGGGCAGGCGGACCGCCGGGGACATCCGCACCTGCGTTCGGCTCGTGTCGGTCGGCCCGGATCGGCCCCGGTGCCAGGCCGGCCCGTCCGGACTCCTGCAGAGACGGCGACTCGCGTTGCCCGGGCAGTCCCGGTCGAGCGCGCCAGACGCAGCGCGCGCGCGACCAGGTCGATGTTAAAGTCGCGGCGCCAGCGAGCCCGTTTCCCGCAGTGGCAGATCTCGTGGAGGTTGGGCTCGCAGCGCGCCCCAGCAGCGGCCGCGGCGGTGCGCGGTAGGACATGGACAAGGATTTAGACGGCTTGCGCCAACCAGGCAAGGGAGATGTGGAGTGTGATCGGGCCCATCGGGGATCACGCTGACTCCACTAGCGTCGGCCCACTGAGGCCAGGACACGGCACGACAAGGCAAGGTGGCGATGCCCGGATCATCATCTCCGGGGGGCGCTCGGCCCACTGGGGCCCCGCCCGCACCGGCACGTTCGATTGAACGTGACCGGTGGGTCCACTGGGACCCCTTCAGGGAGCAGCGTGCACGCCCATGTTTGCTTTGCCCGTACCGGCGCGCTCACTGGACGCGACCGGTGGTCCACTGGGACCCCTCTCCCTCCGCTCAAGGGCTGCAGGCAGGCCCACTGGGGCCCTGCCTGCACCGGCGCGATCGATTGGACGTGTCCGGTGGGTCCACTGGGACCCCATCAGGGAGAAGCGAGCAAGCCCTCGTTGGCTTTGCCCGTACCGGCGCGCTCACTGGACGCGACCGGTGGTCCACTGGGACCCCTCTCCCTCCGCTCAAGGGCTGCACGCAGGCCCACTGGGGCCCTGCCTGCACCGGCACGATCGTTGGACGTGACCGGTAGGTCCACTGGGACCCCTTCAGGGAGCAGCGAGCAAGCCCATGTTGGCATTGCCCGTACCGGCGCGCTCACTGGACGCGACCGGTGGTCCACTGGGACCCCTCTCCCCCCCGCTCAAGGGCTGCAGGCAGGCCCACTGGGGCCCTGCCTACACCGGCACGATCGTTGGACGTGACCGGTAGGTCCACTGGGACCCGCTAGCCCTATGTTCTCCCAGGACGGCCTTTTGGTGGCCCCGCTCCTGGGTGACAGTGACGCGCCAAGGCCTGGCGCCCCGTTCGGGGCAGCGGACACCCGGCGCGAGCTGCGGGAGCAAGCGGCACCGACAGCTGAGAACGACGGACGGCCGGCGGCACCGGCGGACGGTCCGGGCGGGGCGGTCCGGCTCGCTTACGAGGCTCCGCCATCCCGCCCGCCCCCCCCGCTCTCCGGGGCCCGCGTGTCGGGATTCGTGGCGCATGCGAGATCTCGCGCGCAGGCGGACTCGGGCCCCGTTACCGTTCCCGTCGCCGGTCGCACGTCGGTTTCTCCGAGGCTTGCATTCGATCGTGCTTCGTGGCGGCTTCGCCGTGTCGGCCTCGGCCACGTCTTTCCCGAGGCTCTCGCCCACCCGCCGACCCGCCAGTCCCGGTACCTCGTGTTCCGCGAACGTGCGACAGAGCGAGCCGCGCCGCGCGGACAGTGCAGCGGACTCCAGGTTTCCCTTCGTTCGCCGCGCAAACAATTGCCGCCATGGAGGCGGCCGCTGCCTTGCGTTTCTTTCTCACGAAGCATGCGATGGCGACAGGGGCTCCAGACCCGGACACATGGCTGAATGACATGGTCGCGATTCTCGACCGAGCGGAGGCACGTGTCCGCCGCCCGCGCGCGCGCTCCCGCTCCCGCCCGCGCGTCCGTGCGCGCGATCCGGCCGTCCCGCGCGGCCACCCGCGCGAGCGTCCCGTGCAACAGGTGTACACCCCGCAGGCACTCGTGTACGTCAACACAAAGAAGATTGAGATCTCGCCTGGAAAGGCTCACGCCCTCGACCAGGCTATACAGGCAAGCGCGCGCCCAGAACCGCCGCGACGGTCGCCCTGCGACCGCCGCCGTTCAGGCGGCGAAGAAGGAGTTCGCACCTGCTGGGACCACCGCGCCTGCCGGGCCAGCGGCACCCGCAGCGGACCCGCTGGCGGAGCTCACCCGCATCCTCACCAAGGATGACGCCCCGACGGTGCACGTCGACTTCCAGGCGCAGCTGAACGCCATCACCCTGGCCAACTTGCCCACCGCGGCGTGGCCCAGGCGCGCCCCCCCCACTCCCAGCCTGTTTCGCCGGTCCGCGGCCGCCCGTCCGGCCGCGTCGCGTCAGGACCGTGCGCGTCGATTCCCTCGCATCCGAGGTCGACCGCCTACAGAAGAAGAAAGGGCTTGCCGCCCCTTTTGTCAACGTCGACTTGCGCCTGTGGCTTCCCACGGGCGCGTCCGCCGTCGGCCGCCCACATGACGATGATGCCACCCAGGCGGGCGCGGGCGGCGGGGCCAAGCCTCGCCTGATGAATTGGACCGAGTGGCACCTCGCCTTCGACCAGTACCTCGCTGTCCCGCCCGCCGACCGTACTCGCGGACCCTCCTCGGCGGCGCAGGTACGCTCTGGCCGCTGCCGCAACGAAGCAGCTCGACTTCGCCGCGGCACTCGCACACAAGCAGATCTGCCTCCTGGCATCTTGCCGCGCGCGCCCGCGCGCCCTCCGGCCAGCGGATTCCCCGCTCGCTTCGCAGGTAGCGGCCCACGCCCAGCTCAAGGGCCGCAAAGCCCACCTGGGCGTGTTCTACGACCAGGTCGCCCGCCGCTCCTGGGCCGAGAAGGCCGCCGCTGGCGTCACAGGTTTCCAGGCCCGCCACCCCGCACCGCCGCGCGCGCCCGCGCCCCGCCCCCCCGCCGCGGACCTCGGCATCGCAGGTGAGTCAGGCGGCCCTCGCCCTCGACGAGGTGCTGCTCCGCCAGGCGGAGCGGGAATACGTTTTTGACGAGAAGAGCCTCGGCAGCGCCCCCGCCGCCACGAAGCAGGAGGGAGCCGGTCCGGCCCGAGGCCCGGCGACGCCCAAGCGCAGCCTGGCCCACCGTGCGGGCCATGGCCTGACCGCCCAGCAGAGTCAGCAGAGTCAGCAGGGCAAGCGCAGGGCCGACACCGGGGCCAAGACCGGCTCCTGGAAGAGCTGGAACAACAAGAGCAATGGCGGGGGCGGCGGCAAATGGCAGCGCCGCTGATCAGCGACAGCGCGCGCCTGACGGGCACAGCCGTCAGCACGGCGCGCGGAATTTTGGGCTTGCTGCTGATTAGAGCGTCCGACGCTGTAAAGGGTCCGAGGCGCACCAGGAATGCGCGGGCCCCGCCCTCCCTCCTGCGCCCTCCACGGCGCCCCCCTCGCCCTCCACGGCGCGCCCCTCGCCTTGGCGCCCCCCTCGCCCTCCGCGGCGCGAGCGTTCAGCTTGCTTTCGCCATGAAGCGCTTTCGCGAGCACGCGAGCCCGGACGAGCCGGCTCCCAAACGGTCTGTGTCTGATGCTCGCAAGTTGTCTTTCGCCGAAGCGGCCGCCCTCGAAGGCGATGCCGGCTTCGAGCCGGGCTGAAAGCTTTCGCAGGACACTTTGGCGGCGCTTGAATGGATGGCATCGAGGCCACCCGAAGAGGCGCCCAGGTGCGCGCGCAAGGCGACCGCGCGCCACGACCGAGCGCAGGTAAGGGAGGAGCGTGAAGGGGCTGTTCTGCGGGTCCTCTCCATGGCACATCAGTTCAGGACGGCCTCTCCCGGGGTCGCGGCGCGAACCCGGGCGTCGCCAACGTAGCATCCGGCGTCAACGGCCCGCTCTTCGAACGCCTGGTCGCCGATGTGGACTTCCACGACCCGAAATGCGTTGACTTCTTCCGAGAGGTGCAACGCGCGAGGGGCGGCTCTGCTTCTCGCGCCCGACGGAGCGCGGCCGGCGAAGGGTGCACCGCTGATTGGGACACTCGAAAAATCCGGCACGGGGACGGAGATGGCGCATAATCCGCTGATATCAGCGGAAGAGATCCTTCGAGGCCGGCGCGCGCGCGCGTCGGCAGGGGCCCGGCTTCTCCTCCCTGGCCCCCCGCCCCGCCGCGCGCCAGCCAATGCACGGGACAGAAAAGCATTGTACAAAAGGACACGGCCAAGCCCGTGCGACGAAGCGCTGCACGAGGGCGCACTCGCCGACGCGAGCGCGGGGCGATTGACGACGCCCCGGCGACTGAGCCCCGACGACGTGCCCCCGGATGCCGCGGTAATCCCCCGCTTCGGCGTGGAGCAGGGGGCGCGGCCGGACGGCACCGCTAAGGTACCCCGACGGCCGCCCGCGCCGCTCATTCGCGGACCGCCGCCCGCGCGCCAGGTGCGCGCCGTAGACGACTGCAGCGCGGCCCACCTCAACAAGGGTACGGAGCCGCAGGAACGGATGAAGCATGACACTGTCGACGCGCTGTTTGACGCGTGTCGGAAATTGGCGCGACGCGTATCTCGGGCCCCGACGCCGCGTGCGCTCTGCCCTGTTCAGGCACCCCTGGGGCCCTTGGAGCTCTTCAAGGCCGATATTGATTCCGCCTTCCGCAGAATCCCCTTGCGCCCGGAGCACCGACGCTTCGCTTGGGTCATCTATTGCTTCGCCGGCGTCACCTGGGAGCCCAGCACGTTGCCCTCCCGTTCGGAGCAGGCCCGCGCGGGCCATCCCGCCCCACCCGCCGCCCCGCCGCGCGTCGCGGCGCAGTCAGCAGCGTACACACCTGGGAGAGAATCGGCGCGGCCCTAGTGGCCATCTGCAGGCGCCTCTTGCGGATCCCAATCCTGAGGTACGTCGACGATCTGTTCGGCGTCGAGCGCTCCGGGGAGGCCCGTCACGCTCTGTCCCCTCCCCCCCTTCCGTCGCACCCGGTCGACCCTCTCCGCGCTCGCGCAAAGGCCCAGCACGCCCTCTCGTGCGTGGTCCGGGTGATCAGGTGCATCCTGGGCCCTACGTCGGTGGCCGATAAGAAAACTGAGTCGGGCCCGTCGCTCGTGATTCTCGGACTAGCCATCTCGGTGCACCGCGCGCGACGCGTTCGCGAATGGGGGGCTAGGGCACTGTGCGTGCGGTGTCGCAGACCTCACGCAAAGGGCTGATTGCGCGCCCGTCCAAGGACAAGGTCGACAAATGGACGAACCGAATCAGGACGGCGCTTGACGACGGTTCGATGACCGCAGGCGCGCGCGTGATCGCGCGCCGCGCGCGCCGGGGGCGACACCTTTCTTTGCACAGGTGGGGCCGCCAAGCTCGCGGGCGCATTGTCGTGGGCGGCGTCGTGGCAATTCCGCAAACTAGGCCGTGCGATGCTGCGGCCCTTGTTCGCCCACGCACACTCGGGGCGTCCGTTTCTAACGCGCCCCGCCCTGCGCAGCCTGGCGTGGTGGCTGGAAGTGTTGCAGAGAAGCGTTGCAGAGACAAGGGAATGGGAGCCCGCGGACACCCGCCCGCCGGTCCTTGCCTTCGCTGACGCCCGGGGCGAGCCCCCACGAGCGGCCGCCGTCCTCTGGATCGACGGACGTTTGGAATACACAGACCAGATGCCGCCGGCCTGGCTAACGAGGCCCCGATCGCGCGCCGGCGACCGATCGATGCAATTCGGCCTGCGCGCAGGCAATTCCAGCAGCGGAGCGACGATCAGATCGCCGGACTCGAGATGCTCGCTTCGGCCTTGGCGATCTCCACCTGGCAGAAGGAGCTCCGGGGCCGCAAGGTTCGCCTCTTTAGCGACAACACGATCGCCGAATGGTCGTTCCGAAAGGGATCAGCGAAGTGCTGCGACCACGGGGCCATCGTCCACCACTTCTGGTCGGTGATCGGGCTGCTCCAGATCAACCTCCGGATCGACCGTGTCCCTTCCGGCGGGCCCGCGCGTTCTCTCTGTCAGGTCGGGTCCCACTCCCGCGGCGCGCCAGTTGATAACATTTCTGACCTGCCCAGTCGGGAGGATTATGATCTCATGACACGCATTGGGGCCACCTGGAGGCGCCCGTGGCTGCGGCCAGAATTCTGGGACCTCCAGCTGCCATGCCAGCTCGCGGCCCGTCCCGTCTGAGCGCTCTCGCGGCCTCGCCAGTGCTCTCCTTCCCCCCGCTCCTGCTCTCCCGCCCACCCGTCACCCCGCGCTCGCTCGCGCGTAGCGTCATGCGGCAAGTCTGCCCCCGCCCCGAGGGCATTTTCAACGTATCCATGGCGCGCGATCGAACACCGCCGCGGAGGTGCTGTTACGTTCGGCTGATCCAGCGAGCGCACACCGCAAGTCATCTCGCGAAGGTCGCGGCGCACTCCCTTTTCAGGAGCGAGATGCGGCAGCGCGACACGGACGCGGCGGCCTCGTGGCTGCGGGGCCGCGGGATCCGCTCGTGGGTCCAGCTCGGGCGGCTTCCCGCGGATTCAGTGCCGTCCCTGGGCTTGGCTAGGGACGCGCGCGCGACGATCCTCCGGGCCATCCAGCTGGCCATCGAATGCCGACTGGACGAAGCACTCTGCACCTTCGGCACGGAACTCGAACCGGTGTCCAGCTGCTCAAGCAGCGAATCTGATACCATCGACTATCGCACGACGATGGTGGGCGCGCCGCAGGGCGCGGACGTCGATGACGACCCAATCGAAACGACGTCGCCTTAGCCGCGCCGTCACCGGCCAGCGCCGGTCGCTCCCGCTCGACCCCGCGCAAGGCTCGCATCAGAGAAAGAGACGCGAGCGCCGCCCGGGAAGGCGCGTCAGTAACGCGGCACGAACGCTCTCACACGCGAAGGGGGCTATCGAGAGGCGCGCAGGGCGCGGGGCGACCTCTCTCAACGCGCCCCTCGGCGCGCCAGAATAAGCTCGCCGACCAGATCGCCGTTGCGACCCCGTGGGCGTCACCCACGGTCGTTGAGGAAGTCGCCAAGTTTCTGGTTTCTTGCGATGTGTTCGCGATCTCATCTGTGCGGGCGGTTGGCGCACCGGAAAACTGGAGCGGCTACGTGAATCTGTCGCCCGACGCGCAGCGCGCGATCGCGCTCTTCGCGCGAGCAAAACCGCCGCCGGGCCCGCCACCTGCGGCGGCGTTCGTGAGTGACGAGGTGCCTGCGGCGCCCGTGTGCGCTCAGCCGTGTGTCTCCTCCGCCGCTGGCTCCTCCTCTTCCTCCTCGTCCTCCTCCTCCTCCTCGTCCTCCTCGCCCCCCCCGCGGGCGGGTGGTAGGAGTCCAGCCGCGCAGGCTCCCGCACGCCCGCAACAGGAGGGCGTACTCTCGCAGCGGCTGCAATTAGCGCGGGCGACGGCCGCGCTGAAAGCGTCGCCCCTGGGCTCGAGAAGAGGAGGCCCGCGCGCCGCAGTTCGACGCCTGGCCGTTGCGCCGAGCGACCCCGAATTCAGGAAGCGCGCCTTATTCGGGGCCCGGTGCGCCGCCGTCCTCAACGGTGCCCCGCGCTCCATCGGCACGTGGACAGCCGGCCTGAGGTGCTGGTTCCGTTTCGACAAATCGCAGCTCGGAAAAGGGGACAGCCCCCTCCCGCCAACTGCGGACGAGCTATGTCTTTGGGCTTTGTGCTTCTCGAACCCCGGCACTTTTGCCAATTACAAAGCCCAGGTCGACTAGGCCTGCACGCTGCTGGGCCTCGACCGCTCAGCGTTCAGCAGCCCCGCCGTTTCGCGCGCAAAGGCCGCGATCAAGCACCGTGCGCCCCAGCCTGACCCGCGACCTCCCCCTGTCACGCGGAAGGCGTTAGTCGCGATGTTGCCGCACGTGCCTGACCCTCAGGTGCGAGCGCTGTTCGTAGTCGCCTTCGCACTGGCCATGAGGCTTCCCTCGGAGGCGCTGTTGATCAGCATAGGCGACCCAGCACGGGCGGCCAACTTCCGGTTCACGCAGGAGGAACTGGACCGCCCAGTGCCGACCATCGTGCTTTTCAACACGAGCGAGGCGGTCGTACTCCACCTCTCGAGGCGAAAGCATAAGCCCAGGCCGAGCGAAGTCAGGCGCTCGTGCTGGTGCAGCATCTGCACCGCGACCTGCCCAGTGCACGCCCCGCGCGCCCTACTGGGCGACCTCGCGCCGGGTGCGTCTCCTTTGGCCCACCTGGCAAAGCCGACCAGAGCCGGGCGCGTGCTCCCCGTGCCAGCAATTACCCGCAACCTGCGCAGGTCGGCGCAAGCGGCGGGCCTCCCCAATGCCGCCCGCATCACCTCGAAGAGCCTGCGGCGCGGCCACACGGAGACTCTCCGCCAAAGCGGGGGGAGCCTCGCCACCATCTTGAGAGCCGGCAACTGGAGGTCCGGCGCATTTAAGGCCTACCTGGACCAGCCTGCCCTGGAAGACGCGGCGACGGGCGAGGGCAAGGCCCTCTCCGCCAGCGCGGGCCCTGAGGCCGCGGGCCATGACCCCGCAGGCGCTGCATCTCAGCCGTAATGCGCGCTCGTCGCGCCCTTCATCCCGCACGCGGTAAGAAACGTCGCGACGTTGGCAGTGGGGGCGCGCGCACACGACGGCTGACGCCGGCCTGCTGTTGCTTTGGGTTGTAGCAGCCAGGCGTCGCCGTCGAGGCGCGCGCCGCCACCGCCTTGTGCTCGGCGGGGGCGGCGCCGCCCGACGCGCCGCCGCACCCATCGCAGGATGGTTGCTGCGACCGCGTGGCGGACGCCGCAGTGCGCCGCGCCCGCAGCGCTGTGGTGAGCGAACAGCCGAGGCACGAATGCTGTCTCGCGGGCACAGCAGCGAGGACGCGATGCGCGTGCGTCCGCGCTCCCTCAGCGAGCGCGAGAGGTTGCGAGGGGCGCTCGCGCCGCAGGCGACGCACACGCCGAAAACGCGAGAAAGATGGAGCCTCGGTTTTGTCGGATGCGCCGCGGCAGGTCCCGCGGAGGGAGCGCACGCGAGCGTTCACCTCGGCACCGGCCAGCCTTGCCGCGCACAGGAACAGTCATGCGTGGCGGCTAGGCCGCCGCGGAGGGAGCGCGCGCGACCCGTCCGCGGCGCCGACCAGCCTTGCCGCTCGCAGGTTCCATAATTGTTTGCGGCAGGCGGGGCGCCCATCTTCCTGTGGGCGCGTTTCGCCCCACCCACATCCGCCCGGGGTGTAGCAGCCAGGCGTCGCCGTCGAGGCGCGCGCCGCCACCGCCTTGTGCTCGGCGGGGGCGGCGCCGCCCGACGCGCCGCCGCACCCATCGCAGGATGGTTGCTGCGACCGCGTGGCGGACGCCGCAGAGCGCCGCGCCCGCCGCGCCTCTTCGTATGCTTTATCATGCAAAATCTGGGTGACTTCCGCGTCGGTCCCCAGATCCCGAGACACGCGCTCGAGGGTGGCGGCGTTCAAAGTGTCCGCTCGGCTGCGCAACTCGGATGGGCATTCGGCTCCCTTGGGGGTCACGGGCGCGTTCATGCCCGAACGCGGCAGGACCCCCACTAGCGGGAAGCCCCGCTCCAAGTCACGCGTCAAATACTCGTCGGACGCCTCAAGCACGGAGCCGCGCCCCGCTGTCGCGCGCGCGCGCTGCGTCGCTGGTCGCCCCTGCAGCTTGCATCATTTCGGCCAAAAGCAACAAGTTCTTGTCAGGCCCAAGGACGGAGCACACATGCCATGGTAACTTCGCATAGCGTGCCTCGCCCGACCGCGCTCTCCGCCGGTGCTTCGCGGTAGCGGCACTTTAAACGGAGAAGGTTAAAGGCGAGGTATAAATCGAGCATGTACCGCTGCCGTGCCTGGCTCAAGCCGGGCCCGGCCAAATATGTGATTGTGCCTCACCGAGGCGCACGACTTGCATCAGAGATCGGAAATTACCTTTTCCATTGACGATGACCATCCTATCCTTTACTCCAGATCCCATGCTTCGTCTTGCTCTCTTGCTCATGCGATATGAGCCAAAGCCTGGGATATGGCAACGCTTAAAGCGTAACACATACCTAAGCTTACCAGCTTGTTTTCGACTTGGTAGCGGAGCTGGCTACACTCTCGTGTGCTGGCTCTCGCTCTGATTCCTGTAATCCACGGCACAACTTGGTGGACTACTACTACGGTGGAATACCATGTTGCGCCGGCTCTGCGAGGAGCGGAGCCAGTCCGCGATCGAGCTAGCGGGGCAACCCGCGAACTCGAGACGCTCTGTCCTACTTCACTGCGCTACTTCACTCTCGACTTCCACCAGATGCCAATCGGCAACTCGATCGAGAACGTGGTCACCCTGCGGGGCTACCCGCAGCGGGGCCACCTGCATCCCGTGCCAGTCAGGCGCCTCACGGCTACTACGCCAGAGCCTGACAAACCACAGCCTAAACCAATCACCTAAGCCGAAATGCACATGCACTGGATTAAGATAACTATCTTCGGCATTCTGTGGGTAATAATGGGATGTGCTGTGGGATACATGCGGCAGGGGATGGACGACACGCGTACTACTGGCCCCTCATGGGACCCTGCCGGTACTACGCCTTTTCGCGAATATGTTCGCGAAGTACATGCATGTTTAAACGTAACGAGCGGCAATATGACACCACCACAACAAGCTGCAGCACTACAACGAGGCCTTCAAGGTCTTGCTCGTCGTATCGCCATGCAGGTCCCCTCCCAGATCATCAATTATGGTGTAACTGTCAATGGACAGCCAACGGATGCAGTAACATATATACTGTACTTACTGAGCACCAAATTTGAAAATCTGGAAGATGAGCGCCAGCTCAACTCAGGCACTGCCCTTATCGACTTTCGCGTCGAAAGGGGCGAGCGAATCGACTCAGTGTTAGCTCGATTCGAGATGGCCCGTGACGAGGCTAACTCTGTTGGATTTGTCATCCCCAACTTTCAGATCCTAACGCTGATCCTTTTCAGAGCGTTAGGCGTTGGCGCGTCACGAGCCCAACACCTGCTGGAGCCCTTTAATCATCAGATGCCCAGAACACAAGCAGACTATGACAGGCTGCTGACCAGGATGAGGAACTACGGACATGTCGCCGAGCGCTCTCCTGGCAACATAGCGGGTATCTTCACAGGGCACCACTCACATGCAGGAGTCTACGCCACGACTGCGGGGTCACCCGCTGGTCCTGGCGAGCCAAATCCCTGGGCTGACCCAGCCGATATGCCCAACGAGGCCACTGCCCTTTTAGGGCAGACTGCCAGGCATCGGCAGAGGCAGCTGAGGCGAACGCCTGGTCGAACTACTCGCCAGGCGCCGCCTGCACTGCAAGCCCGCCCTCGGGTACAACCCTCTGGGGCCAAGCGGAGTCATCCGCTCAATGGTCTCAGCCACCCTCACCGTTTGAATCTGGCACTGACACAGATACCTCATCTGACGATGAGCACAATGGCATAGTCTCTGCTGGTAATGACTACCCAGCGGATGACACTCACCTCTCTGAACAACAAAGAGCGGAAGCCGCCTTTATGGCTTATCGCAAATCAAAACGCCGTTGGAGGCGCTTTATGAAGTAACCAGTCAGAAAGGTGAGACGTGCAGTACGCCGACATTTCAAACGATTTGGAAAGGGTCGTGGCAAAGGGGGTCGCAGACGCCGTATGCATGGTAGGGGTATTACTGCTTTCCTCACGACCTTAACTGATATGGCTTTTGAAGAAGTTCTTATCGGAGGCAAAGGTCGGGGTCACAGGCGGACCTCCGGTAAGGGAAAAGGGCGGAGGGGCAACCCTAGGGACGCTTCTGGCAATGCTATGAAGTGTCATACATGCGGTAGCACAGAGCACTTGCGCGATCAATGCCCGAAGGGGAAAGGAAAGGGATCCGTACATTTGGCTCAAAATTCTTTTATGGATGACATAGACTACATTGACTACGAGTTTTACGTCAATCCAGAAGCGGCTCCCGCCGCGGGCTCCTCCACGTATTACGTGATGGCCCGCTACGCTGAAGCAACCGTAACCCTGGAAGACTACGCAGTGACCCTCTTCGACGAGTTCCACGGCTGGGACGAGGTCGACGAGGTCGCGTTCAATGCTTGGTTCGGTCTTCCAGCGGGGCCACCCGCCGGCGACGAGGTCTCCGAAGCTGAGACCGTCCCGGCGACCGAGGAAGAGCTCACCGCCGCGCTGGCACCGCAGGTGATTGGCATGCCGTTGCTGCCAGACCTTTCGCGAGCTGGTTCGGAGGCGGGAGACGCTGATGACGAAATGCGGGGCCATCCCGCGTACTCTGACTCCGAAGAGGCGGAAGATGACTATAAGGACATGCTCCAAGAGCAGGTCGCTGAAGCAATCCGACTCCTGAGTGCGCCAGCACATCAGCAGATAACCATGAACGACCTGCTGTCGCGCCCAGGGGCGGCACGGCTGCGTCCATACCTGGATTCGGACATGTCGGCACCTCAGATGCTGACAGCACTCCAGGCTCTAGCGGGGTCACCCGCCGGAGTGACGCCAGCCGCAACAGCGGGGCCACCCGCTTGGTCTATGGATGTATTTATGCAAGGTTGTGATCAAATAGACCTTAACGACCTCACGATGGAGCAGTTAAACGACATCGGGTACTTCCGAAGCCCGTATCAACACGTGTTCATGGTCCAGGACAGCTCAGAGGACTCGGAGGACATGCGCTACGCCAAGAGGGACAGACGACCGTCGCCTCCCCGAGACTCAGAGCATGACGATCAAAGGCCAATGGAACGTGGTAGTGCGTCAGCGGGGCCAGCCCGCAGGAGGAGCCGTTCAGCTCCCAGACGCCCTGCACATGATACATCGGGCTATCCATACAGTACTGAGCACTCCGTTGGAGTATCCGCTCAGCATGTGCCGGATTGGTACATCAACTGGTACCCCGGCTATTCGATGGACGTGATCCGCCACTGGTATTCTAAGGAGTACTGCACCAAAAGGGACGAAACTGGCGTGATAATACGTACCAAGGGTGGCAAGACAAAAACGCCAGAGGCTTGGGACAAAAGGGCTAAGAAACAGGAGATCATCAACGATCGCAAGACATACAGGAAACAAGTATGTCAGTGCGAGCCCTTCAAAGGTCACATGCGCAGTTGTCCGATGGACCGCCCCTCCAGGAGTCCTCTTCACGGTGAGACCCCGTGGAATTGGTCTCATGGAGATGACGCTGGCAACGTCCATGATCCTAACAAGGAGGTCCCTGGAGGAGGAAAGCGCATCACCGAAGCCGATCGCGTCCCTATGACCGAAGAGGTGGCCAACATCGTCAGGGAAAATTGGGTACAGTTTCCCAATGACCATCGCCTCAAGGAATGGAACCGCCGATTCCATAAAGAGGCGGGGTCACCCGCAGGATCCAGTAAAGAGGCGGGGTCACCCGCAGGATCCAGCAAAGAAGCGGGGTCACCCGCAGACGCGGCGCCAGCCGCTGGGTCCGCGGACGACGATTGGATAGCTGTTGCATCTGCTGCTGGGTCCGCCGCCGGCACTGACCGCACCGAACTGAATGAAGAATGGGCGGCGGAAGACGGCTCAGAGAATCCATTCCCTGATGGATGCGCCTGCTGGTACTACAGCTCTTCGGCGCAGAAGTGGTTTTGCACGAGGGTAATTCACCGCCATGAAAATGGCAAGCACAAGCTGGCCATAAAAGGTACTGCCGACATCGACCAGATGAGGCAGGTCATCCATGATCATGGCCAGCCAGAAGGCCCTCCTAGAGACCCTCCTGGTCCACAACCGGGCAAGGGCAGCAGACCACCTCCAAGACCTGAAGCCGACTCCTCGTCTTCACCGACTCCTGCGAAAAGGCACCCGCCCAAGAGCCCCGAAGGCACACAGGGGCGGGCGAAGGCCAGAGGGATCGCCAAGACGGACGACCCTGAGCCGGTAGATCCTCCCGGTCTGTCCGTGACGGAGAGGAGGATGGCTTTTGCTGGACCATCGACCCCGATGCCACCGGCGACCCAAGGCGATGTCAAGGATGAAGCTCGCAATCAGCCTAAGGCAGCCTTCCGAGGTGACTGGACTCCAACTCTGCATCAGCCGCGCCTTGCACCACGACCAGGTTCGGCACGAATGAAAGCACAGCCGAAGCCCGAAGCTGGGATGAGGTCGGTGCGGGCAGAAGCGGCCGCCAAGGCTAAGGAGGACAAGGGCCCTGCGGGGCCACCCGCTAAAGCGGCGCCAGCTGCAGCAGCGGGGACACCCGCAGAAGGCACTCTCTCAAGAGAAGAACGCTTCAGAGTCCTCAAAGAATTTGGCGACCGACAGAAACTAACCGATGATGCAGTTGCTGACCAAGGTCACCCGAACCCTGGCGCGGAGTCATCCGCTGGAGCTGCCTCGTCAGCCGCAGGCTCTGCTGGGCCACCCGTTAATGCGCCGCCAGCTGCATTAGCGGGGCCACCCGCACGCGGGCAGCCAGTAATGTCTGTTCTTAGGGACATCCCTCTGGGAGCCATCGAATACTGGCAAGGCATTGAAGGCAAAGGCCCGAAGCGCACCATAAACCCACGAGTCGCTCGAGACGATACGGGCCGATACGAGGTCATTAATTGCCCTGATCGTCGTAACTTCGAGTGCCGCAACGACTGGGAACGTGAACAACAAACCGTGGGAAATATGTTGCGAGACAGGCCGCCACTACGCGTTGCGCAGCATAAGCAGAGCTCCTGAAGGTCATGGAGAGGTTCGGCATGGATCCGACTTTGCCGCGCGAAGGGCAAATGACCAAGGTGTCAATATGGTTCTCTACAGCCCTACGCCATAGTCCATATTGGAAGGACGGATTCAGCCGACACTTCGAAAAGATCAGCACTTTCGATCCATACGATGGCTGGGTTGTTGTCGACGATCTGCTGACAAACTGGACTGAAAATGATCAGCGGAAAGGCTATCGTGAAATGCACGAGGTGCTGATCAAGGGCAGGCCCCACACGTCATACGTGTATTGGGTGCTGCTAAACTGCTGTGAGATGATTGACCATCACGGCATGCAGAAGGGCAGACTCCAGATGAAGTGCGTTGATGACAGCATGCTGCTGCCTCCCAGGTTTCGACCAAAGGCACGCAGGCCACAGTACTTCATCAGAGCCACGAACGGCCACAGCAGCCCAGGCATCCACTGTCCCGAGTCGCTTTATAAGCCGATCACAACATGGATGAAAGAACCAGACGACCCAGTATATTTCATCCACGGGACACAGTGGGAGTATGTCAAGGACATCCTTGCTAATGGCCTTTCATGCCTCGCACAGGACAACCCTAAAAGGAAGGGGGGGCGCCAATTTGTGCACGGCTGCCCCTACCTCCCGGGCGACCCGAGGATTCAATCGGGCATCCGTCCTGACTCGGAGGTGCTCATATTCTGCAGCATCAACAAGATGCTGTCCAGTGGCTTCTCCCTATGAGATCAGCAAATGACATAGTCATGACACGGGGCCACGACGGACGTATACCGCCCGATCATATCCTCCAGATTGTGAGCATTGCGAAATATCGGGTCGGCGAAGCCTGGAGCAATCCGCTGGCTTATGACAAGTCGCGGAGGCGGGGCCAACCCGCGGACAGGATTCGCACCGATGACTACCTGCCACTTAAAATGTGTGACAGAACTCTGGGTGTAATGGAAGATCACGCCATGTACCTAAAGGGCTGGACTAAGACGGACGGTCGTCCATTCAATTTGGTCATGACCGAGCAAGATGTTGCTCCACGACCGTGCGACACACAGACAGTCCTCATGATGAATGCCCAGGAGGACGAGGTCATGCCTGAAGCGGGGCCACCCGCATGTGCGGGGACACCCGCGGTAGACACCTCGGACGGTTCATGGCAACAAGTGGTCACACCAGTAGCAACGGTAGCATCTCCTTGGAGGCCGGACCAGCAGACATGGGTCCAGGCCCTCAACAGCTATTTGACACCAGCCGACGTCTCTGGACTGACCGATCAGCTATATCGCGCTGACCCGTGGGCAGTGCATACAGGTATCCAAGACGCACAGCAGAGGAACCTGCGCACTCCTGCTGGGCCACCAGGCGTCCTAGGACCACAACCACAACGCCCTCCGCGGCAAGCTGGAGGTGCGAGGTTTGTCCCTATGGGCGGTTCAGATGGTGGCTCGCCGTTTCGGACTCCGCCGTCTGAAACGAGCGAGAACAGCTTGTGGCAAAGACTCCAGGCGATTCGCGGGAACCCGGCGCTCGCAGCAGCACTCCAGGCGACCACTCCCTTTGGCACTCCGAGGGGTAGTGAAGGAGGAGTGGCTGCGGGGACACCCGCCGAGCGAACGCCTGCGGAGCCACCCGCACATGCGGGGCCACCCGCTGACGGACAGCAAGGTTCAGACTACGAACGTCGGGCAGCCAACTTAAGAGCACAGGCTACCTTTTTGCAGCAACAAGCTGATAGAGTGCCCAGCCTGTTGCGGAACCGCAACATAGATGTTACGAATCATGGCGACTTCCGGCCTCTCTGGAGCTGGACTTCTGAAGATGCTCCAAATGCTGATCCCACGAATCCATATCGACAGGTGTTTATTCCAGGAATAGCATCACACCCAATATATGGATGGGACAATCATGGACCAGCAGAGGCACAGGCCATGGACGCGCCGATGGACCCGGAGTACTACGCGCAGATGAATAACACTCCTATGATTGCGGGGCCACCTGCGAACGAATACACTCGGAATCTTGCCAATGAGATGTTTCGTTTGCAGTTTACACGAGCGGTCGATGCGCAGTCTATGCCGCACTACGCCTACATGCCCACGCCGACGGACCCCGAGACCGTGGTTCAGCCAGCTGTCTCGCGGTGCCAGCCGCTATGGGCAGCATGCCAGACTACATCCGCGACGTGCACGACACGCAGCAGGCGATACTGGCATCTAGGCAGCAGGCTCGGGACAACGCCAGGCTGCGCCAACAACGCGCGATCCAGAGAAGGATCGAGCGTGAAAACCAAGCGGGGACACCCGCAGACGCGGGGCCACCCGCGGAACGGACAGATAGACGGCCGCCACCGACGCCATATCGGGAGGGCGAAACCACTTTCGAGCGCCAAGCTCGGACTCGCCCAGACGTGCCTGCTCCAGTTATTTCAGACTACAACTTCCCACAGTGCCCAATCTGTATGGACACCTACGAGATGGGCACCATAGTGTGGAGACTGGCGTGTGGGCACTTCTTCCACGATATATGCTGGGATCGTGTTGCACAGCAGCACGTCCGCAATCAGCGGCCAGGTGCGCCGAACGAGGCCCCCTGCGCTGTATGTCGTGGGCCGGGCATAGTTATAGCACATTTCCCATATGCTGGACAGCGCGACGCTGAGTCAGAACAAGCGCGCCAGCAGGAGAGGTACGTGGCAGATGCCCGGGAAATGCGTCGGCTACGGGAAGCAGAGGAGGCACTAGAGGCTCGAGCCGCACAATCGGCGGAGCCATCCGCACGTGCCCCAGCTGCACAGGCATACCCCTGGCCAGCGCCAGAGCAAGGCATCCAGATGCCAAACCTGCCTACGCTTCGAGCACAGGAGCCCCCAGCTGCGGGGCCACCCGCTGAAGCGGCTCCCGCCGCCAAAGCGGGGCCACCCGCAAATGGGCCTCCAAATCCAGGTTTCCTGAGGGCAATGGAGGCCAACATCAGGCGGAGTGGCAGGAGCGGAGGCGGGACTCGAAGGCCAACTGGATCATCCAGGACCTCACGTGTGGCAAGCCCGGTCAGCGCTAGGAGCCGGGCAAGCGCTGAGAGCGCGGAGGCAGCCCAGTTCCACAACACATTCATGATCGATACAAAAGGGCTGACCTATGCACGTGACGACACGGACACGCTGCCGCCAGGAGGTGAATGGATGTCCACACTCTCTGCGAATTATTGGGTTCTCGAACAGGAGCCAATTACCGTGGAGGAGCGCCGCCAATCTGAGCAGATGTGGTGCACCGAGTTAACCATGAGTCAATGGGTGCTTGAACAACGCCTGTTGAAAGGCACACTCGGTTCACAGATTACGTACCACACCGATGACCATGGTACAATGGCTCTGGCAGCGCGAAATGGGACATTCTTTCCTGACGAAGACGGTATGCCCTGCATCTCGTTCATGCTAGACTTTGGCTCCAACGTGAACATCATTGGAGCCAATACGGCGCGAACCTTCCAGGAGATTATGGCCAGGTACAATCACAGACCTGCCATATGCACCCTGAGCAAGACCCTCTACATCAATGGTGTCGGTGAGGGCGCTGCGATATGTCGGAAGATGGGCAACTTCAAGATCGGGGTGCAATATGCCAATGAGGCAAGCCCCCGCATCGAGGAGTATGCCTCCAACATCGCAGAAGGCTCGGGTGCCAATCTCCCGGCCATCTGGGGCCTAGGAGCCATGGAAGCACTTGACACGATCATCGTGCTGAAGCCAGGCTACCAGAAGGTTATCTTCCCCAGCGGTGACTACACCCTGAAGCTGGGAAGGGGCGCCAAGGTCCTGAAGGCGAAGAAAACTCCCTCGGGACATCTCGCGATTCCCTGCGGTTTGTATGACGGGGCTAAAAGCCAGACGGTCACGAACACCCTCACAATCCGCAGCAGTCGAGATGGCTACACCGAGACGGAGAACGAAGAGGACCCCGTCAGTGCGGGGCCACCCGCCGGAGTAAGTGCGGGGCCACCCGCCGGAGTAAGTGCGGGGCCGCCCGCCGAAACCACAGCGGGGCAACCCGCGACGGGACAGTCCATGACCGTCACGACTGATACGTACATTGTCGAGCCGTATCTCGACAAGCAGCTCCTGGAAGACACGACCCGTTTGATCGTGGACAGGACGCTGAACAGCTGGTGGGAGGGCCAACAGTGTCCCGAAGGGACCTGGCCACATATGAAGGATGCCCTGAAGTCTAAGATATTCTGTGCAGTCCAGGAGGCGGTGAATAAATGGACACCTGAGGACCAAGCGGGGCCACCCGCGTCACCGCCACCACCACCAAGCTACACGGGCGGAGGTTCGTCGGACTCTGCGGGGCCAACCCGCGTGGAGATCGTGAGCGTAGCCGCACCAGCGACTCCTGCGGAGCCCTCCGCTAACAGCATGCCCCCGAGTCAGACGGCAACGTGGTCACACGACCGCCGCTGACGGGGGCAGGCGGGCGCGCCGGCGGCGCTCGCTTGCGAAGAGAAGCCGAATACCGGCCTCCTCGCGACATACGTTGGCCGCGCTGAGGCCCGAGAAGAAAAATAACATTCAAAATGCCTCGTCATCGAAGATATTCGCACAGCTTGCGCTGAACTCCGAACCCGTGGATATATATGCGACCGGATTACCCATAATGAGGTAATGACTTCAGCTGGAACACAGTATTTGGGAAATTTGTTGGCAGGAGACTACAATATGTTGTGGGTGGCCACACCCTCTGATTGGTACGTGCGTACACCAGGAAAGAGGGCGGGACCACATTATCAACTTATACAAAATCTCCTGATCAAAGCGCGTGCTCTGAGAATGCAGATAGTTATCCTGGGGCCACCCGGGTATTTCTGGAAACAGGGTCCGATCAAAGATGTTATCGAAGTTTTGAAGCTAAGCATTATACGAATGAGACTCTGTCATTTCGGTATCAAGTTTGACCGATCCAGTAAATATCCCAGTGGTTCTTATATACAAGTTGCTACATCTTGTCCTCATATACCGATAAACTTATGGAAATGTACTTGTGGCTCACACAAGGAGCATGATTTGGATTGGTATGGCCAAGATCAGCAACGTGCCGAGTTTCGGCATAAAACTTTGGCTATCATTATTGCACGCTTCCTTGATCAACTCGATAAAGCCAACGTGATCAGGAATGAGCGGAGTGCGGTACACCTCAGTGTGTGTACTCGCGTTGACAAAAAGGTAAGACACTACGTCCAATGTCCACAAAAGGGCCCTCAATGGGACCATGTTGTTCGTAGAGTCACGACCGACCTGGACACGAATAAGATCTTTCAAGATATCAGAATCCAGGATCAGCCAACTGGGTACAATTATGTAGCTCCATTACCTGATGGGGTTACAAACATCAGTACTCGGCTATACTGGGAGCCTCCGGCTCCAGTTCTTCATGGCGACGGTGAGTCGCGAAGGCCACGCCCAAAGCGCGTGGCGATCGTCGACGACGATCGATCTCCTCCCCCTTCGATTGAGCGTTGCCAAACGCGACCCACCAACAACCTTCCTGAAATTCCGCCATTTCCTGACTTAACAGTGGATTCCTCCGCAGCGGATCTCTCCGCGGAAACTGCGTTGCCCACTGATGCCAGGATAAAACAGAAAGAAAAGCAGAAAGCTGACAAAGAGGCCAGCATCAAACCGAAGAAAGTCCCGAAGAAAGTGGAAGACGGTAACGACGACTGTGGAGAGGACCTCAAAGGACTTGACTGCTCCACATATTTCAACGACGTTCCTCTTGACGACTCGGACTCGGACAGCGAATCAGAGGACATCTTCATGATGTTACCGGCGGGGCAACCCGCTGACTCACATGCTGATGTCTTCTCGATAGTCCAGTCGTTATGCTACGGCAGAAATAATCAAGTGGACATGCTTGAATTATGTGGGGGCAAGGGTGGTATATCCATATAAGCCTTCAAGAGGGGACTCTCGTCAGGCGGGAACCTTGACAAGATATCTATGGTTGACCTTGGAAACTCGGAAGTACAAAGAGCAGTCCTCCACTACCTCAAGACTTGCTTTGTCAAGATCACGATTCTGCAGCCAAGCTGCAGAACTACTGGACTTCCTTCCTATTTCAATGCACAGGTCAATCATGATACGTGGCTTAAACACCACAAAGAGGACCTGCCTCACGTCACGTTCTGTGGAACAGTCGCTCTATTACAAGACGACCTAAGACGTTTCTTTCTCAGGGAACAACCAATGGGCACGTGGGTGGATGAGATCCAGCCATGGAAGGAACTGGCACAACGCAAGGTCACTTGCCAAACGATTATTGATCAGAGCACGACTGGTCTCAAAGATTCATTTGGACAATACATCCGCAAGCCAACACAGATGATGGCAAACAAAGAAGAGTTGTTGGCACCTTTCAGAGGCAAGCGTTGTCCAGGTAATCATGTGCACGCCAATGCCTGTAATAAAGAACTAGCAAGGGCGGCACAGTATACCTACATAATGCAGTCACTGATCGTTGATGCGGTGCAAATCGCCAAAGACCTGTTTGCTTACGGTCGCGATCCATTCGCGAATCGTGAACGCAGCTATGCGTTCGTAAAAAACAGTGCTGGCTACGACTTGGACGACCCAACAATCCGGAGACACCCAAACGGAGAAATCTGGCGACCACCACCTGGCGGTCTTGGGTGCCCTTGCTGTGTGGACAACAACTACAAGCAATCACCAAAGCACAGCAGGGATCCGAAGATGTGTCGGTGGTATGATGTTGAACCGTATTACTGGGACTGTCCAAGCTGTAAGAAGGAATATCAGAAGTGCAATCCTCACCACACCAAGATATCTGGCCAATGCAGATTCGCCGAAAAATGGAAGCTGCCAGATAACTTTGGCCAGCCGCGCCCGGCGGGGCAAGCCGCTCCTGCGGCGCCAGCCGCGGAAGCGGCTCCAGCCGCAGAAGCGGCGCCAGCCGCAAAAGCGGCGCCGGCCGCGAGAGCGCGCATACGCGCGCCTAAGCCGCCACGGCCTGGTGAGGGCGATCCAACCGCAGGCGCCAGCAGCCATGACATCACCAGAGCCGAAGGGGCTAATGGTGGCAACACTGGCGCTGGCAGCTCTGACGATCACCGTAGACTGCCACAAGTTGCAGCAAGGCGCGGACGCATGGAGGGAGGAGATCCTCCACCACCGCCGCAGCCTCAAGCGGAGCCGAGGCCAAGGCCAAGGCTCCCTGATTGGACTCGCTTCGACGTTCAGCTCAGCCTCCAAAACCTGCGCAGCTTCGACCCAGCTGTAGTGCAGCGAGAACTCCGCAAACTCAACTTGAGATGGTTTCATGCCAAGGAGCCAAAAATGCGGATGATTCTAACCAAGGTTGGTCTGGGTGAAACCCGTTTGAGTCTGATCAAAGGCATTTGTGACTCGTGTAGAGAATGTCGAGCCTGGGACAAACCAGGCAACACGGTGATGCCTTCTGTGTCACTGCCAGGACGTTTCAACGAGGAAGTCGAATGTGATCTTTTCTTTTTACAAACAGGAACATATTGTTTTTCACATCATCGACCGTTGTATTCGCTGGGCAGCTGGCACAGAGATTCCTGATAAAGCCATGCATACTGGTCTCGATGCCTATCATACGACTTGGATGCAACATGGCCCTGCTAAAATCTTATACTCCGATGGGGAAGGAGCACTGAATAATGATACAGCAAAGGCCATCCTTAAGGCTAAGGGAACAGAGCTTCGTATACGAGCGCGTGGCCAACACGCTACAACTATCGAAGCTAGGAACGGCATCCTGCGACACCTCCTACACGTTATGGGAGAAGAATTGAATAGATTAAATATCCCTCTCAATTTCACTCGTCTCTTACATGAAGCCTTGTTTGCCAGCAACGCATTTACCTTCTACAATGAAGTGTCTCAGTACAATGCGCTGTATGGCAGACAACCAGCTATGCTTCCCGATTTCCCTGTCTTGGATCATGATCAGTCCGCTGAATCATCAGATCACTCAAGGGAGGAAACAATCAGGAGGGTTAGTCTGGAGGCAAACACGCAGGCCACTGCGGTTGCCAAGACGAACAGGGCTCTCCGTACGAAGACTACTGCTACGGGTGAATTTCACTACAAAGAGGGAGATCTCGTGGACTATCATCGCCCGACCACCACGAAAGACGACTGGGGTGGATGGAGTGGTCCATACCCGGTCAACCGCAACGAACCTGACCGAGGCCAGGTCATCGTGAAGGTCGGCAGTCGCGAGGTGCGAGTACAGTATCCTGACACACGACACACGCTGTACATCGAAGCACTTATGGTCCGCGAGATAGGATCGGACTATACGGCCCTTCGGACAGTATTGGCCTTTATTGCCGGTCTGCCAGCGGGGAAACCCGCCATGACTTTCGGATATCTACCAGCGAAACAGGGTCGGCTGCAGATGACTGCTGCGAGCCGACTTTCGCCTAAGTTGCACTTGGCTCTTCAGTACCTCATACGCAACTACTTTCGTATTGAAAACGTTGTTGCTGTACGACTTGCCAAGAGCCTGACGAAGTTGCCTGCTGCACCCTATGCAGACAGCTGTACACTAGTGCACTATGATAATGATGTGACCCCTGGTTTTCATTACTATGAAGCTGATGGCACTGCCTTGAACATCTATGACATCACAGGATCTACACACTCACGCTTCATCCAGTGTCTTAAATCCAGGAAGTCGTCTGCTGGATTTGACCGGGACCTCACTAAGTTTGAGGAACTCGCTGATGGTCCACCACCAAGCGAGTCACCTCCAGCAGCTGCTCCTGAGGAGCCTCCTACGGATAACGATGGTCGGCTCCCGACCATCATAGAGGAAACAGAAGAAGATCTGGATGCTTTTGTCTTGAAGTCGTGGTATGCTGAACTGATGGATGACAGAACACTCCTTGAAGCTGACACAGAGAAAGTCATGCATACAGTTCCCACATACATGACAGACACACAGTGTGTGTTAGTCTCTACGACCTGTGAAGATGTGCAAGGCCACTTGCCGGAGCGGGGTCACCCGCCAGGATACGACATGGACACTTCTTACTACGTTCCCTTATGCTCCACGGATCCGGACAGTAAATATGATCTGGACTCCGATGAGCACGGGAAGTACATCGAGCTCTGCTTCACAGCAAACATGTCCAAAGTCGTCCTGTCCGAGCAGCAACGCCGATTGTTGGATGACAGCAGCGTCACAACTATGCGAGTATACGTTAGTGCTGCTTCCAAACGTTCCGTGGTCGTCAAGGAAGACGATCTACTCACGAAGGCCGACGTCCAAGCAAATCCGGTCAAAGTTTCCAAAGCCCTTTACACAGAATTGAAGACTTGGCTTGACAACAAATGCTTCCATATGACTGACTTGAGCAAAGCGTCTAACATCATGACGTCACGCTACGTATACAAATGGAAGTTTGTCAAGAACGAAAAAGGGCGAAATGGAAAGGACGATCCGGTTACGCTTGGTACTCCGTGGCTTCATGGACCTCGAAGCCTTTGATGTCGAAACCTTCTCTGGCACGGCAAGGAGGTCAAGCCAGAGACTGCTCGCAAGTTCTGCTGCATGCAACAAAACTTGGATCATCGCTTCCCTGGACATCAACATGGCTTTCTTGAAGGGACTGACCTATGGCGAGCTCGCCGCGGCAACGGGCGAGAAAGAGCGTGTGGTGTGCTTCACACTACCACCTGGGTCAGCAGCTGTCCTTCGCACACTGCCAGGCTTTGAGTCATATGACGAATCAAAGCATTGTCTTCGGTGTCTGAAGCCGGGGACGGGCACTAAGGATGCTCCCAGGGCATTCTCGCTGAAGCTCAGGTCCATCACTAGGAGCTTTGGGCTACAGCCTACTTCATACGACGAAGAGTTCGAGATGAGCTCAAACCTCTTGACAGCCAAGCACGTTGATGACATCAATATGACTGGGAAGGAAGAGGCTATTGACAAGTATGTCAAGTGTGTTGAAGATACGTTTGGGAAGTGCAAACTGAACAAGCACACATCCACAAACTGTGCCGTTCGGTACAACAAGACCGATGATGGGAGCGTCACTCTCGATCAGGACGAATACATCAAACAGCTTCGTCCTATCACACATCCAGAACTCACAGAAGCTGATCCTGAGAGCAAAGCGACAAAGACGATTTCTGATATGTTCGTCAGTCTTCGTGGCGCTCTAGCCTATGCGTTGATCGCGCAGGTATGGCTGATGGTCTATGTTGTCTCACTACAACGTATCCAGGAACCGACAAACATCCAGGTACGACGACTAAACGCGGTTACCAGAAAACTACAGGCAGGTCCGAAGAAGATCGTGTATCAAGCTATGACCCCAACAGGAGAAGTCGACCTGCATAGCGATTCTGGCTATCGTCGTCGTCTCAACGGAGATGAAGACGACGAAGTCAAAGGCTATGGTATCCGCGGGGCTAACTTGCTGAGGCGTGGCCACACGCAAGCGGGGAAACCCGTCGTGCACCTGGTGGACGCATACTGCAAGTCTCATCGACTGCAGGTGCGTTCGAGCTACTCTGCGGAAACACTGGCAGCAGCCCACAACTTGGAAGACTGCTACCCGACCATTGTAACGCTCCACGAGCTACACTCTGGACCATTGACCCCCACACAGTTAAAGAACATATTGGAAATGGGTGGTCTATGTATCAAAGTCACTCTGACTATTGATGCCGAGTCTGTCTTCAAGTCTTTATCTAGCAAAGATCTGAAGAAGCCCACAGAATGTACTCTGCTTGGTCACATTAGCTGGATCCGCCAGATGATGGAGCGCGGAATCGTTGAAAGCGTTCAATGGTGTGACACGCGGGATATGACTGCCGATGGTCATACCAAAGGTAGTATTGACCGCGCGTTTCTCCTACAAGTAATGGCCGGCCAGCAATCCTTCAAGCACGAGCTGAAGAAACATACGCCGTATAGGGCGGGCAGGTCGTCTCAGGACGGCCCTGCCTCCCGAGCTAGCGGGGAAACCCGCGGGCAGGTGCGCTTTAATAGCGAGGAAACTCGCCGGTAGCGAGGCTACTCGCGCGCCCTTTCCTTGTAGGCAGCCGCTGCTGCTTAGCATTGTTTTTCCGCATAATGTAGAAGTGCGGTGCCTGCTCGTCTCCTCCCCCTCCGACTTTAAACGGAGAAGGTTAAAGGCGAGGTATAAATCGAGCATGTACCGCTGCCGTGCCCGGCTCAAGCCGGGCCCGGCCAAATATGTGATTGTGCCTCACCGAGGCGCACGACTTGCATCAGAGATCGGAAAATACCTTTTCCATTGACGATGCCCATCCTATCCTTTACTCCAGATCCCATGCTTCGTCTTGCTCTCTTGCTCATGCGATATGAGCCAAAGCCTGGGATATGGCAACGCTTAAAGCGTAACACATACCTAAGCTTACCAGCTTGTTTTCGACTGCGGCGTGCCGGGCGGCGCCTTCCATTCTGAAGCCGTCACGCGTTTGCGCTCTCGCCAAAATTGCAACGCCGCCTCGCGCCTCTCTTGCAAGAGTGCGTCGCTCGTCTGGCTCGCCGCCACCGCCGCATCGCGCTCAGGTCCCGCAGGCGGCGCTATCTCGCGGACTCGCGGCAAGTGTGCCGCCCAGGCGGCGTGGCAAAGAGGGCTCATGCCCGCCCTCTTGTCTTCGTCGTCGAGCATCGCATCCACGGCGGCTTTGATCTGCGCGCGCGCTTCGCGGCTCCGCCCCCGTAGAGTGGCGGGCAAGGGCCTCTTCAAATGCGCAGCCGGCATCGTGGATTTGCTGGGGGCAAAGGTCGCCGCCCCCGCCTTCGGCGCCGACGTCGGAATCAACATCCGCGTCCTGCGCTGCGCTCGCCGCGGGCGGGGCGGTCTCGCGCGCGGCGCACTGGCGGCGCCTCCTGCCCCTCGGGCGACGGCCCGCGCCACACTGCGCCCTCGCCGCTGTCGGCAGGGTGCAATGGGGAGGCCCCGTCGTCTGCATCACTGGCTTGTGCGGCGCCCCCGCGGGGGGGCGCGCGCGCGCGCGCGCGGAGCGCGCCTCGGGCGGGCGAATAATTAGCATGCACAGCGCCGGCGCCCTGGCTTCACCACCGCCAGGACTCCTTTCGCTCAGGCTTGTGCCACGAGCTCCCCGCGTCCTTGGGAGCCCCTCCCTTGCCGGCCTTTCCGCTCCCCTTCTTGCTGAAGGTATCGCGGCGGGGGCTGCGCGAGCGCTGGCGGAGGACAGGGCTCACCGGGATCCGTGGCTTCGCCGCCTCGCGCGCCGCGACGCGTGCTCGCGCTCGCGGGGCGCGCGCGCGCGGGCTCGCGCCTGGTCGCGCCGGTCGTTGCCGCCTTTCCTGCCCCCGCCCTTGGCGAACGCCGCCTGGCGGTCCGACTGCTGGACTCTCTCCTACAGCGCGCAGCGCGATGCACGATGCCAGGGCGGCGGCCACTCAATAGCGCTGCGCTCCTTGGCGGCGCGCAGAATGTCCCACGACAACGCAGTGAACGAGGCCGTCGCATCCTCGTCGCCGTGTTCCAAGTCTTTCGCCACTTTCTGGCGGAGAAGCAAATCGTACGTGTAGGAAACCTGGACGCGGCGCGGGCTCCCGCGCGCGGCTCCCTGGGCATCGGGCCCGCCGCTCCGCGGACGCGCCTTGACGGCCCCGTGCTCCTCGCTCACGCGCGCGAGCTGGTACATGTATCCCAATAGCACGACGGGATCAAACACTTTGGACAGGATGCAGCGAAGCCCCCACTCCATTACGTGGGCCTCGCGCCACGGGGCGCGCGTGGGCGCGCGCGCTGCGCTGCGTCGCGCGCGACCTGGAAGTGCGCATAACCGAGAAAATCCATTCGGTCCAGGGCCGCGCCCGCGCGGTTCGCCGCGGTGGCGGCCGACGCGCGATCGCGCCACGAGCCCGCCCCCGCTGGTACCGAGTCCAGCTTCGGCATTCGCGCCCATTGGGGCTTGCAGTGGTCCTGCGCGCGGAGCAATCGGCGAAACGGAAGCTTGTCATTGCAAGTGCCGCCGAGCAGGGAGCCTGCAGGCTCTCGCCCTCGGCGCTCCCAATGTATGAGCGGCCATGGGACTGGGCCGTCCGGCCCGCGGCCGCGAATTTGCGCATCGACTCCTCGGTCGGCAATCCCTCACGGGGGAATTTGCCGGGCCAGACCTCGCGCACACGGTCCTGCCGAGGCGCGTATCCCCGAACAATGCCGCCCGCGCATGCGAAAACGCGGCGCGCCTCCATGGCAAACGCCAGCGGCTTCTCCCGCTTTTCTTCGAGCAATTCCTTGCTGGCCTTCACGTATTCTTCAATTGCCGCCGCAATCCGCGTCGTCTCCTCCGCGGGCTTGGCGGCCGCCTCCGCCGGGGCCGATTGCTGACCCTCCTGGCGGCACGCCGCGCGGCGGCCCGCGTCCTCGCGCACCAACGGGGCGGGGGCCTTCCGCCCGAAGGCTTCCATCGCTCGCGACTGTGTCCGCAGCACCATATTGATGTGGCACGGCTTAATCGCGACATCGCGCCACTCCGCGGAAGAATCGCCCGCAAACGGCTTCGCGCCTGGCTTCAGGGCCGCAATCGACATATCGCGCGTGGCCGCATCCGAGTAATCAATCGGGCGGACCGCCCCGATCGCTTCGGCCATCAGGCGCGCGACCGTGGTGCACAGCACCAGCTCGGGAGCTGGCGATGCGCCCCCCTCCGCCGCGTTGGCCGCTGCGACGAAGAGGACCCAATCGGCCTTGCGCGCCGCTGCGAGTGGGCTCATGCCCGCGGTAGACGCACGGAGACGCGCGCGCGCGCCCTGATGGCATTTTTTGTCGGTGCCGAATGCGCCAGCAGGCAGATCGCCAAGCAACTCAACGATGTCTGAGCGAGCCAGCGCCATGGATGCTGCGCGCGCGTCGGAAAGCGCCGCGCACGTATCCCCCGCGGCGTCCTTATCGCGCGCTGGCGGTTGCACACGACATAACCCGCAGGCATCCAGCGCAAGAGGGCAGGCAAACGCACGCCGCAGGCATACTGCGCACCGGGGCTGACAGGCAGCATCCGCAGGCATACTGCGCACTGGGCCGGCATACGGCAACCGCAGGCGTACTGCGAACAAGGGCCGGCATACGGCACACACTTGCAGGCATACTGCAACGCACGCAGGCATACTGCGCTATGGGGGGGGGCCGGCATACGGCACTCGCAGGCATACTGCGCATAATGGCCGGCATACGGCGCCCACTTGCAGGCATGCAGCCGCACGCGCAGGCATACTGCGGAGAGGGGCTGACAGGCAGCAATCGCAGGCATACTGCGTACAGGGCCGGCATTCGGCATTCGCAGGCATACTGCGCACAATGACCTGCATACGGCACACACTGCAGGCATACTGCACAGAGGAATGATTGCCGGCGTACGGCATCCGCAGGCATACTGCGCACAAGGGACCAGAATACGGCGCGCACTTGCAGTACAGCGCAGGGGACAAGTGGCCGGCATACGGCATCCGCAGGCATACTGCGCACTGGGTCGGCATTCGGCCCAGGATGACCCGTACTCATGTGTGTCCTGACCTTCGAGCCGCAAAACCGACGAGGGACGTAGGTGCTCTCCACGAAGTAGACGCGCGGACCGGTGGGGGAGGAGGGGAGGGGAGGAACCTGCAACGGGAGAGAGAGGCGGCGGAGCGGCCAAGCGAACGCGCGCGCGGGAGGAGGGGCGAGGGGAGGAACCTGCGACGGGAGAGAGAGGCGGCGGAGCGGCCAAGCGAACGCGCGCGCGGGAGGAGGGGGGGGGGGGGAACCTGCGACGGGAGAGAGAGGCGGCGGAGCGGTCAAGCGACGCGCGCGCGGGAGGAGGGAGGGGGGGGGGGGAACCTGCGACGGGAGAAAGAGGCGGCGGAGCGGCCAAGCGAACGCGCGCGAAAAACGCATCCCGCCAGCGGGACGACCACGCGTGAGACAAATCCCATTCACCTGCGACGAGAACGCGCTCGCGGGCGCGCAGGGTGGGGATCCGCCTCAGCCGTGAATAGCCGTCCCGCAGCATTAGAGACAATCAAGAAGATAGCCAATAGGGGCCACGACGCTCGCGCGACTTCTCCCCGCGCTCAAATGCTGCCCAGAGCGCGCCGCGCGCAACTCTTTAGCCCCCGCGAGCGTCCACTGTGGGGTCCAGAATCTGTCGGGGCGACGCGTCCTCCAGTTTTTGGCCGCGCGCATCCTTTGCCTTTCCCACATCATGCCTTGCAGCCGCGTCCTATGTCCCCATCCCAGCCCCGCCGCAAGTGCGAAAAGCTCTCTGTTGCATTCTGCCGCAAGAGTGCCCGACGTTCCAGCGAGCCCCGCAGTCGAGGAGGGGGCGGGGCAACGTTTCGGGCCTGGGCCCGATGGAAGCGCGGCGCCGTCGCCAGCGCTGTCAATCTCGCGGTTCGAGCGCTGCGTTGTGAGACGTGAGTCCAAGCGCCGATGTCTATGCGGCTCTCCCTCCCTTCCACGTTGGCACCTGACAGCGAGGGCGCGCAGGTCGAACCGGCGTGCTCGCCGCGCCCAGCGACGCCTGTCCAAATCGCGAGCGGCCGCCGCCGCCGCCTCCGCCAGCGGGCGCACGGGGGCGCGCTTCCGCGCCGATCGAACCGACCCAAGCTCATCCGCTCGCGCGCAAAGTGGCCGAGTCGACCTTGTCAGTGCGATGCGTTGTTTGCTTCCCTTCGCGTGCGCGGGCGTCGCCGCTGGGTTGCTCCTCGGCGGCGCGGACAATCTGACCGCGGCGCAATTCTTCCCGCGGGGCCAGAGCCCAACGGACGAGGCAAGCGCGATCGAGGAAAGTTTCCGCATCGCGTACGGTCATTTCGAGAAAAGGCGTGGCCCGCGGCGCGAGTTGTCGGTGTCGCGGCAGTGGCTGGCGCAGCTTCGACCGGAAGGTTTCGTCATGATCGGCGCGAGCGCGCTGGGCGGAGCTTGGCGGGGTCGTTCGGCATTGAGCGAGCACTGCTGGTGCCGAGAGTCATTGGCCCGCGCTTTATGACATGCGGACTGCGACCTTTGATCTCGCGCGCAAGTCTTTGCTGCGATGGCTGGTTGCCGCGATCGCTTCGTCCGCGCGTTCTTCGCATCAGGCGCGCAGCGGTCTTCTGCGTCAGCTGAAAGAAGGGGAGGCAATGTACCGAGCAGCGCACGCACTCGCGGCATACGCGGCGGGCCCTAGCAGGCCGCGAGCGCCAGCGCCGGCAGTCGCGACCGGGGGGCGCGCCCTCCGCGCGCAACGGGGTCTCGGCTATGACCGCGGCGCGGACCGGAAGGCCCCACTGCGACAAGGGCGTCGTCGGCAGCGCAGCCCAGCGCGCCAGGAGCTGTGCGAGCCCAGACTCAAGCGCGAGGCGCGTGCCAGGCGATGAGAATTATCGTCGCGCCGATCGCGCGACGGAGGTCGCAGCTTTCCCGGCGCCGCGTTTGCGGTTGGAACGGCGCGCCGCGCCTGTCGCGCGACTGGTTTGGAGGGCGGTGCCGTGGATCAGCTCTTCGGCGTCGATGCGTCGAAGAGGTGCGGCGCTCCGCCCGGCGCGCGAAGGGGCACGGGGCCTCGCTGCGCGCGGCAGCGCATACGACCTCGTCGAACAAGCGCAGGGCCCCGCTGCTGCAGGGCTGCCCCAGCCAATGGCGCGAGCGACGGGGCCGCCCGCGCGCATACGGGGGCTTGCGCGCGCTCCGAGGCGCTAGCGTCGCACGGTCTTGGCTTGGGCGGCGGCCTTCTCCAGGCTTTCCAAGGGCCCTGCGTTGCTTCGCCGCGCGACCAGGCGGGGGCGCGCGCCTGGGGGGGCGCCTCGCGCATGGTGCAATCTCTCTGGCCGGTGCCGGCGCCGCGAAGGGTGGTCGGGGCCGCGCGCGGCCCGAGTGGTGCGATCGTTCGCGCGAGTGGGCGCTGCGCCGCCAGGCCGCGATCGCCGCCATCATTCACGCGGTCCGCGGCCGCCCGCGAGCCGCTGCGTCGCGGTGGCTCGTGGCCGCTCTTGCTGAATCTTAGGTGCCGCCTCTGTTCCCGCCGCCAATCTGGAACAGCGCGATCGCGCGCTGCGCCGCGCGGCGATCGCGATGGCGCGGACTGGCGAAGCGCTCGCAGATCAACCGCTGCCGTGCGGCGCCATTCAGATTACGCGTCGCGCGGCGCGCCGTGGGCTCCGACGACGTGCGTTCGCTATTCAGCGCCGATGGTCACAGGTGCGCGGCCCTTATCCACGGGGGCTTCGTGCCCCCCCTGCCGAGCCCCATGGGCGGTTTCCGAAGTTCCTTTGGGAATCCCAGGGGGTCGTTTGATTGACCCTCGTCTGCGTCGCAATGCCTTGATGCGTTCTCCTCCAACGCCGCGAAGTCTTTGCGTGGTTTCATTTTCGCCGCTTTCCTTTATTTGGAAAGCGTTGCGTAGCTGCGCGTTGCGATGCATTCCAAGTCTGCGATTTGACTTGCTGTGCTTTGCATTGTTTAGCATGGTCAGTCTATGCATAATTTTGCGTTGCGTGTCTTTGCTTTGCTTCTGGCTGGTCGGTAGCAGTGCAATCCATCGCGTGGCTCTGACTAGCATCGAATTGCAACTTTATGTTCGGTGGCCGTGCCTCACGCGTCGCCGTGCATCATTGCGTTGCTTTGCGTTGTTGCGCGTTGCGGCGAGTGGTTTTTACTGCTGCGATTTGTTTTGTTGCCCGCTGCCGCGCAGCGCGCTTGGCGCGCGTTGCGGCGCGTAGTTTCTCGTGCGCTGCGTCGTGCTGGGTTGCCTTGCGTAGCTAGGTTCGCAGTGCTCCTCCGAAATACATGGGCTAGCTCTCTGCTTCGCTCGAGCGTGTTGCGCGTCACGCGGGGCTCGAATCCCCCGCTGGGGGTGGCTTCCGCGGGGGCGGGGTACCCGCTTGCAGGCCACAATTGTTTCGGTGCCGTCCTGTACCCGGCGCGGCGGCCCGCGGGTCGCGATCGCCCGCGACGCGGCCTCTCCGGCGCGTTCCTGCCCAGATCACCATGGCCGACTTCGTGCTTGCAGACGTCACGGCGACCCGACGACGCGCGACGCGGCGCTGGGCCAGCCCGCGCCGGCGCGCCCGGGGGCCGAAGGATTCCGCCCTGGACGGCATCATTGCTGGCTTCCCCGCCGCTTACGCGGAAAAGGTGGGGAAGACGGGCGACGCGATGTCACTCTCCGTCGTAGCGCTTCTGGTTCGGCCCCGCCCCGGGTCGCGCCGTCGGCCGAGGTATAGAGCGCGGGGCAGCGCATCTCGCCTCCGACGTCGCCGCGGGGCGCCCTTGATCGGCCGCTGTTGCTCGGGCGACGCAGGTGCTTCTCGGCGTTCATGAGCATGCAGTGTTCTTCTATATTTCCCCGATGCACAGTGCCGCAGTCGGGCGAAGAGCCCATCGCCGCGGGCGGCCGGGCACCAATGTGCCTCCAACTCTGCATCCTGCCGCTGATCACGTGCCCTGGGTTTTGGATCAGCGACGTCGCTGGCCCGTGCTCGATGGTGTCTGTGCCGCCCGTGTGTGCGCAAGCGTTTTATTGGAACACGGCCTTGCCCGTCGATGGACTTGCCGCGCGCGGCGAAGCGGCGTCGCCGTGGAAGCATCGATTGCCTCCGCAGTATTCAAGTTTCGACGAGGCGAACCCGTTCCCGAGCGATTGCCCTGTTCCCAACCATGGGCCAGGAGGCATGGACTCCGCGGAGGACCCAGCGTCGTACGACGACGCCCCGACCCCTGGGGTCCCGATCTTGGGGAGCGATGAGCCCGCCGACGAGAGCCCGCTCCGTTAGGCCACGCCGGGCCGGGTTGTCTGCGAATCACCGGCCAGCGCCGGCACCGCGCAGAATTCGCGGAGCTCGCTGAGCGTTCGGGCAATGGCAGCGCCGCGCTGCGACGTCGCGCCACCTTCATGTTCCCGCGATCGGTCTGCGAGTGTCCTGCGCGACTTGTATGCGCTGCGCGGCGACGAGCTGTCAATCGCGAGTTGAAGACGCTGCTTTCGAGTGGCGTTCGTGCTCGGGAAGGCAGCGTTGCTGCGATTGGCGAGGGCTCGCTGCGAGCTGCGCGCGCGCGATCGCCTGCGGGGCGCGGGGTCGCGGTCGTTCGAATTTGCTAGGGCGGGAGCCTGGCCCCAGGGCGCCTCGGCCCAATCGAGATCACGTCGGAAGAAAAGGCGAATGCCAACAGCAGTTCCTGCCGATGCTGAAAACATCAATGTCCGCGTCGCCGCGGTCGCCGTCGACCTCGCGCGCTCGCGCGGCTGTCAGCGCTTCCAGCTGGCACTTCCTGCGTTCTTGTTTGCGCGCAACGGGCCGCAGTGCTCCTCAAAGACGAGGTCCTCGGCCATGATCGCGGCGGCCTCTGGCGACGATGCCGCCGCGCCGGCGGCCGCCGCCGTGGCCGCGCAGGCAGCGCCGCGCGCGAAGGAAGTGGCGCCTGCGCCGACGATGAACGTCACTGGTCCTACTTCGTTGCAGACCTGCGCGATGGCTTCGAGGGGCCCCGTGTCCGTTGCCTTCGTCGCAGCGATGCCGCCCTGTGCCTCGGATGACTTCGGGGGCGACATATAGTCGGCGACGGCGAGCCCTGCGGTCGTTACCCGGCCGCCGCGAGATGCGTCTTCACCTGCGCGAGCACAACGCTCAGCCAGTGCGCTGCATGAGCGACCGCAGTTGGCGCAGCAGCAGCTGCAGTTGCAGCCGCGTCGGCTGCAGCATCATCAGTTCAATTGGAGGTTGAAGCAGAAGCGCAAGGGTGTCAGCAGGAGCACCCACAGCAGGTAGTTGCAATAACGTCCAGGTTGGCAATGGCGACGGCGCCGGCAGCGCGAACGTCTGCATGGGGAGGGGGCGGGGGGGGGGCTGCAGCCGAGCAGGAAAAACGTGTTCCACCGCTTCCCAGCTGACCAGGCCTCGCTGCGCCACGGGGCGCGAGGGCGAGGGCGATGCGCGCGTATGTTCCATGGTTGGTTTCCTCCATTGCCGCAGTCCGATGCTAGCGCGCCTTCTCACGTGGTTCCAACAGGGACCCCAGGGAAAGGACCTTTTGAGACCGGCGATGCCGATTTCTCACGTCTGCTCGGCTTCACTCACAGGGTCGCCGCATGACGCTGTCACTCGCACTTCTCGAAGTCAGTATGAGATGCAACGCCGCGGTCTCAGCAGTCCCTGTCATTGGCGTCCCTGTAGGAACGCATCGTCCTCCTGGTCTCACATCGCTGCGCGCTGCGTCGAGCGCTGCATTATGCGCGGCTGCTCGCGAACGCGCGAAGTGGCGACCGTGCGCGCGCGGTTCCAAGCAGCGAAATTTCACGCGTGATCCGTGGATGTTGGATTTGTCGTCTGGTTTTGGCGCGTGGGCCCAGAACATCGCAGTGTTCTCTGTGGACCCCAATCTAGCACGTGCTAAGGGGCCCATTGCGCGCGGCGCAGTCTGGGCGCATCGCGACGCCTCCTGGACAGGGGCACGCCGCCCAGGACGCAGCGCCCAGTGTCGAGCTTGTACCCCGTGGTCTGCAGCGATGGGGAAACGAATCTTCTCCGCTCGCCGAGGCGGTGCATTGTTGCCGAGGCGCATGCAACTCCAGCATAGAGTGCAGTGCGACAGCGCAACCTGCTTTTTTTTTTCTGGGCCGCGCTCTTAGTAAATCTCTTGAGGCGCAGGGCGAAGTGCATTGACGGTGGCTCAGGGAAACCAGGATCCCGCCCCCAGTCGATTCCCGCCCCCTCGAGCTCGCCCACCCGCAAGAAGCGCGCAGACATACGCAGGCGCGCGCGCGTTGGACGCATGCAGCAACCTGTGGGGCAAGTGCCTGATGCGACGCGCAAGCGTTTGACAAGCGAGGCAGGGCGGCCGCTGGCATATAAGGCGAAGCTCAACGATTACGCCGCGGGTCCGACTCCGAATGGGCGAAGCGTCCTGCGCACGCAGAAATTCGCACACGCCATCAGCCCGCGCGGCCCGGGGCGGAATTGCGGCAGGTTCTTTTGCCTTTAGGCCTGCGCTCTCCGGGGGGGGGGGGGCTGCAGCCATGGCTCTCTGCGCGTTGTGTGCCGTCGCTGCGCTCGTGCAGCTCCATGGCGCCGCCGCTGCGGCTGCCGAGCAGGGCGTGGGCGGTCGCCCCGCGACGGCGCTCGCGGGCTGCCCCGAAGTGGATTGCGCGAGCGCCCGAACTGGCCTGGCCGAGGCCGTGCGCGTGCAATATGATTTCGCCGCGCGGGTCAGACCAACGCGACCGCGTTGCCGCGCGCGCGCGGCCTGCGCTTGCGTGGCAGGATACGAGCGGCAGCGGGCCAGACGTCCGCGCCTTCCAAGGAGCGCAGGGCACGCCCAGATTTGCTTTTCGCCCCGCGCTTCGCCTCGTTAGCCAGCGCGAGATGGCGGCTCTACGAGCAGCCGCTCGGCGCCGCGAGTCGCGGCGCCTCGCCCAGCCCAGGGGGTCGGCGCCCTGGGGCGCGCGCGGCGAGTTTGCGCGGGGCGGGGGGGGGGGGTGCTTTGCATACGCGCAAACTTCCGCGGGTCCGACTTCCCATCTCGTCGGCGAGCTGAAAGCCGACGCAAGACATGGCGTCCAAGTTTGCCGCGCGGCGACCAGATTCTCGGCGGTTTCGGAAGAGGAGCGGCCGCGCACCCAGCGTCGCAGACGCGCGCGCCGCCGCGACGGCACTGCAATCGCGAGGGGGTTGGCGGCCATGCAAAATCGCGGTCAACCCCTTCGCATTGGCCAACAGCGCAGCGGAGCGCGCCAGCCCAGAGGGCGCGCCTTCCTCGCGCAGGGGCGCGCGCGCGCTTGGGGGGGGGGGGGGGGCGTGCGGCTCCCTCGCGCGGGCCGCGCCGCGGTCGACGCGCGCGCCGCCATCTCGCGCGCGCGTCGGCTCGAGGGCTGCGACGCGCGAGCGCAGCGGCGTTCGCGTCGGCGCGAAGCGGGCAAGACGTGTCCGACATCGAGGCGGAGACCGTTCGCCTGACGCTCTCAGAAAGGAAATATCAGAGCTCGCGCCGCGTCTAGGGGCGGGGGGGAGGAAGGCGCGCGACGCGCTGGTTCGGTTATTACATGAAGTTTCCGAGCCAAGCGCCAAGCCCATGATGAAAGCCATGGGCGTGTTAGCGTCGGCGTCGCGGTTGATGAAATCCCCGGCGAGCGATGTGGAGCTCCAGCGCCTGGCTGGCTCCATCATAACTCACTTGACGGGGATGCCTGTCTCTTCTGAAATATCGGGCGATACCTCGGGGTCGCGCGGACAGGTCAACATCGTCGTCCCTTCCGCGCGGTCCGCGTATACCGTCCCCGACAGGGCCCACTGCTCGCGCCATTCGGCGCGCTCCTGGAGAATAACGCGCGGCGCGCGCGCTGCCTAGCCCGCGGAAAAGCTTTCATTCTTCCCAGCCAGCGCTGGGCGGCCGCCCGCGCGTGAAGATTCGCGTCGGCGCAAGAGATGGGCGCAGGGGCTCAGCTGCGCGACGACGGAAACGCTCGCGACACCGTTCGTGGCGCGTGGCGGCCCGCGGTAACGCAACGCGCGCCCAGGCTTTTCCGCTCCACCTGGTGCCCCGCGCCTTCGCGAGCGCTCAGTAACTAGCCATAAGAAACAACCATCCAGTATAACTCTTATCCCCCGGCGAGCCTCACTGTGGGGTCCCAGATCGGTCGGGCCGACGGCGTCCTCCAGTTGCCGCTCGCATCCTGCGCCTTCCCCCGTCATGCCTTGCAGCCGCGTCCTATGTCCCCATCCCAGCCCCGCCGCAAGTGCGAAAAGCTCTCAGCTGCATTCTGCCGCAAGAGTGCCCGATGTTCCGGCGAGCCCCGCAGTCGAGGAGGGGGCGGGGCAACGTTTCGGGCCTGGGCCCGATGGAAGCGCGGCGCCGTCGCCAGCGCTGTCAATCTCGCGGTTCGTGCGCTGCGTTGTGAGACGTGAGTCCAAGCGCCGATGTCTATGCGGCTCTCCCTCCCTTCCACGTTGGCACCTGACAGCGAGGGCGCGCAGGTCGAACCGGCGTGCCTCGCCCGCGCCCATCGAAAACGCGCTGTCCAAATCGCAGCGGCCGCCGGCCGCCGGGGGGGCCCTCCGCCACGGGCGCACCGGGGGGCGCGCTTTCCTGCGCCGTATCGAACCGGAACCCAAGCACATTCGCTTCGCGCGCAAGTGGCCGAGTCCGGAATGCGATGCGTTGTTTGCTTCCCTTCGCGTGCGCGGGCGTCGCCGCTGGGTTTCTCCTCGGCGGCGCGGACAATCTAACCGCGGCGCAATTGTTCCCGCGGGGCCAGAGCCCAACGGACGAGGCAAGCGCGATCGAGGAAAGTTTCCGCATCGCGTACGGTCATTTCGAGAAAAGGCGAGGCCCGCGGCGCGAGTTGTCGGTGTCGCGGCAGTGGCTGGCGCAGCTTCGACCGGAAGGTTTCGTCATGATCAGCGCGAGCGCGCTGGGCGGAGCTTGGCGGGGTCGCTCGGCATTGAGCGAGCACTGCTGGTGCCGAGAATCATTGGCCCGCGCTTTATGACATGCGGACTGCGACCTTTGATCTCGCGCGCAAGTCTTTGCTGCGATGGCTGGTTGCCGCGATCGCTTCGTCCGCGCGTTCTTCGCATCAGGCGCGCAGCGGTCTTCTGCGTCAGCTGAAAGAAGGGGAGGCAATGTACCGAGCAGCGCACGCACTCGCGGCATACGCGGCGGGCCCTAGCAGGCCGCGAGCGCCAGCGCCGGCAGTCGCGGCAGGGGGGCGCGCCCTCCGCGCGCAACGGGGTCTCGGCTATAACCGCGGCGCGGACCAGAAGGCCCCACTTCGACAAGGGCGTCGTCGGCAGCGCAGCCCAGCGCGCCAGGAGCTGTGCGAGCCCAGACTCAAGCGCGAGGCGCGTGCCAGGCGATGAGAATTATCGTCGCGCCGATCGCGCGACGGAGGTCGCAGCTTTCCCGGCGCCGCGTTTGCTGTTGGAACGGCGCGCCGCGCCTGTCGCGCGACTTTTTTGGAGGGCGGTGCCGTGGATCAGCTCTTCGGCGTCGATGCGTCGAAGAGGTGCGGCGCTCCGCCCGGCGCGCGAAGGGGCACGGGGCCTCGCTGCGCGCGGCAGCGCTTACGACCTCGTCGAACAAGCGCAGGGCCCCGCTGCTGCAGGGCTGTTCCAGCCAATGGCGCAGCGACCGCGGGCCGCCCGCGCGCCGGGGGCTTGCGCGCGCTCCGAGGCGCTAGCGTCGCAAGGTCTTGGCTTGGGCGGCGGCCTTCTCCAGGCTTTCCAAGGGCCCTGCGTTGCTTCGCCGCGCGACCGGGCGGGGGCGCGCGCCTGGGGGGGGCGCCTCGCGCATGGTGCAATCTTTCTGGCCGGCGCCGGCGCCGCGAAGGCTGGTCGGGGCCGCGCGCGGCCCGAGTGGTGCGATCGTTCGCGCGAGTGGGCGCTGCGCCGCCAGGCCGCGATCGCCGCCATCATGACGCGGCCGCCCGCGAGCCGCTGCGTCGCGGTGGCTCGTGGCCGCTCTTGCTGAATCTTAGGTGCCGCCTCTGGTCCCGCCGCCAATTTGGAACAGCGCGAGCGCGCGCTGCGCCGCGCGGCGATCGCGATGGCGCGGCCTGGCGAAGCGCTCGCAGATCAACCGCTGCCGTGCGGCGCCCTTCAGATTACGCGTCGCGCGGCGCGCCGTGGGCTCCGACGACGTGCGTTCGCTATTCAGCGCCGATGGTCACCGGTGCGCGGCCCTTATCCACGGGGGCTTCGTGCCCCCCCTGCCGAGCCCCATGGGCGGTTTCCGAAGTTCCTTTGGGAATCCCAGGGGGTCTTTTGATTGACCCTCGTCTGCGTCGCAATGCCTTGATGCGTTCTCCTCCAACGCAGCGAAGTCTTTGCGTGGTTTCATTTTCGCCGCTTTCCTTTCTTTGGAAAGCGTCGCGTAGCTGCCCCCGGGGCCGGGGGGGGGGGGGGTTTTTTGTTGCGATGCATTCCGAGTTGCGATTTGACGACCAGTGCTTGTGCATTGTTTTGGCATGCGCCGTTTTATGCATAATTTTGGGCCGGTGCGTGTACTTTGCTTTGCTTCTGCTGGTCGGTAGCAGGTGCAATTCCAATCGCGTGCGTCTGACTAGCAATCTAGGAGGAAGGAAAGATTGCAACTTTATGTTTCCGTGGCCCGTGCCTCAACGCGTCGCGTGCAGCATTGCGTTGCTTTGTCGTGTTGCGCGGTGCCGGCGAGTGGTTTTTTTTTTTTTTTTTTTTTTTTTGTTTTTTTTTTTTTTTTTTTTTTTGTTTGTTTTGTTTTTTTTTTTTGTTGTTTTTGTTTTTTTTTGTTTTTTTTTTTTTTTTTTTTTTTTTTTTTTTTTTTTTGTTTTTTTAAATGCTGCGATTTGTTTTGTTGCCCACTGCCGCGCAGCGCGCTTGGCGCGCGTTGCGGCGCGTAGTTTCTCGTGCGCTGCGTCGTGCTGGGTTGCCTTGCGTTGCTAGTTTCGCAGTGCTCCTCCGAAAAACATGGGCTAGCTCTCTGCTTCGCTCGAGCGTGTTGCGCGTCGCGCGGGGCTCGAATCCCCCGCTGGGGGTGGCTTCCGCGGGGGCGGGGTGCCCGCTCGCAGGCCACAATTGTTTTGGTGCCGTCCTGTACCCGGCGCGGCGGCCCGCGGGTCGCGATCGCCCGCGACGCGGCCTGTCCGGCGCGTTCCTGCCCAGATCACCATGGCCGACTTCGTGCTTGCAGACGTCACGGCGACCCGACGACGCGCGTCGCGGCGCTGGGCCAGCGCGCCCGGGGGCCGAAGGATTCCGCCCTGGACGGCATCAGTGCTGGCTTCCCCGCCGCTTACGCGGAAAAGGTGGGGAAGACGGGCGACGCGATGTCACTCTCCGTCGAAGCGCTTCTGGTTCGGCCCCGCCCCGGGTCGCGCCGTCGTCCGAGGTATAGAGCGCGGGGCAGCGCATCTCGCCTCCGACGTCGCCGCGGGGCGCCCTAGATCGGCCGCTGTTGCTCGGGCGACGCAGGTGCTTCTCGGCGTTCATGAGCATGCAGTGTTCTTCTATATTTCCCCGATGCACAGTGCCGCAGTCGGGCGAAGTGCCCATCGCCGCGGGCGGCCGGGCACCAATGTGCCTCCACCTCTGCATCCTGCCGCTGATCACGTGCCCTGGGTTTTGGATCAGCGACGTCGCTGGCCCGTGCTCGATGGTGTCTGCGCCGCCCGTGTGTGCGCAAGCGTTTTAATGGAACACGGCCTGGCCCGTCGATGGACGTGCCGCGCGCGGCGAAGCGGCGTCGCCGTGGAAGCATCGATTGCCTCCGCAGTATTCAAGTTTCGACGAGGCGAACCCGTTCCCGAGCGATTGCCCTGTTCCCGACCATGGGCCAGGAGGCATGGACTCCGCGGAGGACCCAGCGTCGTACGACGACGCCCCGACCCCTGGGGTCCCAATCTTGGGGAGCGATGAGCCCGCCGACGAGAGCCCGCTCCGTTAGGCCATGCCGGGCCGGGTTGTCTGCGATGTTCACCGGCCTAGCGCCGGCACCGCGCCAGCACCCCATAAAACCTGCTGAGCTTCCCGGTCGTAGTCCAACAATTCGCTGGCAACGCTGCGACGTCGCGCCACCTTCATGTTCCCGCGATCGGTCTGCGTGTGTCCTGCGCGACTTGTATGCGCTGCGCGGCGACGAGCTGGCAATCGCGAGTTGAAGACGCTGCTTTCGAGTGGCGTTCGTGCTCGGGAAGGCAGCGTTGCTGCGATTGGCGAGGGCTCGCTGCGAGCTGCGCGCGCGCGATCGCCTGCGGGTCGCGGGGTCGCGGTCGTTCGTATTTGCTAGGGCGGGAGCCTGGCCCCAGGGCGCCTCGGCCCAATCGAGATCGCGTCGGAAGAAAAGGCGAATGCCAACAGCAGTTCCTGCCGATGCTGAAAACATCAATGTCCGCGTCGCCGCGGTCGCCGTCGACCTCGCGCGCTCGCGCGGCTGTCTGCGCTTCCAGCTGGCACTTCCTGCGTTCCTGGTTGCGCGCAACGGGCCGCAGTGCTCCTCAAAGACGAGGTCCTCGGCCATGATCGCGACGGCCTCTGCGACGATGCCGCCGCGCCGGCGGCCGCCGCCGTGGCCGCGCAGGCAGCGCCGCGCGCGAAGGAAGTGGCGCCTGCTCCGACGATGAACGTCACTGGTCATACTTCGTTGCAGACCTGCGCGATGGCTTCGAGGGGCCCCGTGTCCGTTGCCTTCGTCGCAGCGATGCCGCCCTGTGCCTCGGATGACTTCGGGGGCGACAGATAGTCGGCGACGGCGAGCCCTGCGGTCGTTTACCCCCCTTCCTCCGCGGAGATGCGTCTCACCGGCGGCGAAGCACAAACGCTCATCCAGTGCCTGCATTGAAAGCGGACCGCAAGTTGGCGCCGCTGAGCGCAGTTGCAGCGCGTCGGGCTGTCAGCATAATCAGTTCAGTGGAGGTTGAAAGCAGTAAGGCGCAAGGGTGTCAGCAGGAGCACCCACAGACGATGTGCAGGACTACGTCCCAGGTTTTGGCAATATGTGCAACGCCGGCAATAGCGCGAACGTCTGCATGGGGAGGGGGCGGGGGGGGGGCTGCAGCCGAGCAGGAAAAACGTGTTCCACCGCTTCCCAGCTGACCAGGCCTCGCTGCGCCACGGGGCGCGGGGGCGAGGGCGATGCGCGCGTATGTTCCATGGTTGGTTTCCTCCATTGCCGCAGTCCGATCCTAGCGCGCCTTCTCACGTGGTTCCAACAGGGACCCCAGGGAAAGGAACTTTTGAGACCGGCGATGCCGATTTCTCACTTCTGCTCGGCTTCACTCACAGGGTCGCCGCATGACGCTGTCACTCGCACTTCTCGAAGTCAGTATGAGATGCAACGCCGCGGTCTCAGCAGTCCCTTTCATTGGCGTCCCTGTAGGAAACGCATCGTCCTCCTGGACTCACATCGCTGCGCGCTGCGTCGAGCGCTGCATTATGCGCGGCTGCTCGCAAACGCGCGAAGTGGCGACCGTGCGCGCGCGGTGCCAAGCCGCGAAATTTCACGCGTGATCCGTGGATGTTGGATTTGTCGTCTGGTTTTGGCGCGTGGGCCCAGAACATAGCAGTGTTCTCTGTGGATCCCAATCTAGCACGTGCTTTGGGGCCCATTGCGCGCGGCGCAGTCTGGGCGCATCGCGACGCATCCTGGACAGGGGCACGCCGCCCAGGACGCAGCGCCCAGTGTCGAGCTTGTACCCCGTGGTCTGCAGCGATGGGGAAGCGAATCTTCTCCGCTCGCCGAGGCGGTGCAAGGTTGCCGAGGCGCATGCAACTCCAGCATAGAGTGCAGTGCGACAGCGCAACCTGCTTTTTTTTTCTGGGCCGCGCTCTTAGTAAATCTCTTGAAGCGCAGGGCGAAGTGCATTGACGGTGGCTCAGGGAAACCAGGATTCCGCTCCCAGTCGATTCCCGCCCCCTCGAGCTCGCCCACCCGCAAGAAGCGCGCAGACATACGCAGGCGCGCGCGCGTTTGACGCATGCAGCAACCTGTGGGGCAAGTGCCTGATGCGACGCGCAAGCGTTTGACAAGCGAGGCAGGGCGGCCGCTGGCATTTAAGGCGAAGCTCAACGATTACGCCGCGGGTCCGACTCCGAATGGGCGAAGCGTCCTGCGCACGCAGTAATTTGCACACGCCATCAGCCCGCGCGGCCCGGGGCGGAATTGCGGCAGGTTCTTTTGCCTTTAGGCCTGCGCTTTCCGAGGGGGGGGGGGGGGTGCTGCAGCCATGGCTCTCTGCGCGTTGTGTGCCGTCGCTGCGCTCGTGCAGCTCCATGGCGCCGCCGCTGCGGCTGCCGAGCAGGGCGTGGGCGGTCGCCCCGCGACGGCGCTCGCGGGCTGCCCCGAAGTGGATCGCGCGAGCGCCCGAACTGGCCTGGCCGAGGCCGTGCGCGTGCAATATGATTTCGCCGCGCGGGTCAGACCAACGCGACCGCGTTGGCGCGCGCGCGGCCTTCGCTTGTGTGGCAGGATACGAGCGGCAGCGGGCCAGACGTCCGCGCCTTCCAAGGAGCGCAGGGCACGCCCATATTTGCTTTTCGCCCCGCGCTTCGCGTCGTTAGCCAGCGCGAGACGGCGGCTCTACGAGCAGCCGCTCGGCGCCGCGAGTTGCGGCGCCTCGCCCAGCCCAGGGGGTCGGCGCCCTGGGGCGCGGCGAGTTGCGCGGGGGGGGGGGTGCTTTGCAGACGCGCAAAGCTTCCGCGGTCGACTTGCCCATCTCGTCGGCGAGGCTGAAGCCGACGCAGACATGGCGTCCAAGTTTGCGCGCGCGGCGAACCAGATTCTCGGCGCTTCGCAAGAGGAGCGGCCGCGCACTCAGCGTCGCAGACGCGGCGCGCCGCCGCGACGGCACTGCAATGCGAGAGGGGGTTGGCGGCATGCAAATCGCGGGCACCTCTCCGAAGTTCTTCGGCAGTCCGAGCGCGCCAGCCCAAGAAGGCGCGCCTCCGCGCAGGGGCGCGCGCGCGCTGCGAGCGGCTCCCTCGCGCGGGCCGCGCCGCGGTCGACGCGCGCGCCGCCATCTCGTGCGCGCGTCGGCTCGAGGGCTGCGACGCGCGAGCGCAGCGGCGTTCGCGTCGGCGCGAAGCGGGCAAGACGTGTCCGACATCGAGGCGGAGACCGTTCGCCTGGACGCTCTCAGGAAGGAAATATCAGAGCTCGCGCCGCGTCTAGGGGCGGGGGGGAGGAAGGCACGCGACGCGCTGGTTCGGTTATTACATGAAGTTTCCGAGCCAAGCGCCAAGCCCATGATGAAAGCCATGGGCGTGTTAGCGTCGGCGTCGCGGTTGATGAAGTCCCCGGCGAGCGATGTGGAGCTCCAGCGCCTGGCTGGCTCCATCATAACTCACTTGACGGGGATGCCTGTCTCTTCTGAAATATCGGACGATACCTCGGGGTCGCGCGGACAGGTCAACATCGTCGTCCCTCGCGCGTCTCGCGTATACGGTCCCGACAGGTCACTGCTCGCGCCATCGGCGCGCTCTGGCAACGCGCGGGCGCGCGCGCTGCCGTAGCCCGCGGAAGCTTTCATTCTTCCAGCCAGCGCTGGGCGCCGGCCCGCGCGTGAGTTCGCTCGGCGCAAGAGAGGCGGCAGGGCTCAGCTGCGAGACGACGGAACGCTCGCTGCGCCGTTCGTGGCGCTGGCGGCCCCCGCGGGAACGCACGCGCGCCCAGGCGTTCCGCTCCACCTGGGCCCGCGCCTCGCGAGCGCTCAGTATTAGCCAGACAACCATCAGTATAACTCTTAGCCCCCGGCGAGCCTCCACTGTGGGGTCCAGAATCGGTCGGGCGACGCGTCCTCCAGTTGCCGCTCGCATCCTTTGCCTTTCCCATCATGCCTTGCAGCCGCGTCCTATGTCCCCATCCCAGCCCCGCCGCGAGTGCGAAAAGCTTTCTGTTGCATTCTGCCGCAAGAGTGCCCGATGTTCCAGCGAGCCCCGCAGTCGAGGAGGGGGCGGGGCAACGTTTCGGGCCTGGGCCCGATGGAAGCGCGGCGCCGTCGCCAGCGATGTCAATCTCGCGGTTCGTGCGCTGCGTTGTGAGACGTGAGTCCAAGCGCCGATGTCTATGCGGCTCTCCCTCCCTTCCACGTTGGCTCCTGAGAGCGAGGGCGCGCAGGTCGAACCGGCGTGCTCGCCGCGCCCAGCGACGCCTGTCCAAATCGCGAGCGGCCGCCGCCGCCGCCTCCGCCAGCGGGCGCACGGGGGCGCGCTTCCGCGCCGATCGAACCGACCCAAGCACATTCGCTCGCGCGCAAAGTGGCCGAGTCGGTGCGATGCGTTGTTTGCTTCCCTTCGCGTGCGCGGGCGTCGCCGCTGGGTTGCTCCTCGGCGGCGCGGACAATCTGACCGCGGCGCAATTGTCCCCGCGGGGCCAGAGCCCAACGGACGAGGCAAGCGCGATCG
>CAUYUJ010015769.1:223889-230734 GCA_963575745.1 Prorocentrum cordatum | reverse complement strand
GTCTCGAGCGGCGGCGCCGCGGTTGCGTGGATGCCCCGAGCGGCGGCGCCGCGTTTGCGAGGATGCCCCGAGCGGCGGCGCCATCCCGCCCCCCGCCTTCCCCCCCCAGGGCAGTGTGCTATCTGCCTGGTGCGCGCCCCTGGGGAGGCCGCGGCGCCGTGGTCGTGGGGATGTCTCGAGCGGCGGCGCCGCGGTTGCGAGGATGTGTCGAATGGCGGCGCCGCGGTTGTGGGCGCCTCTCCTGGGCCCAAGGGGGCCCAGGAGGGCCCAGGCGTGTGCTATCTGTCTGGCCCGCTCCCCTCCTCCTCCTCCTCCTCCTCCTCCACCTCCTCCTCCTCTTCCTCCTCCTCTTTCTCCTCTCTCTCCCCCTCCTCCTCCTCCTCCTCCTCATCGCCTTCATCCACGCCGGTTGTGAGGATGTCCCGAGCGGCGGCGCCGCGGTTGCGAGGATGCCCCGAGCGGCGGCGCCGCGGTTGCGAGGATGTCCCGAGCGGCGGCTCCGCGATTGCGAAGATGTTTCGAGCGGCGGCGCCGCGGTTGCGAGGATGCATCGAGCGGCGGCGCCGCGGCTGCGAGGATGTCTCGAGCGGCGGCGCCGCGATTGTGAGGATGTCTCGAGCGGCGGCGCCGCGGTCGTGAGGATGTCTCGAGCGGCGGCGCCGCGGTTGCGCGGATGCCCCGAGCGGCGGCGCCGCGGTTGCGAGGATGCCCCGAGCGGCGGCGCCATCCCGCCCCCCCGCCTCCCCCCCCCCCAGGGCAGTGTGCTATCTGCCTGGTGCGCGCCCCTGGGGAGGCCGCGGCGCCGTGGTCGTGGGGATGTCTCGAGCGGCGGCGCTGCCGTTGCGAGGATGCGTCGAACGGCGGCGCAGCGGTTGCGGGCGCCTCTCCTGGGCCCAAGGGGGCCCAGGAGGGCCCAGGCGTGTGCTATCTGTCTGGCCCGCTTCCTTCCTCCTCCTCCTCCTCCTCCTCCTCCTCCTCCTCCTCCTTTCTCCTCCTCTCTCCTCCCTCCTCGCCTCCTCCTCCTCTCTCCTCCTCCTCCTCCTCCTCCTCCTCCTCCTCATCGCCTTCATCCACGCCGTTGTGAGGATGTCCCGAGCGGCGGCGCCGCGGTTGCGAGGATGCCCCGAGCGGCGGCGCTGCGGTTGGAAGGATGTCCCGAGCGGCGGCTCCGCGATTGCGAAGATGTTTCGAGCGGCGGCGCGCGGTTGCGAGGATGCATCGAGCGGCGGCGCCGCGGCTGCGAGGATGTCTCGAGCGGCGGCGCCGCGTTTGTGAGGATGTCTCGAGCGGCGGCGCCGCGGTTGCGAGGATGTCTCGAGCGGCGGCGCCATGCCTTCCCCCCGCCTTGCCTCCTCTTGAGCGCGTGCCATCTGAAGTTTCATCTCTGTGCTGTCCCTCTGGACTGTCCTCGGGTGAGGACACGCGCTCTATCTGATATGCACAGGTTCGGGGGTCTGGGGGTCATGCGGTGCCATGTGTCCTGTCTGTTTTGTGCACCATGAGTTCGTTTGTTACTATAGTTGCTACACTATGCTATGGTCATAACAACTGCGTGGATATGTTGGAGCTTTGTGGTGGCGAGGGTGGTATCTCAGAGCTTGCCTTCTCAAGGGGACTCTCCTCAGGAGGCAACCTAGACAAGACTACATATGTCGATCCGGGAGACCCCTCGGTGCGGCGGGTTATAGATCACTACTTCGCTATATGCTACGTACGAGTTGCCATGCTACAACCCAGTTGCCGCACCACAGGACCACCATCCTACTACAACTACAAAGTCAGCTACAACACTTGGGAACAGCACCACAGAGAAGATTTACCACACATAACTTATTGTGGTAAAATTGCTGTAACCCAAGATGACGCTCGGAGGTGGTTTATACGCGAACAACCTACAGGAACATGGCTGGATGATATTTCCCCATGGAAGAAACTTGCCAACCGACCACACATTACAACCGTACGCATTGACCAATGTGCTACGGGACTCAAAGATACAACTGGTGACTATATTAAGAAGCCGACAAAGATCACCAGCAACGACGAGACAATTCTTAAACCCTTTGAGCGACTCAAGTGCAACGGTCAGCATGTGCACGCACAACCGTGCAATAAAGAGCTTTCACTGGCACAAAAATACACTCGACGACTGCAGTCTGCCTTCGTGGAAGCCGTCTATCTGGCGAAAGCCATTGACACTACGCGCGGAAACGCGCCTATAAGTACCGCACATGCTTACCCTGCAGACCTTCCCGATCAAGCTGAACCAGGCGAAGGTATGAGACGCATCGGTGATCGAATCATCCCAAAGGTGGCCACTTGCCCGGCGTGCGTCGACAACGTCCGAAAGGACAGTCCTAGCCATAACAGAGACCCTACGCAGTGTAAATATCACGATTCCATCTCTGTATACTGGCCATGTCCGGCATGCCAGAGGGATCTTACGAGAAGCAAGGGTGTCAAGAACCACCTCGATACCGAACCTGGTAAATGTCGTTTTGCTGAACCATTCAAACTTCCAGACGATCGCGACCCCGACGGCAAAACCGTGCCAGCTTGGTGGAAACCCTTACCTAAACCGGGTGAGGGCCAAGCTTCAGCTTCAGGTGGCCGCCAAGGCGCACGCGCCAGGCCACCACGACCACGATCCTTCGGCAACGTCGATCCGACATCTGGTGCCAGTAGCTACGACGTGCTACGAGACGCCCCCGAGCGTGGAAACACGCCCTCTGCGTCCTCTAGCGAAACGCCACAGGTAGCGGCCCGTCGTGGCCGTCTACAGGGCGTACCACCACCTCCAGATGCAGTCAATACAGGGGACCAACTACGGAGAGCTACAAGGAACCCTCTTGCCTCTACCGGCTCTGGGGCTCCTCGACTACCCGACTGGACTAGATTCGACATCCAACACAGTCTACAGAGTCTCCGTAGTCACGAACCTCATGTCGTGAAAAAGGAACTCCGAAAACTGCATCTGCGATGGTATCATGCGAAGGAACCAAAGATGAGGCTAATCCTCGACAAAGTGGGGCTTGATAACGTTCGACTGAACATGATCAAGGAAGTTTGCGATACCTGTCGGGAATGCAGAGCATGGAACGTCCAGGAAACTCAACACTACCCTCGGTGAGCCTTCCTGGTAACTGGCTTGACGAAGGTGAAATGGACCTCATGTTCTACAAAAAGCGGACCATATTTCATATTATGGATCGCTGTATTCGCCTGGCAGCGGGCCTAGAAATTTCCGACAGAGAACGTGGCACTATCATTGACGCCTACCACTACTGCTGGATTGCCTATCACGGACCCTTCAAAGTCTTATACTCAGACGGAGAAGGCGCCCTGAATAACGATGCCGCTAAAACTATGATGGCCAACAAGGGCACGGAACTTCGTATCCGAGCACCTGGCCAACACGCGACTTCAATTGAGTTGCGGAACGGCATCCTCCGAGGCGTCTTCCACATGATTGAGGAAGAACTGAATAGACACAACATCCCTGTTGTATTCACTAGAGTATTGGCGGAAGGCATCTTCGTTACTAATGCTTTTACGTTTTATAACGGAGTATCGCCATACCAAACACACACAGGACGTCAGCCCTCCTTCCTTCCCGATCTCGATACCCTTGACTTTCCCAAGGGGCCCGAGACTTCAGGGCACGAACGAGAACGTCGTGTGCGGGAAGTCAGCCTAGAAGCTGTAACTCAGGCCACTGCTGTGGCCAAGACAAATCGGGCTCTTAGGGCTAAAACGACTCCTGATGGTGCTCGCCTTTATTCTGCAGGGGATTTGGTCGATTACCACCGACCCACTGCCACCAAGGACGACCATGGAGGCTGGAATGGCCCCTTCCCGGTGATCCGTAATGTGCCTGAAAGAGGACATATTGTTGTCAAGGCAGGATCTCGTGAGGTAATTGTGATGTATCCTGATGCTCGTCACACACTATATATTGAATGTCTCCTCGCGCGGGAACTTGGCATGGATAATATGGCCATGCAAACCGTCCTTACATATGTGGCTCACCTCGGCGCAGGGAAACCTGCCAAAGTTTTCGGCTATATCCCCGATTACAAGGGAAACCTCAATCTTTCAGACGACAGCAAGTTTCACCCGCGCGTACATCTAGCACTACAGTATCTCGTACGAAACTACTTTCGAGTAGAACATGTAGTGGCAGTTAGATTGGCCAAAAGTGTCGCAATCCTACCTGCAGTAAAGTACGCCACCGGGTCTACGCTGATCCACTATGACAATGATATCAGCCCGGCTTTCCACTACTACGAGTGTGTGGGCACCGGCCTAAACATTTCTCAGATCACTGGTAGCACTCATTCCAGACTCATTCAATGCTTGACTTCACGTGTCCCTTCCTTAGGATTTCACGACGACCTGGCTAAATATCAGCACTCAAGCAACACGTCTGGAGAACACGATTCGCCTGGTAACAGGCCTCCTCCAGACACCCCGGGTGCTTCATCGCCGAGCGAAGGCCGTCTGTCGACAATCTATGAGGAAAATGAGGAACATAATATCGAAGCTATGATGCTGGAAGAGTGGTGCGACGAACTACGTATGGACCTTCATCCTACGACGACTACCGACGATTATCTTTACTGCGTCCCAACAACCATGCTGCCTGACCAATGTGTTTTGGTTTCAGCATCTGTGGACGAAGAAGATACCATATCATCGGTCACGCTCGGAGACGAGCCTGAACCACGAGAGTCCTGTATAGTCTCTCTCTCTGCTCAACCACACCTGACGAGAGCTACTCTCTTGATAGTGATGAATATGGTCCTTACGTTGAGTTATGTTTTATGTCAGAAATGTCAAGAATGGTGTTAGATCAGACTCAACTTGCACAGCTCGACACTGATATGGTCGCAACGATGAGAGTATCTGTATCCTCTGCTGCTAAACGTGCTGTGGTCGTTAAAGAAGATGATCTACTGACCAAAGCCGACATAGCAGCACACCCAAAGGAGGTTAGTGAAGCTTTGTATACTGAGCTCAAAATCTGGATTGACAACCGATGCTTTGAGATGCATGATCTATCCAAAGCTTCCAACATCATGACATCCAGGTATGTATGCAAGTGGAAGTTTGTAAAGGTGGGTACCGGGAACGTTAAAACCAGTCGTCTCAGACTTGTCCTTCGCGGATTTATGGATACTGAGGCTTTCGATGTGGAAACATTCTCGGGAACCGCCCGAAGGCAGTCCCAAAGACTCCTGGCAAGTGAGGCGGCATGCCATCCAGAGTGGATCTTAGCATCCATGGATATCGACAAGGCGTTCCTCAAGGGTTTGACCTATGAGGAACTTGCCCGTGCCACAGGCGAGGAAACTCGCATGGTCTGCTTCGCTCTTCCACCGGGAAGTGCCCAGGTACTTCGTACACTACCCGGCTTCTCATCCTATGACGAAAGCCGACACTGCCTCAGATGCCTCAAACCTGGAACGGGTACAAAGGATGCTCCAAGAGCGTTCTCTCTCAAACTTCGTGCGACCACACGAGCTATGGGTCTTACACCGACCAGTTATGACCCTGAATTTGAATTCAGCCAAGATCTGCTAACGGCAAAACATGTCGATTATATTCACATGACTGGCCTAGAGAAAAATATAGACGACTACGTCCAGCGTGTCGGAAAGGTGTTTGGCAAATGCAAGCTAAACAAACACACATATACGAACTGCGCCGTTCGCTACACTAAGAATGATCAAGGGGATGTGGTTATGGATCAGGACGAGTATATCAAACAACTACGTCCTATCACACACCCAGAACTTACAGGAGCGGCGGCCGATGCCAAAGCCACGAAACTCATTACCGACATGTTCGTCAGCTTGCGAGGAGCCCTCGCCTATGCCCTTCTTACTCAAATCTGGCTCATGGCATACGTGGTCTCTCTCCAGAAAATCCAAGAGCCCGCCAATCTGCAAGTCAGACGCCTGAGTGCTGTGGCGCGAAAGCTGATCAGCAGCCCGAAACGCATCACCTTCCCTCGGATGAAGCCGACGAATGAAGTTGACATCCACAGCGATTCGGGGTATCGGAAGCTTGCCGGGGAGGAGGATGATGAGACCAAGGGCTACGGCATACGCGGGGCGAATGTACTACGGCGAGGAAACTCGCTTCAAGGCAAGTCCGTCGTTCACCTCTGTGACGGACTATGCAAATCACACCGACTGCAGGTGAGGTCCAGCTATGCTGCGGAGGCACTCGCAGCGGCGCATAACCTCGATGAGTGTTACCCTACGCTCATCACTCTCCACGAACTCAAGGCAGGAGCTCTGACTCCACGACAACTACGAGATATGCGTGAAGTTGGAGGCCTAGCCATCAAAGTATCTCTTACCATAGACGCTGAGTCCGTTTATAAATCATTATCAAGCAAGGATCTTAAGATACCGACAGAACGGACCCTGCTTGGACATATCAGTTGGATACGTGAGCTTATGGATATAGGTATAGTACATAACGTGCAGTGGTGTGATACTAGGGATATGACCGCAGACGGGCATACAAAGGGAAGCATCGATCGGGAGCTGCTTCTGGAAGTGATGTCAGGCACCCAGTCATTCAAGTATGACGTTAAGCAGTTCGTTCCCTTTCGGGGTCCCGAGGACAGAGACAAACCCAAGTCTAATCAATTTTAGTCTGTCCTTGTTGCTCCCGCGGTCCAATTTGCCAGCATGGGCGCCTACTATAGAGGCGCCCTTCTAGTTGCTCGGAAACGAGCCTCACATCTCACGCCTGGCAGCGAGCCGGCCTTGTATGACTCAGGCTCTTTGCCTTGATACATATTTGTTCGGTGTGGTATGGCCTGTTTGGCT
>CAUYUJ010015769.1:206389-218889 GCA_963575745.1 Prorocentrum cordatum | reverse complement strand
CGTCTGTCCGAGTGTGCTTGCTGATCCCTGTCCTCGTCGACAGCGTCTTCGGCACGACCGCAGCGGCGGATATCAACCCTCAGTAGGCGGACGCCGTGCTCCTGCAGCTCGGCACGGACGCCACGAGCTTCGACCTCGCCTCGACCTCGAGGGCGTGTCTACAGCGACTTCCTTGGTGCTCCACGTGAACACCAGCCAGCAGAAGGGACGACGCCAAGTCGAGGCGGCTGACCACATGGTGAATTGGGTTTTTTGGGGCCAGGTGGGGCAGGACATCAACGGCGAAGCCTCAGGCGATCACGCTGGCATGTCGGTGTCGCTGAGCAGCGACGGCGGCCGCGTGGCCATTGGAGCGACCTACAACGACGGTGCTGGGTCAAATTCAGGTCACGTTCGCGTCTTCGGGCTCTCGGGAAACACATGGAGCCAGTTGGGGCATGACATCAATGGCGAAACCTCAGGCGATCTCAGTGGCGGGTCGGTGTCGCTGAGCAGCGACGGCAGCCGCGTGGCCATTGGAGCGAGATTCAACGACGGTGCTGGGTCAGATTCAGGTCACGTTCGCGTCTTCGGGCTCTCGGGCAACACATGGAGCCAGTTGGGGCAGGACATCAATGGCGAAGCCCCTTCTGATTACAGTGGCGGGTCGGTGTCGCTGAGCAGCGACGGCAGCCGCGTGGCCATTGGAGCGAGATTCAACGACGGTGCTGGGTCAAAGTCAGGTCACGTTCGCGTCTTCGGGCTCTCGGGAAACACATGGAGCCAGTTGGGGCAGGACATCAATGGCGAAGCCCTTACAGTGGCGGGTCGGTGTCGCTGAGCAGCGACGGCAGCCGCGTGGCCATTGGAGCGACCTACAACGACGGTGCTGGGTCAAATTCAGGTCACGTTCGCATCTTCGGGCTCTCGGGAAGCACAAGCTGGGGCAGGACATCAATGGCGAAGCCTCAGGCGATCTCAGTGGCGGGTCGGTGTCGCTGAGCAGCGACGGCAGCCGCGTGGCCATTTGAGCGATCTGGAACGACGGTGCTGGGTCTAATTCAGGTCACGTTCGCGTCTTCGGGCTCTCGGGAAACACATGGAGCCAGTTGGGGCAGGACATCGTTGGCGAAACCTACGGCGATCTCAGTGGCGGGTCGGTGTCGCTGAGCAGCGACGGCAGCCGCGTGGCCATTGGAGCGAGATTCAACGACGGTGCTGGGTCAAATTCAGGTCACGTTCGCGTCTTCGGGCTCTCGGGCAACACATGGAGCCAGTTGGGGCAGGACATCGATGGCGAAGCCTCAGGCGATCTGAGTGGCACGTCGGTGTCGCTGAGCAGCGACGGCAGCCGCGTGGCCATTGGAGCGATCTACAACGACGGTGCTGGGTCAAATTCAGGTCACGTTCGCGTCTTCGGGACCGAGGCACCGACGCCGGTGCCTTCGCCAGCGCCGTCGCCCGCACCATCGGCTTCGCCAGCGCCAGCACCGACGCCCGCGTCGACGTCGGCACCGATCTCAGCACCAACATCGGCGCCGACGCCTGCCCCTACGCCAGCCCGTACGCCTGCAGCGACTGCTGCTGCAGTCGGGGATCCCCACCTGGTAAATGTGTACGGGGAGCGCTTTGATCTCCTTAAGGTCGGCAAACACTTGCTGGTCGAGGTCCCACAGTTTGCAGCGGAGAGCGCGACGTTCCTGGCCGTCGCGGCCGTGGCACAGCGTTTTGGCGACGCCTGCTCGGACGTTTACTTTGTGTCTCTCAATGTAACCGGCAAGTGGGCGGACGGCGTGCGCGAGGGCGGCTTCCATTACACAGCCAAGCAGCCGCAGGCCCACAGAAAAGGAACGGGCTGGCTGAGCTTCCACACCATTCAATTGAAGACCGTATGGGGCCGTACTGGCGGAGGCATTTCCTACCTGAATCTGTTTGTCAAGAACTTGGGCAAGTCGGGGTATCCAGTCGGCGGTTTGCTCGGCGGTGGGGACCACTCGTCTGTGACCAAGCCCGTTTTGCGCTGCAAGCGCGAACTGGTCCTATAGATGGTCTTCGTTTCACAAATTACTTGCTATGGGGCCGTGAGGATTGCCACGGCCTCTGTTTGACACCTCATCGGTGAGAGGTGTGAGGAAATGACTCATCCTCGTGGTTCTGGTCCTCGTCTTCGCCCCAGTCCGCGCCTCCCTGTCTCTGTAAGCTCCCCCCCTCTCCATCGGTACCCCCCCAAGATCTAGAAACAGAGAGAGAGAGAGAAAAGCAAACTAAAGCAATAAAACACAGTATCCTTGCGACAGGCCTAGCGAAAGTGACCCACGTGCTTTCCCTCTTGGCCCGCTTTGGCGCGAAAGGGACCCACGTCTTATCCCGCTTCTTCCGCTCTGGCGCGAAAGGGGCCCACGTGTTTTCACGTTTGTTGTGTGTGACGACCCAGACGTCGACCCGCTCTCCTGCGCCAGCCCGCTCCCGGACGACGCCGGGACCCGCTGCGATGAACCCTGCCCCGGGTGCTGTCCGCTCCCCCGCCCCAGCCTATTTGCAGCATCACCCCAACCCCACCAGACGAACTGCCCAGAGGGCCGGAGGGGACATGCGCCGTAGACCACCCATCGCCACCACCCACAGACCGGCCGAATCTGCGCTCTGGCACCTGCGCTGTGAATCTGCGGCCGGGGGATGGCTCCTCGCCGGACGAGGATGGGTCCCTTGCTCCCAGGTGGCCTCCAAGAGACCTCAAGAGAGGTCCGAGAGGCGTCCCGGGACGGCCCGAAGAGGCCAGAGTCGTAGATGTTCATTGGTTTTTTCCAATGTTTTTGGCTTCTCGCGTTTTCGAGCTTCCAATGGTCCAAACGCGCCGAAGAGCCTCCCACGACCGCCCCAAGACCACCCAAGAGACACTCAGGACGGCCCCAAGACGCGCAGCTAACAACGCCATGGCATGCGCTAGCACCCAAGCGCGCGCGAAGCGCGCGCGGTTCTATATAACATGAACAAATACTGCCCCCCCCCCCGGCCCCGGGGCGGGTCCCACACCTCCCCACCACATCTCGGGGACTCTCCCGGTTTTGCTCCCCCAGCTTTTCCGGGGAGCTTCCACAGCGCCCCAGGAGGGCCCTAGGCGCCCCCCAGGAGCCCCCAGAATTCGAAAGCATGGTCCAAGACGCTCCCAAGCAGCCCAAGTCAGCCTTTCGACGGCTCTCGAGGCTTCCAGGTGGTCTCCAAGAGACCCCAAGAGAGGTCCGAGAGGCGTCCCGGGACGGCCCAAAGAGGCAACCATCGTAGATGTCCATTGTTTTTTTCCAATGTTTTTGGCTTCTCGCGTTTTCGAGCTTCCAATGGTCCAAAAGCGCCGAAGAGCCTCCCACGACCGCCCCAAGACCACCCAAGAGACACTCAGGACGGCCCCAAGACGGGCCAAGAAGGCTCCAAGACTGCCGAAGAGGCGCCCAGCACAGCCCCAGACCACCCCAGAACAGGCCCAAGATGGGCCCAGGAGCGGGAGCAGGAGGCTCCCAGAGACCTCCGAGAGGCCTCCAGGACCCCCCAGGGGCCCCCAACACACCCCCGATCCCTGAGAGGCCCCAAAAAGGTCCCGACGAGGCTCCAAGAACAGCCCAAGAGAGCTGCGAGAGCCGTCCCGAGAGAGCCCAAAGAGGGTAAAATCGTTGATTTCCAATGGCTTTTCTTCCAATGTTTTTCGGCCTTCTCACGTTTTCCCGCTTCCAACCCTCAAAGATCGAGGATTTGGGAAAAAAAGGAGTTCCAAGAATTTTGTTTCATCAAAGTGGAACTCCTACTCGGGGGTCCTACACATCCCCTGACATCTGGCCGGTACCGCGCCTCCCGGCTTCTTAACGGTTTCGCGGAGTCTCCGAAGGCCCCAAGGAATCCAGGAATTTTGGATTTGGGCTAGATGCTCATCCGTTCAGGATTCAGGACAGAAATTCATGCGCGAACCAAGCATGTCCATCTCTCGTTCAAGTGCAGTGTGGGATACATCATGCTGGGGTATTTGATTGCATGGCGCTGCAGCCCAGGGTAGCAGCGCCTTTCACGCAGCAGCATCTAGCGAGCTGCAGCCCAAGGTAGCAGCTCATGTACAGCGCTGGCTGCTGCATCCCAGGCACTTTCCACTTAGAGCAAGCGTTAGAAGAGACCCGCGGCAGAGCTGTCATAGAGAAACAGCATGACGGGCGGACGGGCGACAGAAGTCGGACGACGGAAGATGACGACGGGACCGCCCATGGGGGAGGGGACTGGGTTGGCCCAGGGGTGACCCACGTTTCCCAAACTCCCCCCGTCACAACCCAATTGTGGGGGTCTTTGGGTGATTCTTTCGGCCTGAAGAGGGTTCCGAGCTGGTTCAGGAGGACGCCCGCTGGCCGCCAAGATGGTCCCTTAGTGGTCCAAGACGCTCCAAGATGTTTCAAGGCGGCCCCCAAGGGCCACAAGATGCCCCAGTGGAACTCCCAAAGGCCCTCCCAAATGACCCCAGAGAGCCACAAACGCAAAAGCCATTTAGGTTTTTCCATATTCAAGAAATCTCACGCTCGTCTCCTTCGGATGGCTTCGGGAGAGCTTCACATGGCGCCGAGGCTCGAGACGGCCCCACAACTTCGAAGAAGAGCCCAAGAGGGGCCCAAGCGGGCCCCAAGGCCTTCAAGGCAGCCCAAACAGGAAGATCCACGAGAGACCCGTACATTTCAAGCCAGCCCACTTCATATTGAATATCTTCCCACGCCGGCCCTGAACAGCTCGAAGCCCCCGCATAATCCCAAGCAAGAGGAGGCCGTCGATAAGAACGAGAAACGAAAAGCGAGGACAACCGAGAGAGTCTCGAGGTTAACGAGGAAGGACGTATAATGAATATTGGAGGACGAGGTAAGGCAAGGCATGGATTGAGCCTGTCCGAAAAGCACGCGCAGCTAACAACGCCATGGCATGCGCTAGAACCCAAGCGCGCGCGAAGCGCGCGTACGGTTCTATATAATATAAATGAATTAATACCGCCCCCCTGGCCCCGCGTCCCACGCCTCCCCGCCACATCTCGGGGACGCTCCCAGTACCGCTCCCCCGGCCTTTCCGGGGAGCCTGCACAGCGTCCCAGGAGTGCCCAAGACGCCTCCCAGAAGCCCCCAGAATTAGAAAGTGATCCAAGACGCTCCCGAGCAGCTCAAGTCAACCTTCCGACGGCTCTCGAGGCTCCCAGGTGGCCTCCAAGAGACCCCAAGAGAGGTCCGAGAGGCGTCCCGGGACGGCCCGAAGAGGCCAAAATCGTAGATGTTCATAGGTTTGTTCTATGTTTTCGGCTTCTCGCGTTTTCGAACTTCCGATGGTCCAAGAGCGCCGAAGAGGCTCCCAGGACCGCCCCAAGACCACCCAAGAGACCCTCAGGACGGCCCCAAGACGGGCCAAGAAGGCTCCAAGATTGCCGAAGAGGCGCCCAGGACAGCCCCAGACCACCCCAGAACAGGCCCAAGATGGGCCCAAGAGCGGGAGCAGGAGGCTTCCAGAGACCTCCGAGAGGCCTCCGGGACCCCCCAGAGGCCCCCAACACACACACCCCACCCTTGAGAGGCCCCAAAAAGACCCCGACGAGGCTCCAAGAACAGCCCAAGAGAGCTGCGAGAGCCGTCCCGAGAGAGCCCAAAGAGGGTAAAATCGTTGATTTCCCATGGTTTTCCTTATGTTTTTCGCCTTCTCACGTCTTCCCGCTTCCAGCCCTCAAATAGCGAAGTATATATTATTATAGATATATTAATGATACAAAACAAATTATATATATATATATATATGATATATGGAAGCTCTACTCGGGGTCCCTACCCATCCCCTGACATCTGGCGCGGTACCGCGCCTCCTGGCTTCGAGCACCACGGGGAGACCAGGAGGCCCTCCAAGAGCCTGAACCAGCAAAAACCTCCCAGGCATTCGTCACCCCAGGGCCTCGTGGAACGCCCCGGCGCCCAATGAATTGGCGAGCTAAAAACATGCGCCGGAGCCAAAGCGGGAGCGCAACTTTGAGAAAATTGCGCTCGGCGCCCAAGCGAGAAGGTCATTTCATTTACTTCGAGCGGGGGGGGAGATGGGTGTGCCGCGCCCAATTCTTGCCATGCACTTTTGCAGGGTGGACGACAAAAACAGCTATGTGGGCAAGGAAAATCAGCATGGCATTGTTTCTGACAAGTAAGGTGGCCACTCCCGCCCTGGGGTTGCCCCAGAAGTCCGCGCGCGACGTGCGCCGCGCCCCATTCCTGCCACGCATTTCGCATCGTCGACGACGAGACAGGCCATGATGAAAGGAAAACGGCAACTCTGTATTGTTTTTTACAATCAGGATGGGACGGCACGCAGCCCGCATGGACGTCCGCGCGCGATGTGCGCCGCGTCCCATTCCTGCCACATATTTCGCACCGTCGGCGACAAGGCAGGCCATGCTGAGAGGAAAAAATTGAGACTTTGTATTGAATTTTTGCAGTCAGGATGGGCGGGCCCAGATTGACTGCCGCGCGCGATGTGCGCCGCGTCCCATTCCTGCCACACTTTTCGCATCGTCGACGACAAGAAAGACGATGTTGACAAGAAAAACGGCCACTTTGTATTTATTTTTTACAGTCCGGATGGGAGGTCCCGGATCGGGCTGCTATCGGCCGGAATACGAGGTAGGTGGGGGTATATAATAGTAAGGAACAAGGATGTGGGAGGGGGACAGGAGAAGGCCGAAGGGTGGGGGTTGGCCGACGACGGCGCCCGCGAGGCGGGCGAGAGCGAGGCCGCGGCCTCCTCCGGGAGCTCCAGGCGCTCCACGCCCGCGGGCACGGCGCGGAGCCGCGGGCCGCCGAGGCCCGCCGCGGGGGACCCCCCGCCGGGGCGGCGCAGGGCGCCGGCCGCGAGCCGGAGCTGCGGAGGCCTCGGGGCGCAGAGCGCGGCGGCGGCGACGGCGACGACGGCGACGACGACGACGGTGGCGGCGACGACGACGACGACGACGACGACGACGGTGGCGGCGAACGACGACGGCGCGGCGGCGGCGACCCTCTTCCTCCTCCTCCCCCTCCTCCACCTCCCTCCTCCTCTTTCTCCTCCTCCTCCTCCTCCTCCTCCTCCTCCTCCTCCTCCTCCTCCTCCTCCTCCTCCTCCTCCTCCTCCTCCTCCTCCTCCTCCTCCTCTCTCGCCCATCCCTGGGTAGGGCGACCTTGCCGAATCAAGGGTGCCTCCGTGTCCTTTGCTTCACGAGCCGCGCCTCTACAATCTATGGCAACGGGGCCCTCAGGAGGGTCTTGTGTCCTCTCGCGTGCCCTCGCCGATCAACCTCGACTGTGCCCTGGTTCGGGTCGGGCGGCAGGGCTTCGGCGGCACCGATCGAGTGGCGAAGCGCGTTGGCTCGAGAGGATCGATTGCCCGGCCGAGTTCCAGCCTGGCCGCCCGCGAGGGGGCGTGAGGCGCTCATCGCAGCGGGCGTCGGAGGGGGCAGGGGGGGGCAACAAGGTGCCCCTGGGATCCGGGTTCTCCATGTTCGCGTCGGGCGGAGGGTTTGCGGTCGTTCTCGCCGCTCCTCGGCGGTTCTCCAGCCTCGGGCTGTGTTCCAGCAGCCGCGCCTCGCCGAGAGCGTGCCGGGTGTGCCCAGATCGTCCCGAACGGCCGGCGGAGACCCGAGTTGTGACCCCAAAGCCAAGAGTGATTTTTTGGATCTGGGCGTTGCAATTCCTTCGCGCCAGGCATTTCAAGCCCGTCTTGGGGCCAGAGGACCCTGATGGATCGATCCGGCTTGAGAAATGGCGCAGGACGATAGACGCTGGGGTCTAGGGCTCTGGTCGTGACTTGTCGAGACGTTGCATTTTTCAGACGAGTGCTCGAGGAGCAATGGAGTGCACAAATGATCCGCTGGCGTTCGTTCGGCCAGCTTGCTGGTCGTCCTCCTCGTCCTCGTCATCCTCGTCTTCCTGGTCCTCGCCCTCCCCTCCCTCCCCGCCCTCCTCGCCCTCCACTTCTCGACGAACCTGTACAAACATACACTTTCGGAGGTCCGCGCTGATTTCTTGGATCAGCGCCGGGACCCTCCTGGGCGCGCCTTCAGCGCCGTCCCTGGCGCGCGGAGCGCGCCAGGGATAGGGGGCCCAGCGCGGATCCAAGAAATCCGCACGGGGCTCGGAAAGGTTGTGGTGATTGCCTCATGCTTGGCATCGTTCGGACGTGTGCATCTTTTCCTCGGCGAGAACCATCGAGGAATATCCTTGATCATTTGGCGAAAGACCACGCACGAAACCGAAAAAAAAACAGGGAATGGACGTCCGAGCGATGGCGAGCATGGCGTTTCGCTGACAGGAGGGTTCTAGTAGCGAGGAGAGGTACCAAAGGACCAGCGGAGAGCCCAGCACGGGGTACAGCGAGCTCCAGACCGCCTGCCTCGGCAGCCGTCTCGCCCGAGACTTCTTCGCAGCTCAGTCAGGAACCGTGCTCTTGCATCCATGCCCGCCAGCTGCATCTGAGGAGGAGGAGGAGGAGGAGGAGGAGGAGGAAGAGGAAGAGGAGGAGGAGGAGGAGGAAGAGGAGGAGGAGGAGGAGGAGGAGGAGGAGGAGGAGGAGGAGGATGATACAGCCGGCCACGATCCCTGGTAGCAGATACACCAAGATGCACGTGGTCGTGCTCTCCGTGTTCCTCATGCTCTTCGTGCTACCACAGCTTCATTCCCGCGTGTCCTGCGCAAGAGTGCACATTCTACCGCGCCTCCGGCTCTTCGATTTGCCAGAACTCCACTCCCGCCTACGCTGCTGACGCAAAAGCGAACACCCGCAGCGCGTCACTCGACAGAGAGGCCACGAAAGAAGTCGTGACCCTGATGATTATTGGGAATCGTTTCGTGCCGCCACGCTGTGCTGCCCAGCGAGGGGGGAAGAGGAGGGGAGAACCAGGCACAAGACGGCGAGCGCGCAGGCGGGAGGCCAGGGCCAGCGGAGCGGCCGGGCAAGAGACAGCAGGCAGGGAGCAGGAGGAAGGGGAGGGAGGCACGGAAAAGCAGGAGAGGGGTAGCACGCGGGCAAGGCAGGGGGCAGAAAGAAAGGGAGGAGGACTCGTGCGTTCCCGAGGAACACCGAGGGATGCACGTTTTCACCAGCCGACCTCCTACTTCTCGACCGCCTCTTCACCTTGGCTCTTGGGGTGGTATTTACCTAACAGCGAAGACTGATAAGTTTCTAGTGGGGTCAAAAGAGAGCATCCTGATTCCCCAGGGGGGTCTGGGCAGGATCCGGGGGATGCCGGGGAAAACCGGGGACTCCCCATTTTCACTGCCAGGACCCACATTTTGATTGCCCGGAGCCAACAGAACACCACTCCCAGGCCACATTTTGAATGCCTGGAGCCAACTGTAGGCCACTTCGTGTTCTTCGTGCTCCCAGAAGACCATTCCCAGGCCACATTTTGAATGCCCGGAGCCAACTGTAGGCCACTTCGTGTTCTTCGTCTTCCCAGAACACCATTCCCAGGCCACGTTTCGAATGCCCGGAGCCAACTGTAAACCACTTCGTGTTCTTCGTGTTCCCAGAACACCATTCCCAAGCTAATTTTGAATGCCCGGAGCCAACTTTAGGCCACTTCGTGATCTTCGTGTTCCCAGAGCACCATTCCTGCACCATATTTTGATTGCCCGGAGCCAACTGTGGGCCACTTCGTGATCTTCGTGTTCCCAGAACACCAGTCCTGTGCCATATTTTGAATGCCCGAGCTGAGGCAGGCTGAGGCCGAGGCAGGCTGAGGCCGAGGCAAGCTGGGTGCCGAGGCAGGCTGCGCCGAGCAGGCTTGAGGCTAGGCTGAGGCACGCCGAGGCAGGCTGAGGCTTGAGGCTGAGGCAGGCTGAGGCTGAGGCAGCTGAGTTCGAGCTGACGCGGCTGAGGCCGAGGCATAGCTGAGGCTATGAGGCTGAGGCATCTGAGGCTGAGGCAGCTGAGGCTGAGGCTGAGGCAGGCTGAAGGCTTGTTGAGGCTGAGGCGGCGGCTGAGGCTGAGGCCGAGGCACGCCGAGGCAGGCTTAGGCTGAGGCTGAGGCTGAGGCTGAGGCAGGCTGAGGCTGAGACAGGCTGAGACAGGCTGAGGCTGAGGCTGAGGCAGGCTGAGGCTGAGGCAGGCTGAGGCTGAGGCCGAGGCAGGCTCAGGCCGAGACAGGCTGAGGCTGAGACTGAGGCTGAGGCTGAGGATGAGGCCGAGGCAGGCCGAAGCTGAGACAAGGTGAGGCTGAACGGGGGGGGGGAAGGGGGGGGGGAAAGAGGGGAGGCTGAGGCAGTCTGAGGCCGAGGCAGGCTGAGGCCGAGGCAGGCTGAGGCTGAGGCTGAGGCAAGCCGAGGCAGGCTGAGGCTGAGGCTGAAACTGAGGCAGGTTGAGGCATCCGTAGGAATCCATAGGAATCCTTAGGAATCCCTAGAATCCTTAGGAATCCGTAGGCATCCTTAGGAATCCGTAGGCATAGTTAAGCATTCTCAGGAATCCTTAGGAATCCTTGGGATTCCATTGGATCCTAAGGCCGTTGCCACTGCGACTGTCATTGCGAATGCGACTGCGACTGCGAGAACAGCAGAATTCTACAACTGGATTCTCACCCGAATCTTACGGGGAATACATCCATACACATCGCTGTCAGGTTGCTTTGCGGGGACCATTTTTTCGTAGCGTGGACCCCAAGAGGTCTGGACCCCTTCCAGGGGACCGGCTCTTCGTCCCGAGTCGTTCCTGCGGCGGCCCCGAGGCCCAATGGGGGCCCGCGGAAGCCCCAAACAGAGACGCAACGCCCCCCCCGTTTTCCACGCGCTCGGGGGGGGGGGGTATATGGGGTGCCTCGTCTTCCTTGCCGCTAGGTGGGTGCTTTGCTGCACGCCGGTCGTCGGAAGTCGGGACTCATGGACGTCCAGATCCCATGCCAACCTGGCCGCCTTCGTGCTTGAAGGGGTCGAGCGGCCGTCCCTCTTCCCCCCTCGGGGGGCGGGCGGAACCTGGTCCATCCTCGAGGCCTTCCTACTTCAAATGCGTCCACCCGGAGGAGGAGGAGGAGGAGGAGGAGGAGGAGGAGGAGGAGGAGGAGGAGGAGGAGGAGGAGGAGAGGAGGAGGATGAGGAGGAGGAGGAGGAGGAGAGAGGAGGAGAGGAGGAGGAGGAGGAGGAGGAGGAGGAGGAGGAGGAGGAGGAGGAGGCGGGGGAGGAGCTTCTGACCGACGGAGACTTGTCTTCCTCCAGAGGCTGGCCTCCAGCGCCGAGGGCCTGCGGGCCGAGGCCGCCCGCCTCCGGAAGGCGCTCGGCGCGCAGCGCGCACGGGCCGTGGCGCTGCAGCGGGACCGCCTGCAGCGGGCGAGGAGGTCGCTGGGCGCCGCGCTGGGCGACCGCGCGCTGCTGCCCCGCTGCTTCTGCGCCTGGGCCGCGCTCGGGGCGGCCGCCGCGCCGCGGCGCGAGCTGGAGGAGGAGCAGCGCCGGGAGCTGGAGCGGCTCGCGGGCGAGGCCGCGCGCCAGCAGGAGCTGGCCGCGCGCGGGGCGGAGGCCTCGGCGGCCCGCGCCGCGGAGCTGCAGGCCGAGCTGGGGGCCGCGGCCGAGGCGGCGTGCAGCGCCCGGGCGGGCGCGCAGGAGGCGGGGGCCTCGGCGCAGGGCCTGGAGGCCGCGGTGCGCCGCGTGCGCTCCGAGCTCGACGCGGCGGCGGCCTCGGCCGCCGCGGAGCGGTCGGCCGCCGCCGAGAGGCACGGCGAGCTCGAGCGGGAGCTGGCGCGGGCCTCCGACAGCGGTGCGCGCCGCGGGCGCCGAGGCGCTGGCTGCGGCGGAGGCGCGGGCGGCGGCGCTGGCGTCGTCCGAGGCCGCCCTGCAGCGGCGGCTGGCCGAGGCGTCGGGCTGCGAGGCCGAGCTGCGCGGCCGCCTGCGCGCCCAGGAGGCCCTCGCCCAGCGGCGCGAGGCCCGTGCGGCCGCCGCCGCGGCCGAGGAGGCCGCCCGGGCCCGCGCCTCGCTGCGCGCGGAGGCGGCCAGGCAGGCCCGGGAGCTGGAGGACGCGGCGGAGCGGGCCCTGGAGGCCGAGGCCGCGGCGGGGGCCCGCGAGGCGGAGGGCCTGAGGCGGAGCCTGGCGGAGGCGCGCGCGGGCGCCCGGGCCGCGGACGAGGAGCTGCAGGCGCTGCAGCGGGAGCGCGGCGGGGCGGCCCAGGCCGGGGCGCCGAGGGCCGCGGCCGCGCACCGCCGCCGCGCCTGGCCGGGGCCGCCCGGGGCCCCAGGCCGGCGTGCGGCAGGCTCGTGTCGTGCCGACGCGGCGGCGACCCTGGCGGCGGGCGTTCGAGGTGGAGTGCCGCCAGCGGCCCAGAGTCGGCCCGAGTGGGGCCACCGGGCGACCGGAAAGCCATCGATCCTTTGAGGTTTTGAGGTTGAACGATCCGCTCGGCGTCGGCCACGGCACGAAGCAGGCGTGCAGACTCTCCCGGCCTCCGCCAGGAGGGCGCACACTCGGCGCGCACACGCGCACGCACCATGCCAGGGCCCAGGGTGGCCCTGGCCAGGCATGGCGGC
>CAUYUJ010015769.1:121227-206289 GCA_963575745.1 Prorocentrum cordatum | reverse complement strand
AGGGAAATGGCGATGCTGATGATGATGAGGATGTCGATGATGATGGTGATGCTGTCGGTGATGATATTGATTATGAGGACGAGCATAGTAAAGATGCCGATGCTGCTGATGCTGCTGCTGATGATGGTGATGCTGCTGATGATGCTGCTGCTGAGGATGAGCAAGGTAAAGATGGTGATACTGATTATGACGATGACGTTGTTGATGAGGATGATGCTGATGATGATGACGATGAGAACGACGATGAGGATGACGATGACGATGGTAATGGTCATGGTGATGGTGATGATGATGGTGTTGGTGATGGTCATGGTATGGTGATGGTGATGGTAATGATGATTTTGAGGAGGAGGATGCTGATGATGGTGATGATGATGGTGATGATGATGATGATGATGCTGGTGATGGCGATGGTGATGACCATGATTATGCTGATGTTGCTGGTGATGATTATGGTGACGCTGATGGCGATGCTGATGGTGATGGTGGTGGTGGTGATGGTGGTGGTGATGGTAATAGTGATGGTAATGGTGATGATGATGCTGCTGATGGTGATGATGAGGAGGAAGAGGAGGACGAGGATGATGATGATGATTTTAATGGTGATGATGATGGTTGTGGTGGTGATGCCGCTGATGATGATAGTGACGATGACGATGCTGATAATGATGCTGATGGTGCTGATGATGATTATTATGGTTATGATGATGATGATGATGTTGGTGATGATGGTGGTGGTGCTGGTGCTGGTGCTGGTGATGATGATAATCATCAAGGTAGTAGTGGTTGTGGTGGTGATGATGATGAGGATGGCGATGATGATGAGGAAGAGAAGTAGGATGATGCTGATGCTGATGTTGATTATGATGAGGATGATGATGAGGATGATGGTGAGGATGATGATGAGGATGAGGAGGAGGACGAGGAGGAGGATGAGGAGGATCGGGGGCTAGGGCCTAGCACGCTAGAAAACGCCATCTCCCAGGGAGTTCGAGGCCGACAAGTTCCTCAAGAACTACCCGCAGCGGATGACGTGAGCAAGCGTGCAGCAGCGAGGGGTAGATTTGGGACCAGAGCTGGTGGAAGACGTCCCCTACTCATGGCAAGCACTGGTGGGTCACCTTCGATGCGCTGCCCCCGCGGTCCAGGGCGGTCACGACAGGGGGGTGATGACTACGGAGGGGAGATATCATGCCGGGCGCCATGATGTCCCCCTGTGTTTAATGGCCCCCTATTTTTTATTGTTGTCCTTATTCTTATCCGTATTGTTACTATTCGTGTAAATTGTGTGTTGCCTGTGTCATACTATTGTTTTATGTTTCTTAGTAGTATCATTAGGCTGATTATTCTTCTTCGCTGCACCATTATTAGTATGCTTCTTCTTCTCTTACTCATCATCATTGTTCCCAACCCTCCTTGGTTGGGTATTCGTTTTGAATAGAGCAGTGTGATCTCCACTCCTTCCTTCCTCCTCCTCCTCCTCCCTCCCTGCCTCTTCCTGTCTTGCCTGCGGGGGGCTGCGATCTCTGAAACTGTCGCCATGTTCCAGGCCTGCTGGGGGGCCCAGCAAAGTGAGGGCCCCGCGCATATTCAAATTAGACCTCGCCATCCCTGGGGGGGCTGCGATCTGTGAAACTGTCGCCATTTTCGAGGCCTGCTGGGGGGGCCAGCAAAGTGAGGGCCCCGCGCAGATTCAAATTAGACCTCGCCATCTCTGGGGGGGCTGCGATCTGTGAAATTGTCGCCACTTTCGAGGCTTGCTGGGGGGGCCCAGCACAGTGAGGCCACGGGCGGACCCAAATTAGACCTCGCCATCCCTGGGGGGTTGCGATCTGTGAAACTGTCGCCACGTTCGAGGCCTGCTGGGGGGCCCAGCACAGTGACGCCACGGGCGGACCCAAATTAGACCTCGCCATCCCTGGGGGGGGCTGCGATCTGTAAAAATGTCGCCACTTTCGAGGCCTGCTGGGGGGGCCCAGAACAGTGACGCCACGGGCAGACCCAAATTAGACCTCGCCATCCCTGGGGGGCTGCGATCTGTGAAACTGTCGCCACTTTCGAGGCCTGCTGGGGGGCCCAGCACAGTGACGCCACGGGCGGACCCAAATTAGACCTCGCCATCCATGGGGGGCTGCGATCTGTGAAACCGTCGCCACTTTCGAGGCCTGCTGGGGGGCCCAGCACAGTGACGCCACGCGCGGACCCAAATTAGACCTCGCCATCCCTGGGGGGCTGCGATCTGTGAAACTGTCGCCACTTTCGAGGCCCGCTGGGGGGCCCAGCACAGTGACGCCACGGGGGATTCAAATTAGACCTCGCCATCCCTGGGGGGTTGCGATCTGGCAAACTGTCGCCATTTCGAGGCCTGCTGGGGGGCCCAGCACAGTGAGGGCCACGGGCGGATTCAAATTAGACCTCGCCATCTCTGGGGGGGCTGCGATCTGTGAAACTGTCGCCATGTTCGAGGCCTGCTGGGGGGCCCTGCACAGTTACGCCACGGGCATATTCAAACGAGACCTCGCCATCCCTTGGGGGCTGCGATCTGTGAAACTGTCGCCACTTTCGAGGCCTGCTGAGGGGCCCGGCGCAGTGACGCCACGGGCAGATTCAAATGAGACCTCGCCATCCCCTGGAGGCTGCGATCTGTGAAACTGTCGCCACTTTCGAGGCCTGCTGGGGGGCCCAGCACAGTGACGCCACGCGCGGACCCAAATTAGACCTCGCCATCCCTGCGGGGCTGCGATCTGTGAAACTGTCGCCACTTTCGAGGCCTGCTGTGATCCCCGTTTTCGAAGTGGCTAGGAGTGCTCAGGAATTGTAACTCATCAGCTTTATCAAGCCCTTTTCCTGTAGCCAGTGTCCTGCGAGTATCCCGAATTCCGTCTGCAGACATATGTAACCCTCGCTCCGTCATCGCCCCCTTATAAAGTATCCTAAACTATTTGCGCCCCGCTTTTGCGCAGGGGTTGGGTACGTGGCCAGGGTAATTAGTTTCTGACTATTGTTGTGAATGTGTTTCGTTCGACACGTCCCCTGGTCCCCTCTTCGTCTGCGCATATGCCTCCAGCCGTGATTCGGCGGCGCGCCCAGGTGGAAGGGAAAGGGGGCACGCCTTCTGAAAAGGCAGCGGTGCTCCTCGGAAGCCCTCTGGCCTTCTGGGAAAAGCCCTCTGTGATTTCTGAGAGGCCTTCGAGAGCTTCTCAGAAGGCCAGATGTCATCTGAAACTTCTCAGAAGGCTGGCCCCTCCCGCCTGCCCCCTGGATTCGCCGCCAAGTCTGGGGGCTCGTGGACCTCTTGACACGTCCACCGTGCCCTGTAAGACTCGGATGTGGCGGATGCCTGGGACCGAGAAAAAATGCGAGTCTGCCTCCCCCCACTGGCGCGTCGCTGAACAACGGTTGTGACGCCCAAGTGCGCCAATATCGGAGGCGCCCAGGAGTCGCTACACGCCCTGAACCCCACCCCTGGCTCATCGTCTTCCTCATGACCATGTTCCCCCTCCTTTTTAGGCCTACCTCCTCCGCTTCCTTATCCTCCTCCTCCTCCTGCTCCTCCTCCTCCTCCGCCTCCGCCGCCTCCTCCTCCTCCTCCTCCTCCTCCTCGGCCTCCTCTCTTCTTGCGGATCCCGCTGGCGCTCCCAGGCTGGTCGCCTCCTCCTCCTCCTCCTCCTCCTCCTCCTCCTCCTCTCCTCCCTCCTCCTCCTGCTCCCTCCTCCTCCTCCTCCTCCTCCTCCTCCTCCTCCTCCTCCTCCTCCTCCTCCTCCTCCTCCTCCTCCTCCTCCTCCTCCTCCTCCTCCTCCTCTCATCCGCGCCGCCGAATGATTTGTGATTGCCCCCCGCCCCCCTCTCAGACACCACTCCCCCTCCCTTGGACGCCCCCGACCGCGGGGCTATCTTGCCTGCGGCCGTGGTGCAGCGAGGGCGTCTGCCCGCGGTACCGTGCGGGGCCGACTCCGGGCAGTTCTCAGCCGCAGCCTCGCGTGTGGCGGGCGCAGCGGCCGCGCCAAAGGGCGGCGCCTTTCCCGCGCGGTGTTCGGAGGCTTCGGCGGCGAGATCCGAACCATATTCTTGCCGATCAGCGATTCAGGCAAGCCGATGGGCGGCGGGGGTAGGGTTCGGATGTCGCCACCTGGCGGCGTCTTTCCCGCGCGGTTTTCGGGGGCTGTCGTCGGTTCTCGGCGGTTTTCTGGCCTCGGGATGCTCTCCAGCAGCTGCGCCTCGCCGAGCGCGTTCAGGGGGTGCCTGGATCGTGCCGGGCAGCTGGCGGTATGATCCGACAAGCAGAGGGCCACGTGGGGTGGGATAGGCTCAGGAGGAGGGAGATGCACCGACCCCACTCGTTCATCAGAAAGTATGGGAAAATGTTTGACGTGGGGAAGACAAAAACCAAGAAAATATGGGGAATCCGGTTATTTGTGTCTATTTATTGAATCGCTTCGCTCATTCCGCCGGCCCATTTCGCATGACTGAGCCTCTTGGGGCCGCTGGGGGGCCTCTTCAGCGTCGCTTGGGGGTCTCCTGAGGGCCTCTTGGGGGCTTTTGGGGCCTCTCAGGGGCCTCTTGAGGCCTCCTGGGGGCTTCTTAAGGCCGAGGGCTCGAAGTTTTGTTTTGTGTTCCCCCTTTGGGGCATCGCTTGGGGCCCTCTTGGGCCCCTCTTGGGCCGTCTTGGATGCCTCTGGGGCCGTCTTGGAGCCCTCTTGGGCCATCTTGGGGCCTTCTTGGGAGCTTCTTGGGCCCTCTTGGGGCGATCTTGGGGGCCTCTTGGGCCGTCTTGGGGCGTCGGGAAGCCGAAAAGATGGACACGCCAAAATCTGCCCAAAACCTAAGGAAAAGTAATGAATTTTGCCTCTTGGGGCCCTCTGGGGAGTGCTCTTTGAGGCCTCTTGGGGCGTCAGGGGGCCATCTTGGGCGTCTTGGAGCGATCATGTGGCATCTCGGAACCCTTGTGTACCATCTTGGGAGCCTCTTGGGGGCATCTGGACCCGTCTTGAGGGTTTCGGGGACGTCTCGGAGCCCTGTTGGTGCGCTCCTGGAGCGCTCCTGGAGCGCTCTGGGGGAGTCTCCCGGGGATCGCTCGGGGGTCGGTCGGGGATCGCCCGGGGTACTTTTCGTCCGGGGACCCCCAGGGGCCGCCCCGCGCGCGCGAACTAGAGATACTGTTAACCAGTTACTGGAGACCTTAGCACGCCTCTGGCCCGTTGGGCCGGCGAATTTGTGTGTGTCCCAGGGCCCTTTCAGTTTAGCGCGTCCTCCCCGCTTTCTTTTCGTTCCTCCTCCCCTCCCTCCTCCCCTCTCCTTCCCTCTCCTTGCCTCTGACGACCGCGCGCTGGTCTCCTCCGTCTCCCGGTTCCCTCCCGTTCCTCCTCCTCTCCCTCCCTCCTCCTCGGGATCTGCCTTCTGAGAGTTGTGATTTTTGTCTCTTTTTGGAGTGCGGTACCGTGTCCGAGGTACCCGGACGGGATGTCGCCCCCCGCCAGGGACCTGCGACAGAAAGCGTCCTGATCGGCGCCGCACCCCGCCAGTTTTTCGCCATTGCCCGTCTTACGGGAGCGTCCGTGGCAGGAGGCAGGGGCCTTCTCAGAAGGACCCGCCGTTTTCTAAGAATGCCTCTTACAAGCGGGGAGGGCTTCTGAGAACACCATGCCTTCTTGGAAGCCCGCTGTCTTCTCTAGGCCCTGCTTTTGAGTGTGACCTAAGCCAGGGGCTCAATCAACTCGGCCAGCAATACATGTGTCGCCGCCAGAGCAGCGCGCAACTCAACTCGAACGATGCGATCCTGAGGCCACCTTGTGGATGCAGTGGGACAGCTTCGGGGCCTTCTCGGGCAATTTCGGGGCCTCTCGGAGGCATCTCGGGGCCTCTGAGGCTGAGGTCCGCGCGGGGTCCTGGCGGCGGGGGCGTGCCGAAGCAGAAATTGAACGCATTGCCCAGCATTGGCTGTGCTCCGCGTGTGGCTCTGGCGGCGGGGGCGTGCCAAAGCAGAAATTTGAAACGCTCCGCGTATCCCCAACAGCCCCCATGATGCGCGTCCGACGCTGGCACACTCCAGCTCAGACCGCATCGGCGAGGTTCTGCCCCCCCCCTCAATGTAAGTGTCTTCCGCGGCGGTTAGCTGCACCCCTCTCATGTGCAGATGTTCTCGGCGTGCAGCTGCTATCCAGTCACTTGTATCTTGCGGCGGTTAGCTGCACCCCCTTTTTCCACTGCAAGGTGCACTCTGAGGGTGGCACCCACTACTGGACAAACCAGGTGACAAGAGACGCCCCGGCGCTGCTGCAGGCTGGCCGCGGTGAGGGACGGCGCGCCTCCCGCTTGGCCCGGTGGGTGTCCCCCACTGTGCCTCAGGGGTTCGCCCGCGGCGGCTGGGGAGGCCAGGGCGGTTGACCCGACGGACAGGCAGCTCGGAGGTCTCCCCCCCACGGGCCGACCCTCTGCGTTGTCTGCGGCTGGCATCAGTGGGCCTCTCCGCAGCAGGACGGCACTGTGGTGCTCGGGCAGTCGCTGGTGTCCACCGACACTGGGGGTTGTGTACCCGAATGCCTCGCTTTGAGTGTTGCAGCTTGGTACAGCCCGCGTTTTGCGCATCGTCGCAACCATCCCCGGGCCTTCCACGCAGGCGCCGGACTCGATGCGATGGGTGCCGCCGGCCCCCCCAACTCAGCGGCGGAGCTCGAGGGCTGCGCGCTGAGTGGTTCAGCCTTCCGCGTCTTTTGCCCATTGTTTTCCACCGCCAGCAGCCTGTCTCCCGGGCTCGTGCTTCGTTGCTAGCCGGGCTGGCTGCTTGGAGCTTGGCGCCGCAAGGGCAACTCACCCCGTTGCACTCGCACCCGTGGCCGCTTGTGCACTTTGGTTTACTGGGCGGCGCCCAGGTGCGTCTGCTGGCGAATGCAGAGCATTTTGTTTGGTGCATGTGCAACTGCACGCTTGTTGTGCAAGTGTGATCCGGCCTGCCAACGTGGCGGCTGGGGTCGCCAATTCGCTTTGTGCCGCCCGCCCCGGACATTGCCCTTCGCCGCCAGACCGTTGTCGCGCGGCCGCAGACCAAAAAAAAAATATCCCCACCAGCTTGCCCGAGCTTCCTTGGGCGTTCCAGTTCAGCCAGCCAGCCCCCCGCTGCCGCTGCCCCACCTGCTGCCTTTGTGAGCTGGCCCGGCCGGCTGGTGCTGCGCCCTGCAGCTAATTAGGTTTGCCCGTCGGCCCGGACTCTCTGTTCGCCGCCTGCGCTCTCGCTGGTGGCCGCAGCCAAAAAAGTATCCCCACCAGCCCACCAAGAAACGATATCCAGGCGAGCTGAGGTGATCAGGGACGTGCGGGAGCAAAGAGGGGGACGGCCGAACCGTGCGAAGGAGGGAGGAGGAGAAGGAGGAGGTTGGATGGATGGATGAGGGAGTGGGGAGAAGGAGGATGGATAGGAGGAGGAGGAGGAGGAGGAGGAGGAGGAGGAGGAGGAGGAGGAGGAGGAGGAGGAGGAGGAATAGGAGGAGGAGGAAGCGAAGGAGTAGGAGAAGGAAGGAGGAGCAGGAGGAGGAGGAGGAGGAGGAGGAGGAGGGCAAGCAAAAGGGCCAGAGGTCTCTCGGATGCCTCTCGGAACATCTTGGGGTATCTCTTGGGCGCTTCTTGGTGGCATCTTGGGGCGTCTTGGGGGTTTCTTGGCGGTCCTGGCTGGAGAGCACTTGGGCGTCTTGGGTGCCTCAAGGGGGCCTCTTGGGGCCGCTTGGGGTCCTCTTGGGGGCCTCCTGGGGGCCTCTTGGGGGCCTCTTGAGGGCTGCTTGGGGCCATCTTGGGACCTCTTGAGGCCTTCTGGGCGCTTCTTGCGGCCATCTTGGAGGGGATCGATCAAAAAAGAGGGGAGCTTATTTTAGCGTTGCCCCCCAAGAGGCCAAAACGGGGCCAAAACCTTTTGTAAAACCAATGATTTTGGCTTCTTCGCCGAGGCCCTGACCGTTCGCGGAAAAACCCCGTCCAGGTCGCGGAGAGGGGGTCGGGGGAGGGGTCAAGACTCCCTCCCCGCCCGCAAGCCATCTCGCTCATTCCCACCCGCCCCCCCAACACATACGTAGCACCCGAGCCTGGCCAGAGCCGCAGCATATTCAGCAGTCGTCTTTGGATGGGCAGCTACTGGAGGCGAATCCGCCGCCGCCGCCGCCGCCTCCGCCGCTCGCCGCCGCCGCCCGCCGCCGCCGCCGCCGCCGCCGCGCCGCCGCCGCCGCCGCCGCCGCTGTCCGCCGCCGCCGCCGCCGCCGCGCGCCGCCGCCGCCGCGCCGCCGTCCGCCGCCGCCGCCGCCGCCTCGCCGCCTGCCGCCGCCGTCCGCGCCGCCGCGCGCCCGCCGCCGCCGCCGCCTCCGCCGTCGCCCCCGCTGCCGAATCGCCGCCACCGCAGCCGCTGCCGCCGCAGCCGCTGCCGCCGCGCCACCGCTGCCGCCACCGCCGCCGCCGCCGCCGCCGCCCCCGCCGCCGCCGCCACCGCCGCCGCCACCGCCGCAGCCGCCGCAGCCGCCGCAGCCGCTGCCTCCGCCGCAGCCGCCGCCGCCGCCGCCAAGTGTACTCTGTAGTGTTTTTGAGAGGGATGGTGGGGGAGACCGCATCGGGTGCGTTGCGCATGCTCCGAATTTGGAGGCAGAGTGTGTTTTGTATTGTTTTAAACACGGATGGTGGGGGGCCCTCATTGTCCCTGGTTGGGTCCCAGTCGCCTGGGGGAGGGGGTGTATATCAATAGGAAGCAGTGATCAAGACACCTACCAGGAGCAAGCCGTGTAGCTCACTCCCACCCGCCTCCCGACACAAAAGCAACACCGGACCAAAGGACCAAAAATTCGAACTTCCGAACAGGCTCTGCCAACAACCAATGCAAAGGTCCCGACGGGACAATCGTAGTCCCGCCAGCCACGGCTCGAGTGCGACAGGAGAGGTGGGCGCGCCCGCCAGCTGGGTGCTCTCGGCACACGTCGCGCCGCGCGTGGCCCTCGCGCCTGCCTCGCCAGGATGGCGGAAAACAAAGGATCGGCGCGCTGCTTGGCAGGCCTCTTGGAGCCCTGTTGGCAGGCCTCTTCGAGCGCTTTAGGAGCCTCTTGAAGGCAGTTTTGGGGCCATCTGGGGCGTTTTGGAGCGCTCTTGGGCCGTCATGGAGGCCTCTTGGGCCCTTTTGGGCGCTTCTTGGGGCTATTTTGGCTCGTCTTGGGGCTCTGTGGCCTCTGGAAAATCCACGCGACCGAGCCCAAAAGCGCCCAGATGCTCCGATGTGGAGGCAGAGCGTGTTTTGTATTTTGACAAGGGTGGTGGGGGAGGACCTCATGGTGTGCGCATGGTTCCGGGTTGGCTGCCAGCCTGGGCGGGGGGGGGTGTTCATCAGTAGGGAACAGTGGTGAGCCCCCTCCCCGAAGGGTAAGAAGGGGGTGTTCACGAGCACGGAACAGTGATGAACCCCCCGAAGAGGAAGAAGGGGGGTGGAAGAGGAGCCGCCCCAGACCACCTACACCCAAAGGGCTGGTGGGATTGAGCGGAGGACTCGTCATGAGCGTTCGGCGGCCGGGGCGCACCGAAGAAGAAATGCAACGCATTACAGTCGGGGCGTTGACCTAAGGAACACAAAATAAGGAACGAGGCTTCTTTTTCCCATAAGTTAAGGTTCGACTACCCATGGGAAACCTCAGGAAAACATGAGACAAACTGTGAAACAGTCAAGGAACACCGAGCCCCTCCCCAATGAAAAGGGTTCCTTCTTCAGCGCCCCGGCTGTATTCGGCATTGTTGTTCGAGACGTTGCTTTGCGTGGGGGTTGGCGGCGGGGCGGGGGCGCGCCGAAAGAGAAACGGATTGTAGTATGAATCATGCCCGTTCGGAGTTTCAGCCCGTTTGCTGTTTCAGTTTGTTCGTCAAAGGGGGGGTTGGCAGTGCGTTGCTGTTTGCTTGCTTGCTGATCTGAAGGGGCCCATGTTTGCGACTGATTTTGCTTGCCTGCTCCTTCCCGCCCCTCCCTTGAGGGGCCAGACTTTGGAATTCTGCTCGCTTGCTGATTTTCGGAAGCGTCCTTGCGTGCAGGGTCGCCTCCCTGCTTGTCCCTCTGTGGCGCCCTCCTCTCGGGCCGGGCGAAAGGAGGCGATTGGGAAAGGGGGGGGTACGAAATCTGCTGCATGCAGCTGGTTTAAGCCTCACCGAGGGGCCCATTCCTCGATACATAGCCGCCTCCGGCGCAGGGAGGCGCCGGGAAAATCAGCTACGTGAGCTGATTCTCGAACCCCCCCTTTGCTATCCCCCCCTTTCGCCCGACCCGATCCTCCCCGAGGCCCAACCCCAGGCATCCCGTCCCTGGGCGGCCGCGGCCGCGCGCCCGCGCGAAGCCTGCCATGGCCATGCGCCTCGGCTCGCTCTGGGGCCGCTGGTGGTCCCGGGGGCACCGGGCGCAGCCGCTGGCGGCCGCCGCCGGAGCGGCCGCGGGTGCGTGCCTGGCCGCGCAGGCCCCAGGGCCGCTGCGGGCGGAGGTGCAGGACGTTCAGGAGGGAAAAAAAAACACAGACACAATTGATCGTGGATTCCTCCGAAAATATAGGAGAATATGGGAAGTGGGGGGGAAGACATCTTTCTTTGTGTGTATTTATTTGTGTGTCCTGGGGCCCCTTCAGACGGGCCTGCCCGGAGCCCGGGCGTCCAGGGCCGGCAGGGGTGGGCCGAGTCTTGTCCAGGCCTGGGCCCCCGGAGGCTCATGCCAGCGGGGCCCAGCGCCCACAAACAGCAGCGCACGGCCGGAAGTCCATGCGGAAGAAAGGGCCGAGGGCCTCGCGCGTGGACAGTTAAGAACAAAGTCGTGGCGAAGGACCCAACCATACGCAGCTGTAAGTGTCGCAGTTCTGAGAATCGTTGTCGGTGGAGCTCCTGGTGGGGCCACGAGACGTGTCAGGGGCGTGCCGAATCGGGTGCGGGTATTAGTACGCCATGCGGACTTTGCTACTGGAGCCGTCAGTGGAGCTCCTCATAGGGCTACGAAACGTGTGAGCGGTGTGCTGAATCGGGTGCGGGTACGCCATGCAAATTGTGCCGCTGCGGCCTTTGGTGGAGACCCCATGTGGCCACGAAAGATGTGAAGGGCGTGCCGAAATGAGACCCCGACACCATGTGGACCCTGGCATTTGGGCCTTCGCTGGAGCTCCACACGAAACGTGTGAGGGGTGTGCCGAAATGGGGCGCCGACGAAATGCGGACCCTGGCCATTCGGCCTTAGCTGGAGCTCCCTATGTGGCACGAGACGTGTGAGGCGTGTGCCAGAATAAGGCGCCGACGCCGTGCGGACCCTGGCATTCGGGCCTTAGTTGGGGCTCCTTAAGTGGCCACGAAAGGTGTGAAGGGTCTACCCAAATCAGGCACCGCCGCCATGGGGACCTGCAGCTCCCTGTGGGGCCACGAAGCGTGTGAGGGGTCTCCCGAAGTGGACACGCGGAGGGTAGAGGCGGGGATCGGGGGAGGGCGCAGGAAGAAGGAGGAGACGCGGGGCGCTCCCTCGTCAAAACGAAGACCCAACACCGCAGGATGGTTGGGAAATCAGACGCCCGAGGAACGGGTAACGCCGCCCGCCCCTTCGGAGCTTCTGAGGGTTCGCCGGGCGCCTCTGGGCGCAACCCCGCAGCGCGAGGCCTACACCTTCGAGGCCCCGCGTCGACGGATCCGCCCGCCCCTCTGGGGTGAATGAGCGCGTGATGGTCGTCGTGGCCCAGCATTCTTCGGCGGCGAGCACGTGGGGAAGTGGAAGGGGCGGGCCTTCGCAGAAGGCTCAGAAGTCCCCCGGCCTTCCGAGAAATTCTAGACGCTTCGCGTATCCCCACCAGCCATGGTCACTACGAGGCATCGGCGTCCGGTGACTGGATTAGTTTTGAGTTCATTTGTCGCCTACTTAGGGCAAGTACCTTGAGTACAGCAAGGTCAGGGTTATCCCCTATTTGTTCCACTTTTGAGCTGCGGCTTTTCTTTTCTTCTTCCCGCCTCCTCGGTTCCCCTCTCGCCGCCGTTCTTTTTGTTCCGCCGTCTTTCTTCTCTTTGCGTTCTCTTTTGCTTTTGTTCCTTCGTCGGTTCGGCCCTTCTTGCTTTGCTCGCTGTGCCGTGCAGCCGTTTCGGCGTAGCTACCCCTCGCTTGTCTGCCCGATGTTGTGATGCCGCGCGGGTGTCCGCTCGCGGTCGCGATCAAAAGTATCTCCACCAGCCCATCCAGAAACGAAGCCCATGAGAGCTGACGGGGGGAGATAGGAAGAGACACGCATATTCAAACAGCGAGGGAGGCTCGGGAGGCTCCGTGTCCATCTCGAGCCGTCGTGGAGCGGTCTTGGGGCCGTTTGGAGCATTTGGGGAGCCATCTTGAACCAGCTTGGGCTATCTGAACCATTTTGGAGGTCATGCTGGGCTCTCTGCGGCCGCTCGGGTGCTTTTTGGGGGCCTCTCGGGTGCCTCTTGGAGGCCCCTTGGGGCTTCTTGGGGCGCTCTTTGGGCCCCCTTGGGAGCCTCTTGGGAGCCCAGGAGGGCCTCTTGGGGCCATCTTGGGAGGTTATCGATCAGAAGAGGGGGTCCCTTTATGTTGGTCCCCCCCTCGGGTCCACGATCCTCGTGAGGGGTGTCAAAAATTGGCCCTCCCAGGAGCCGAAAAAGGATCCTCGAACTCGTCGCGACCCCCCCCCCGTCCAGTTCCAGGGAGGGGATACGGGAAGGGGTCAGCCCCTCTCCGAAGGGGAAGAATGGGTTGTGGAATAGGAAGAGACCCTCTTTAGACCACCTGTCGCCCAAAAGGCTGGTGGCATTTGCTAAGCCTTCTCCGAAGACACGGAAACCTTCTCACTTCCCCCCCTCGCTCGCCGCCGAATTGCACTGTCGCTGCCACTGGGTAGGAGCCAGATGACCTTCTTGACCTCGGTGTTTTCGGCCCGCGCTGGATGGCGATGAAGTCTTCGAGCTCCGGAAGGCCATCTGCCTGTGGCGTTGTCTTGGGGAAGATCGGGCCTTGAAGACAGGGCTGCAGGAGGTCTCAATCAGCGAAGCTTCTTGGGGGCGGGGACCCGGATGGGCGGTGCTATTGGGCTGTGCCACGCCATCCTCCTGCGGGTGGAGGGGGCCCGCTGGTCGCCAGTCGTGGGCGTTGCGAGTGGGTCGCGCCACACCGTCCTCCTGAAGGGGCAGCCTGGTGGGGTGCGCCATCCTATCCTCTTGCGAGTGGACGCGGGTGGGGGATCCTGGAGATTCTTGAATGTCTTTGGATGGAGACTCTCTGGAAGTACCCAGGGGCCCCGTGGAAGCGTTGCTAGGCACTTGGTCTCAGTGAGAAGTCCAAGATCCTTGGAGTCGTTGGTGGTTCTAGCGGTTGATGCCGCACCATCATCCTGCGCCACTTCCCCAGGCAATTTCTCAGGGCGTCCAGCGCCCAGACATCGGGGATCGACTGGGATCGGGGATCGGAGCCCATTCGGTGCTTGCTCAGGCTTCTTGTTGGAAGCACGAGGGAAGATGGAACGCCTCCAGAGGCACCCTGAGCACTCCCACACATCCTGAGGCACCCCACAGCTGTGCGACACCCGAGGCCACTGGGCGCTCCCGCGTGCCCTCCGCAGGCCTTCCCGGGGCCAGGCGGAGGCCCGAGGCGCCCCGCATTCGAGGTCCGTCTCGGTGGCGCTGTCCGCTCGTTGTTGAGAGCGAGTTGGCGGTGCCACGCCACGCCGCGAGGCGTGCAGATTTCAGGGGAGCGCCTCCTGTGTGGAGGGCTCCGCAGCAGGATCTCGATCCCTACGAGGTCTCCCCGGGTCATTCCCCCGGTGGGCGGGAGCCTCTCTGGAAGGGGGGAAGATCCCGCAGTTGGATGTCGATGCTTTCCGAGGCACCCCCGGGCTTCCAATGTAGCTCCGACGGAACTTCGGCGCCCTAGCAGGAGGAGGACGACGACGATGAGGAGCAGGAGGAGGCGGTCAATAAGCAGGAGGAAGGAGGACCAGGATGAGGAATGGGATGGAAGAACGATAAAGGGGGAGTGCACCGCACTAAGAATCTCGGCACTAACTGAAATACGAATCAGGGATGGGGGGAAGAGCCAGGGAATATGCCCCAGGATCACCCGCAAAACTATCCTTTGGATTGCGCATCTCGAATGCTCTCCTTCATTCGAATTCGATCATCTACTCATAGGTCGGGCCGCCCCTGGAGCCGAACAACTCGTCCTCACAACCGTGGGGGCTGAGGTCCCTGATGGGTCGGGCGGGTCATGGCACAGCTGTGACAGGAGAACAGCCTTATCCAAGAGTGCTTGCACACGCCTACTGGGACACCTGCCCTAACGTACCATCCCCAGGACCTCTTTGCCTTTACGAGTGGGGAGCTCTCAGGGGCGGCCGAGCTTCTCAAGTCGAGATTGAGCCCACCCTCCACGTTTGAGACAAACAACGGTCTGCTCTCGAACGTTGCACAACGAGGGATCATCACCATTCTCTCGAGCCAGGCCCACCACGGCGATGAGGGAATGGCCAAGAGGGTTCGGGAGCAGCCTGCGCAGGAGACTGGGGACTCCTCGATATCCGTCAAGTGGCGCTGCTTCTGGCGACCCGTCCGCCACCACCATGCACCCGATGCACTGAAGACCTGGCTCTCCTTGCTTCCAGGAGTGCCAGCTGTGCTACCGCCTTGAGTGGCCTGCTCGGAAGCGAGTGGGCCTCCTCCGCCTGACCTCGTGTTGGAATCGTGGCAGCATGTGTACAGTGAATTTCATGGAACTCTGTGCTCGGGCGGCGGCGAGATTTACATCATGAATCACCGCTGGGTCCGCGGCTGGGTGCATGGCCAGGGCAGCCTTCGCTTGACGGCCGACTGCAACATTGGCTATGGCCAATCACGCGATCTGAACCTTCGAGCTGCCCGATCTCTTCTTCAGAACGGAGAGCTTTTGACATGACAAACTGACGGGACGAGGGGACCCCCATCAAGACTCTGGGCGAAAGGCTTGATGCCAGCAAACTTACCCATCGGTCGAGGTATTTTTGGATTCCTAGGTTCCAATCTGCTTTAGGCGCCTTCCTACTTCAATGATCGAGTGGCTTCACCTTTTCCGTTCTCTTTGAGGGGCGGGCGGACACCCAATCTAAGTTGATCGTTTTCCTACTTCATGTTTCTAGTTTCTTTCTTGGACCGATGTGCACTCGAAACTGATAGCTGCCGAGCGATGCCCTGCTGGGCAGCTCCGACGGCGGCCCTGCGGCCTGATGGCCGCTTCGGCCGGCCTGCCCGCACACCTGGCCGCGGACAGCAGTGCCCATGTGGTCGGCCATGGCTGGGGTCTGGGGCCGAGTGTCCTGGGGCCCGAGGCGGGGACTTGGTCCATGCCCACCGCCTGGGGGATCGATCCTCGCGGACCTCCACAGGCGGTGGCCATGGATACGTTCGGGCCCTCGGGGGCCAACATATATCCATGTCCACCGCCCGCTGGGGCACCAGGACGTCGGTTCCCAGGCGGTGGATATGGATAAAACTCCCGCCTCGCATGGGGGGGCTTCCCCGTGAGGCCAGAAGATTCAGCGTGTCGGGGGCGGCCATGGCCAGGGGGGGGGAACATCGGCGGCGAGCGAGGGGGGAAGTGAGAAGGAGAAGGCCTTCTCAGAAGGCGGCGGGCTTCTCAGAATGCACCGGTCCCCGGGACCACGCCTCGAATGAACGCAACAGGGCCGTCGCCTTCATTTGGACAAACGCGGATTAACCAGGCCGCCCTCTCGAGCGGCCTAAGGTAAGGCTTGTTGCCAGACCCACCCGAGGCCAGCCTGAGAGGGTAGCTGCTGGTCAAAGTAGCAATCTGGTCAGGGTCTAGATCGATCGGGTTTCCATCCCTGTCTGGCACGTCTACCTCAGTAGAGATCTACGGGCTAGGCAGGTCAGAGTCCTGGTAAACGAAATTATTGTTGTGAAGGCGATGTTTTCAGTCTCGCTCAGCGCGGTCTGAAAAAAAAGCAGGTGGGACCTCTGCGGCGGCCCTTGCATCTGCTACTTGCGCAAGCTGGCAGCCGTAAAGCCTGTGATGGATCATGTCCCGTTCACCGCACTCACACACATTACACACCGTCACAAGTAACCCGCCCTCTCGACTCGATCTTTGGTCAACAATCCTAGCCAGCTGCAGCTCTTGATTGGATACTTATGTTAACCCTTACACCTCTTTCTATTCGGGCCAACAGTGTTCCCCAATCAGGAGAAGCCCTGGAGCCTGGGGGAAACCAAGTTTCTGGGCCAAGGAAAACTCTCGCTGGCCTTGGACGCCCAGCTCCATCTGATCGAGCAGTAGCGTCGGCGGGGTCTGCGTTGAATCAACTTCGAAACCGTTGTGGTCCACCCATCTGAGGGGCCCGTTGACACTGCAGCCCGCGGGCGGCAGGCATACAACAGCACGAGAAATAGGGCCCCGGGTCTGGTTCCACGGTTTGCTACTGTTAGGCTTGCAAAGTTTCCCTGTCTGGATGAGTGCCTTCTTTGGGCGTGTTGCAGCAATCCAGCCCATGCGGCACCAATGGATGGCGGGTGCCCGCGCTAGCCTAGTGTTAATGTCACCGTTCAAAACTGACTTAGCTGAAAGAGACACTCCGCCATGTGAAGGTGTGACCTCACTGGACATGAGCCGCTGGTGATATAGCCACTCAGAACTACTGAGCCCGAGGACCTCCACCCCCAAAAGAACTGGCAGGAGCAACCCATTGGCGATAAACCTTTGAAACAGGGTCTCCTTGGGACCCTTGCAATATTTTCTCATGGCTCTCATTTTACGAATCCTTTTTCTCATGGTCGGGAGCCGTGACTGCTGCCTGTCTTTGGTTTTTGGTTGGTTCCGAGTTGCTCCAGCAGTTGCATCCACTCCGGGGTACGAGACTCGACACTGCGACTGAGCTCCAACAGGTCGCACACGTCATTGCAAGCTCTTTCGTCGTCGTAATGATGACCGGCGTATCGTCGTTGATGGAAGCATTGATGGCCCTGTTTGTCTCGAAGAAGTGGCTGATACCATCCATTGCAGTGCCTTTCGCTATGTCATTGTCCGATGGCAGGTCGTGGCGGCCCGTGTCGTCTATGTAGCTTTGAACGTAGAACGCAGGCGCCTTGGAAACGCCTATGTCAAACGCGTCCACGGCATTCGCCTTCACAGCTATGTCAGCGTACGCATCACTTGCTGGGGGTTCGAGTCTAGCGAACAGGGAACGCACAGCGCGATGTTTGCCGAGACATGTAATTCGTGGGCACAGTCATGTATTGAAAACTAATTTCAGCTAGTACACTGCAGCACCGTGTCGAAGAAGCTTGATCCGTAGAACGTCGAGTGCCATCGTTTCGCTGCAGTTTGACCTATATGATACGAAGACAACGCCATGCTTGTGGCAGGCCTGTTCGGACTCTGAACGCATGGCTTGTACCCGTGCGCAATCAGTCAGTAGCGGAGCGTCCCTTGGCGACACCCTAATATTGTTTGTCCAGTGTTTGATGCATGTGCTGGATTAGCGTACGTCTAGCTCGCTACCATATGCGGTACATGTTTGCATACAGGACACAAATATGTTGCCACCGTTCGTTGTGTTTAGGAGAGGCATCTGAATCCAGCAAAGCTGCTTTGGTAATTCTCCCGATGATTCCGAAGCCTGCCAAATCGACGCCAGCACGATGAGTAGAGCCGCATGCCTCGGGTGGAAGTTGTCCAGGCTAGCTGATGTTCCTGCTGAGGACCTCTTGACCACTTCGCGCATTGTATCTGGATCCAGTCTGGGACAATTGCGTCTGCCAGGTGGCCATACTGATGATGCTGCTGGCTTAGCACCCCGCAATTTTCGATACAGCTCAACTTTCTGACTGACGATGACGATCGGGTCGCCTGCTGGAACGCCAATAGCAACCGCTGGAACTGGCATGCTTTGCACCTTCGTCGTGCAATGTGGGGGTCGGGCTCCTCCATGTGCTGCTGTTTGGCACCCTTCATTCCATGAAGCATTCGAATCATTTTCCTATGTGGAATCTGGTCGATCTCATGCTTGGCCTGCTGCACAGTACTGTCTAGCCGCCCATTGAGACCAGCACCAGGGTGGGTGTTGCTCAAGAACTGCGCGATCTTCCGAACATTCAGCTATCATGTCAGGTTTCGCGTAGAGCTTCAGGATGCTAGTGAGCGCCTCCCTCATCCACTACCAATCTTGCCGCATACCCTGGACGTCGTTCTCTTGGTTGATCTTGTGTTGGGCACTCACCCATCCAGGCTCGAGGTTTCTGCCGTATGCCCTCACAGGACTTACATCAACACCAATAGGCGACTGATAGTGCAGAACTACCGTGCGTTCAGGAAATAATTGCCCATGCCATGTTTGGCTCGCTTGAAAAATCACCAGCCATCTTCACAGCCATGCTGGCAAGAGCTGCGTGCATGGACAATCGATCGGTTTCGTGAGCGGACTTGGGGGATGCTTGGATGAGAGTCGCGTCGTGACAGAGTAGATGAGATGCTGGATCGAGTATCCGTTGTCGACGTTATTGAGTAGGACAGGTTCGTCAGCCTTCTTGAGCCAGCTAGACTGTATCTGAACTCTTCGATCTCCCCTCAGTGCTGCATCGTTGAGGCCGAAATCATCAATCGTAGAACAGTCAGTCCCTCTTCTGAAGGTGAGTTGATCTGGGATAGCCAACACTGTCGAAGTCGGCCTGGGAAACTCAGACTCCTCTAGGGCATGGCCTGTCATGTTCCAGTCGCCGCCGATGATGCATGAGGTGCTAGTGCGAGACATGGTCCGTTCAGGTGGTGCCAGAACTTCAGCAGTCTCGCCACTGGCGCCGATGGAGTCATTCAGGTAGACGTTGAGGACAGACATGCTAGGCCATCCTGGCATAATCAGCACGTACTGCAACCTGTGATCGCGAATCGTTTCTCCACCTGGGGGGCGACGTAGGCCTAGGTTGGATCGCACCAGGACGGCGACCCCGCCACAGTCTACCCTCTGTTGGCAGCCCAACTGTGCAGCGACTCCAAATTGCTAGCGGTAAAGCCAGTCTCTTGGATCAGCACAACATGTATTGCGGTACGTTGTATCATATGTTTCACTGCAGACTTGCCACCGTAGGCGTTTGGCGAACGTGTACGTGCTTTGGGTGGTAGCTGGGGTTGGAGCGCGCACCTCACCACCGCTTAGCCTGATGCCAGGCAACAGGGTGCCGTCACCCATATCGTGGCTTCTTCCCAGGATCGCGGATCGTCACCCATATCGTCACCCATATCGTGGTTTCTTCCCATATCACCCATATCGTCACCCATACCCAGGATCGCGGATCTTGGCGGCAAACTCTTCGAATTTGGTTGTCTTTCCATATCCATGCGGGGCCTGCTGCTCAGCTGGCTCAGTGTCGAAGTCTCGCTTGAGTTCTGCTCGGCTGCCCTGGAGCCATCCAAGACTTGTCGCTATCAAGGTTGCCATCGTCATCCTTAGCATCCATTGGTTTGTCGGTGTCACCAGGTACTGGGATCTTGGACGAGAGCAGCTCGCCACGTTTGGCCCAGACATCAGTACCAATGAAGCTCTTGAGCTTAGAGTCGTCGATCCCATCTGGCTTGACGTACATTCATTCATACATACATTCATACACACACGCATCTACACGTACACACATTTAAATACACACATAAACATATACGTACATGCATGCATGCATGCATGCATACATACATGCATACATACGTACGTACGTACATACGTGCATACACATATACATACACCCACACACGCATGCATACATACACATATATCTGTGTATATATAAATATACAGATATACATATACGTACGTACGTACGTACTTACGTACATATATGTATATAAACACACGTGTATATACATACAAGCATACGTACATGCTTACGTGCGCGCATACATACATACATACACATATGCATACACATACATGCATACAGACAGACTTGCATACAAACAAACATACACACACATATACTTATTTACATACATATGTCATGGCCTTCGGCCCATCCCGCCACCGTGCCTGGGTTGGCTGGGTATGAAGCATCTGGGATGTCCGTTGGGATCTCGTGGGAGTCTTCTCGGGGGCCTCTTGGAGGCAGTTTGGACGCCTCTTGGGGGGGGGCCTCTTGGGAGCCTCTTGGGACCTCTTGGGGGCCTCTCGGGGGTCTCTTGGGCCCTCCTGGGCGCCTCTTGGGGCCTCCTGGTGGCCTCTTGGGGCGAAAGGCTCGGATTTTCGGTTCGTGTTCCCTCTTGTGGCCCTCTCTTGGGGCCGTCTTGGGGCCCTCTTGGGCTATTTTGAGCGCCTCTTGGGCTGCCTTGGGGCCCTCTTGGGCCGTTTGGGGGCCCTCTTAGAGGCCCCTTGGGCCGTCTTGGGGCGGTATTGGGGGCCTCCAGGGCCGTCTGGGAGCGTCGGGAAGCCGAAAAGGCAAGAACTCCCAAATCTTTCAAAAACCGAAGGAAAATCAATGATTGGCCTCTTGGGGCCCTCTTGGGAGGTCATGGAGGCTTCTTTGAGCGTCTTGGAGGCCTCTTAGGCCGTCTGGGGGCCATCTTGAGCGTCTTGGAGGGATCGTTCGACGACTTCGGGGCCTCCTTGGACAGTCTCGGGAGCCTCTTGAAGCCTTCTTGGTCCGTCTTGGGGTCCTCTGGGACCCCAAAAAACATGCGACAAGGCGCTGGGAACCCCGGGGGGCACGCGGAAAGGCCTGGGAGATTTTGGAATTTGGGGTCCGGGCCCCTTCAAGACTCCTCAGGAGTGGGGACTGTACTGCGGCTTAGAGGATTGGGCCCAGGACCTGAGGACACGCCCACCCTGTGCCTAGAGGCAGAGGAGATAGGCGGTGAGTATCGTGGCCATCCGTATGGGAAAAAAACAGATGTATTGGGTAGAGCTTTGATGGAGAGGCTCTTATCGTACTTTCAGCAGCCTGCTTTGAAAGAAACAGTTGATCATATTGCAGGACCTACGGCTGTGGCTATTTCAAACATCATTTCCTTCGGCGAGAGGTGCAACATTGATTCCACTGTACGCTGTCTTCGTGCATTTCATTATGAAGTTGAGTTGGATGGGACTAAGTATGATAAATGGATCTTTCATTTCCCGAGGGAAAATATTATGAATTACCTTCGCACTCTCATGCATGAGAAGACTTTTGATAATGTTGGCTTGACTATCATGGACGATTTGCTCCGAGGAGTGCTGCAGCCAAGGAGGTGGCCTCTCTTGCCTTCAAAAGCTCAGCGTCGTCCCAGGGCAAGGCCAAAAATAAGGCCAATTAACAGTGAGCGGAATTCAGTCGGATAATTTGTTAGGATAATGAGTGGCCGAAGCACCGCGCAGAGGTGTGGTGCGGGCCGCTCGCAGCAGTGCCTGGTCACAGAGGTGGCCAGCGCTGCAGGCGGTGCTTCGAGCGGTCTGCGCTGCCGAAGGCGGATCTCTTGCACAAGGAGAGGAGCCTCGATTGAAGCCTCAAGAGGGTTGAGTGTCGTCTAATACATGTATGTATGAATGTATGTATGTATGTATATGCACTTATATATGTATCGGCCAAGCCGTCGACGGACGCCTTGGCTTTGAACAACTCCTGCGTGGTTCTGCGGCCTGCCACCGCAGGAGGTCGTAGTTCTTTTGGTTTTCTCCTGATGGCGTCGATCTTGGACTGCAGCAACGATTGAAGATCCTCGCCTGGCTCTCCAGCGGGTAGAGATTAAAGTGGTCTCGAATCACACCACTTAAGCAGCGAGTTTGGCATGTTTATCATCTTCCTTGTCATCTGGCTTCGGCTCAGCCGCCACGTGGTCAGCCTTGACAACCTTGGACCATGGCGGAGTTGATCCCTCGTTTTTGTCACCCCCCACCTCGCAGCAGCTTCCCGCTCTCTGCCAAACGCTTGCCGAGGTCGGAGTCGATCATGGGGAGGCGAAGCTGACGAGCAGGGCCCCATCCCACTCCTTGTGGTTGTCCGACGCTGCCTTGCGGATGCGAGCGGGGGCGTCGCCATAGCAGGCGCACTTGGTCTTGCACGCCCAGTTTAGGGGAACAAGAAGTGGCATAAACATAACTCAGAAGTCCGCGCGGATCTCTCGGATCGGCGCTGGACCCCCCTCCCTGGCGCGCGGAGCGCGCCAGGGGCGGCGCCGGAGGCGCCGCCGGGGGGCCCCAGCGCGGATCCGAGAAATCCGCGCGGACCTCCGAGTTTTTATGTTTGTGTCACTTTTTGTTCCCCTACAGTTCGCGCTCGCGGCGCATCGCCCACGGGCACACGTGGGGCGGCGCGGGCCGCGCAGCATGCTGGGCTGCGGCGGTTGCGGCACCACGACTGCGGGCGACGGGGGGCAACAGGCCGCTCCCTCCCGTCGGAGGTGCAGGAGGCCGACTGCCGAGCTTCTCGGCAGGGTCGGTGGGCGTTGAAAGTGCTTGGAGACTGCCCGCGGACTGGCGGTGTCCGTGCTGCGCCGCGGGCAAACACACATCGTGGGCCAAGCTGGCTACGGGCCCAAAAGGGGGGGAGAACCAGGAGGAGGAGGAGGAGGAAAAGGAGGCGTAAAAAGACGAGGAGGAGGAGGATGAAGAGGAGGAGGAGGAAGGGGAGGAGGAGGAAGAGGAGGAGGAGGAGGAGGAAGAGGAGGAGGAGGAGGAGGTTGAGGAGGAGGAGGGGGAAAGTGGTACGTGGCGCGGAGCCTGATTTCGCGTGGGATCGGGTCCAGGAGGAGGAAGACAAGGGGGAATAGGGCGAGGAGGAAGGTGAACTGTAGCAGTAGGAGGACTGGGACGAGGAGGAAGAGAAGCGAGAGGATCCCTCGATTCGGGGAGGAGAATGAGGCGCCCCTCGCCAGCAGGATGCCAGCGACCTGCGCCCGTACCACCTGTACTCCTGGCAGCAGGGTGGCACCGGCTGGCGAATGTCTCGGGAAGGCCTGCGCGAGCGCATGGTGAACAAGTTCGAGAACCCGATGTACGAGGCTCTGCACGCGGGACCTATGCGCCACCACCATGCCGTGCCATGGCCATCTTGGGCCCTGGGCACGATGGAAAGCCCCCGCCTGTCCTCGGCCAGGAGCGCAACAAGTTAAACCCCATCCTGGGTCCCAGGGTGGCCCTGGCCAGGCATGGAGGTGGTGCACGGATGTCTCCCGCGGACCCTGGGCCTCCCAAGCTCCGAGAATCCAGACCTCCAGCGCCCGAAGAAGACGGGGCGGCCGGGGTCTCTGAGGCGGGGCCCGCGTAAGCCCGTTTCTGGCCCCAGGGCCCATTAAGCCGCGCGAGATTCATCCGCGAGAGCGTTGAAGCCTCACGCATTGAACAAAATCAGGACGACGGGGTTTTGGGAGCACCAGGGGAGGAGGAGGCCTCATCTCTGCCCCGCCTCGCTCCTACGTCTCAATCCGCCCCGCAGCTTCCGCGCCCAGGGGGGCTGGCCGTGTCCTGCTCCTCCGCCGCCTCCTCCTCCTCCTCCTCCTCCTCCTCCTCCTCCTCCTCCTCCTCCTCCTCCTCCCCCTCCTCCTCCCTCCTCCTCCTCCTCCTCCTCCTCCTCCTCCTCCTCCTCCTCCTCCTCCTCCTCCTCCTCCTCCTCCTCCTCCTCCTCCTCCTCCTCCCTCCCCCATTGTCCTTCTCAGTTCCCCCGCCCCCGCTGCACTCACTCTCTGACGAGCCGACGCGCTATGGCACCCCAACCACTTCAGATCGCGGCGAGGCTTCAGGCTTCAGGCCGTCCGCTCCTTGTGTTTCCTTTGCGCATACCTCTCCGCGTTCTGCGCTGTCGGTCAGCGGTGTTGCACATGCGCGCGAAACCGCGCGCGACGCGATCGCGACGACTCTGGAGGAGCGCGCCAGCGAGAGGCGGGCCCGCGCGGAGCGCACCGAAGGCTGACCACCGCTCGCACATTCTTTTGCAGCGGCGCGCCACGACCGCCAGCGAAGTGTGCGCACCTCACTATGCAACGGCGAACATTTTATTGCGCAAGGAATTGTAGTCTCAAGTTACCACGGGTACATGCATGCGTGTTGGCGAGAGCACCAAACGGGAAAGGTCACAGACCACTGTACAACAGAACGCCCGGAGTTGCTCTCCGCACATCACATCAGTGAGAGGCTCGGCCAACAATATCCGTATCCGTGGCCTCGCGGTCTGTATTCTATGGCGCGATCTTGCGGACACGCGGGGTCGCGGCCTAGGGGCCTGGCTCGCGAGGCCGCGGATACGGATGTGTTCTTCGCCCAGAAGCGTCTCCCCTCTGCGCCGCTGGCCAGCCTTGCACGCCTGCAGGTTTAGATCTGCGTGTCGCGCTAGGGGGCCCAACGCTCCCTTGGAGAGGCGTGCGCCTTGCTCAACCGCTCGCGCGCGCGTGCTTGTCGCTTGGCGCCGAGGCGAGAGCATCCTTCCGAGTCAGGGATGCGGCCAGCGCTACGGTGAGGCGGTGATCTAAGTAAGGGACGCAGCCGCGCGCGCGCGTGGCTGGCGCTGAGGCGTGGGCATGTTCTAAGACGCCTGCGGCGAATCACCACTGCGCCCCGTCTTTGAAAAAAACGCCCCCATGCCGCCAAACGTTGGGCCAAAATCTGGCCAAGCTATTAAACTACGTGCTCCCCCAGCCGTTGTGGAACCCCTTGGGAAAACATTGTGGAATGGAAGAGAAAAGAGGAGGAGGGGGAGGAGAAGAAAGCCTCTTGAGGCCTCCTGGGCCCTTTTTGGAGGCTCCTAGGGGCCTCTCGGTGGTCTCATGTGGCCTCCTGGGGCCTCTCGGGGTCTCTTGGCCTTCGGAGGCCGTCCTGGGGCCTACGTTAGGGCCGCCTTGGAAGTCTCTGGGGCCGTCTCGGGGGTATTGTGGGCTGTCTTGGGGCCCTCTTGGGCCGTCTTGCGGGCCTCTTGGGCAGTCTTGGGGCGATCTTGGGGGCCGATGAGCCCGTCTGGGAGCGTCGGAAGCCCGAAAAGGCGAGAACCTGACACCAGTGAGAAACCTATCTGGAACATGTATGATATTGACCTCCTGAAGGTCCTCCTGGGGCCTGTTGGGGACCTCTTGGGGACCTCTTTGGGGCCTTTGGCCTTCGGAGGCCGTCTTGGGCCCTCCCTGGGCAATCGTTGGTCCTTATTTGGGCGCTTTAGGGCCGTCTTGAACGTCTCTGGGGCCGTCTTGGGGACCTCTTAGGCTGTCTAGCGGGCCCCTTTCGGCTTTGGGGCTTATGAGCCCGTCTGTGAGCGTCGAAAGCCCGAACAGGCGCGAATGTAACATCAGGTCGAAAATGTTAGGAACATCCAGGATGTTGGCCTCCTGGAGGTCCTGGGGCCTGTTGGGGCTCTCTCAGGGACCTCTTGGGGGCCTCTTGGGGGCCTCGGAGCAGTCTTGCGGGCCTCTTGCTGGCTTCTTTGGTCGTCTTGGGGCGATCTTGGAGGTTTGTGGGCCCGTCTTGGAGCATCGGATACCCGAAAAGGCGAGAACGCTAAAACCATGGATCAACCTGCGGCAAATCAAAGGTTTGGGCTTCCCAGAGGTCCTCTTGAGCCGTCTTATGGAGTCTAAGAGGCCTCATGGGACGCCTGGAAGACATCTTGGGCCGTCGTGGGGCCATCTTGGACCATGTTGGGCAAACTTCGAGGCCATATTGGGCTATCTTGGCCATCTTGGAGGACACCCAGGGGCCGTTTTGGGTTAGAAAGACCTTCATGGCCCGTAGCTTTTCCGGGTGAGCCGAGACCCCACGAGGAGTTATTTTAGACAAGAGCCACAGCCTTCAGATACCCAGCACGACGTGCGCCCTTGTGATGAATCACTAGGGGGCGGCGGATCGAAGACGCATACGGCGAATCACCGCCGTCCCTTGCCTTCTAGGCTTCTTGGGGCTCTCTTGGGGCCGTCTTAGGGCCTCTTGGGTCGTCTTCGGGCCATGTTGGAGGCCTTTTGGACGATCTTGGGGCCCCGAGGGGGGCCTCTTGGGCCGTCTTGGGCCGACGGAAAACCCAAAACGCGCAAATGCCCAAATCTTTTTTTGGTCTCCGGAAAATCTATGATCTTGGCCTCTTCGGGCCTTCCTGGAGGACCTCTTGGAGGCCTCTTGGGCGCATTGGAAGCCTCTTGGGGGCCTCTTGGGGGCCTCTTGGCCCATCTTGGAGGCATCTTGGGGCCATCTTGGCCGTCTTGGAGGGCATCTTGGGCCGTCTTGGAGGCATCTTGGAGCCATCTTACCCGTCTTGGAGGCCAGCTTGGCCGTCTTAGACGCATTTTGGAGGCCATCTTGGGCAATCTTGGCCGTCTTGGACGCGAAAGGGGGAACCACCCGGGCATTTTCGGCAACCTTTCGAGTGGCCGGCGGGACGGGCCGAAGCCCCAGGGGGAGTTCTTTTGGAAAAAGAGCCAGAACCGAGACCGAAATGGGTTCAGCACGCCAGGCACCCCTGTGGCAAGCCAACAGGGGGCGGCGGATCGAAGACGCCTACGGTGAATCACCGCCGCCCCCTGCCTTCTAGAATCGCCCATGTGGCCGAGCGTTTTGGCAAGAGCTCTTCCAAGCTATCGGACCATGTGTTCCCCCAGCCGTTGTGGAAACCCTTCGGGGAACACGTGGTGGAGGGTGGCGGGGAAGATCAAGAGGAGGCGGAGGAGGAGGAGGAGAAGAACGAGGAAGAGGGGGCATCTTGGGAGCCTCTGGGGACACTCTTGGAGCCGCCTGGGAGCTTCTTATCGGAGGCCTCTTGGGGGCCTGTTGGCGCGTCTTGGGCAATATTGACGCCATGTTAGGCCGTCTTGGAGGCACCTTGGGCCGTCTTGGAGGCATCTTGGAAGGCGAAGCTATCGGACCATGTGCTCCCCGACTCGGTTTGGAAAGCCTTCGGGGAACACGTGGGGGAGGAAGAGGAAGAGGAGGAGAAGGAGAAAAAAAAGGAGAAGGGGGAGGATGCCTCTTCGGAGCCTCTTGAGGCACTCTTGGGCTCGATTAGGCCATCTTGGGACCGTCTTGGAGGCCATGTTGGAGCCTCTTGAGGGCCTCTTGTGACCTTTTTGGGACTTCTCGGGGGCCTCTTTGGCCGTCTTAGGGCGTTCCTGGCCCGTCTGACGCCGTCGGGAGCCGTCTTGGGGGCCTCTCTGAACCGGCTTGGGGCCCTCTTGGGGCGCTTCGGGGCCTTCTTGGAGGCCATCTTGGGCGTCTTGGAGGCCTGTTGGCCCGTCTTGGGGGCCTCGTAGGGCCGTCTTGGGGGCCTCTTGGGCCTTCATGGGGCCATCTTGGAGGCCTCGTGGGCGATCTTGGGGCGATCTTGGGGCCTCGTGGGCCGTCTTGAGCCGTCGGAATGCCGAGAAGAAACAAATGTCAAAATCCTTCCCATTGAAAATCAATGATTGTGGCCTCTTCGGGCCCTCCTGGAGGACTTCTTGGAGGCCTCTTGGATCGTGTTGGGCCGTCTTGGAGGCTGCTTTGGCGAACTTGGAGGTATGTTGGACTCTCGTGGGCCGTCTTGGAGGCCGTCTTGAACCATCTTGGGCGGACTTGGAGGCCATCTTGGACTATTTTGGAGGCCATCTTGGGCCAACGTGGCCATCTTGGAGGCCATCTTGAGCCGTCTTGGAGGATTTGTTGGGGGAATGAGATCCCTTTTGGGTGGCCGGCGGGACGGGCCGAAGCCCCAGGGGGAGTTCTTTTGGAAACAAAAAACCCAACCGAAAGGGTCTAGCACGCCAGGCACTCCTGTGGCAAGCCAACAGGGGGCGGTGCATCTAAGACGCCTACGGCGAATCACCGTCGCCCCCTGCCTTTTTGGAAGCGCCTATGTGGCCGAACGTTGAGGCCAGGCCTGCCAAGCTATCGGACCATGTGTTCCCCGAATCGGTTTGGAAAGCCTTCGGGGAACACGTGGGCATCTTGAAGGTCATCTTGGCCGCCTGGAGGCCATTTTGACCCTTTCGGGCCTTCTTGGAGAACGTCTTGGAGGGCTCTTGGGCCGTCTTGGAGGCCATCTTGAGCGTCTTGGAGGCCTCTTGGGCCATCTTGGGGGCCTCTTGGGGCCGTCTTTGGCCTCTTGGGCGATCATTGGGGGCACTTGGGCCGTCTCGGGCCGTCCGAAGGCCAAAAAACAGCAAATGCTACAAAAAACTCGTGAGAACTCAATGATTTTGGCCTTTTCGGGCCTTCCTGGGGGCCCTCTTGGAGGCCTCTTGGGCCGTCTTGGGCCATCTGTGTGCCATCTTCGGCCGTCTTGGTGGGCCCCTGGCCCGTCCGACGTCGTCGCAAGCCGTTTGGGGGGCCTTTCTGGGCCGACATGGGGCCCTCTTGGAATGCTCCAGGGCCGTCTTGGATGCCATCTTGGGCGTCTTAAAAGCCTCCTGGGCCGTCTTGGGGGCCTCTTGGGGCCGTCTTGGGGCCTCTTGGGCCGTTCTGGGGCCATCTTGGAGGCCTCTCGGGCGATTTGTGGGCGATCTTTGGGGGCTGTTGGGCCGTATCGGGCCGTCGGAAGGCCGAAACGACGCAAATGCCAAAATCCTTCAAAAACCTATGGGACATCAGTGTTTTGGGCCTCTTTTCTGATCTTCCTGGAGGCCCTTTTGGAGGCCTCTTGGGCCGTCTTGGGCCAGCTTCGAACCAACTTCGGCCGTCTTGGTGGGCTCCTGGCCCGTCTGACGCCGTCGGAAGCCGTTTGGGGGGCCTTTCTGGGCCGACTTGGGGCCTTCTTGGGGTGCTCCAGGGCCGTCTTAGAGGCCATCTTGGGCGTATTGGAGGCCTCTTGGGTCGTCTTTGTGCCCTCTTGGGGCCGTCTTTGGGGGCCTCTTGGACAGTCCTGAGGCAATATTGCAGGCCTCTTGGGCGCTGCGGGGGCGATCTTGGGGGCCTCTTGGGCCGTCTTGGGTCGTCCGAAAGCCGAGAAGAAGCGAATGCTAAAATCTTTCAACTACCTACGGGAAATCAACGATTTTGGCCTCTCCAGGCCCTCCTGGAGGACCTCTTGGAGGCCTTTGGGGCCGTCTCGGAGGCCTCTGGGTGGCCTCTTGGACTCTCTTGGGCCGTCTTGGAGGCCGTCTTGGACCATCTTGGGCGAACTTGGAGGCCATCTTGGAGGCCATATTGGGCCAACATGGCCATCTTGGAGGCCATCTTGAGCCATCTTGGAGAATTGTTTGTGGACGTTCAGGTCTTTTGTGCTCCTAGAAGATCCTCCCGTGACCTGGGCGGGACGGGCCGAAGCGCCAGGGGGGTTCTTGTGGAAAAAGAACCAAAACCAAAACCGTAAGAAGTCCAGCACGCCAGGCACGCTTGCGATGAATCGACAGGGGGCGGCGGATCTAAGACGCCTACGGCGAATCACCGCCACCCCCTGCCTTTTGGAAGCGCCGATGTGGCCGAACGTTGAGGCCAGACCTGCCAAGCCATCGGACCATGTGTTCCCCGAATCGGTATGGAAAGCCTTCGGGGAACACGTGGGCATCTTGAAAGTCATCTTGGCCGCCTGGAGGCCATTTTGACCCTTTCGGGCCTTCTTGGAGAACGTCTTGGAGGGCTCTTGGGCCGTCTTGGAGGCCATCTTGAGCGTCTCGGAGGCCTCTCGGGCCGTCTTGGGGGCCTCTGGGGACCGTCTTGGGGGCCTCTCGGGCGAACTTTGGGGGCACTTGGGCCGTCTCGGGCCGTCCGAAGGCAGAAAAAAAGCAAATGCCACAATCCTTCAAACACTCAAGGAACATCAATGATTTTGACCTTTTCGGCCCTTCCTGGAGGCCCTCTTGGAAGCCTCTTGGGCCGTATTGGGCCATCTTAGGGCCATCTTCGGCCGTTTTGGTGGGCTCTTGGCCCGCCCGACGTCGTCGGCAGCTGTTTGGGGGGCCCCTCTGGGCCGACTTGGGGCCCTCTTGGAATGCTCCAGGGTCGTCTTGGATGCCATCTTGGGCGTCTTAAAAGCCTCCTGGGCCGTCTTGGGGGCCTCTTGGGGCCGTCTTGGGGGCCTCTTGGGCCGTTCTGGGGCCATCTTGGAGGCCTCTTGGGCGATCTTTGGGCGATATTTGGACGCTCTTGGACCGTCTCGGGCCGTCGGAAGGCCGAAAGGAAACAAATGTCAAAATCCTTCAAAAACCCAAGGACAATCAATGATTTTGGCCTGTTCGGGCCCTCCTGGAGGACCTCTTGGAGGCCTCTCGGGCCGTCTTGGATGCTTCGTGAGCAAACTTAGAGGTATCTTGGACTCTCTTAGGCCGTCTTGGAGGCCGTCTGGGACCATCTTCGGCGGACTTGGACCATCTTGGAGGCCATCTTGGGCCAACATGGCCATCTTGGAGGCCATCTTGAGCCGTCTTGGAGGATTTTGTGGGGACGCTGAGGTGGTTTACGCGGCCTTCCGGGACCCCGGCGGAGCGGGCCTAAGCCCCAGGGTGAGTTCTTGTGGAAAAAGAACCAAAACCGACAGGATCTAGAACGCCAGGCACCCCTCTTGCAAGCAACAGGGGGCGGCGGATCTAATGACATTCGGCCCATCCCGCCACCGTGCCTGGGTTGTAGGTCAGAAGCTTTCTGGATGTCTGTGGGGATCTCGTGGGAGGCCTCTCGGGCCCCTCTTGGAGGCGGTTTCGGGGGTGTCTTCTTACATTCACGTGAATGTTGTTGGTAGTGGATTTGTTGAGCGCATGTCGACATCGGAAACGCGTGCGCACGCGCGCACGCGCACGCGCACGCGCGCGCACGCCCTCCAGATGGGGCTCGGGCTCGGGCTCGGTCTCAAGCTCGGGCTCGGGCTCGCGCTCGCGCTCGCCCCCGAATATTGACGCGTGCGCACGCGCTCACAAACGCGCGCGCTCGCCTACCACTCGCACGCGCACGCAGACTGCCCCGTCTGAGGGCGAGGCGTGGCTACAATGCCAGGACCCCCCCCCCCTGGGCGCCGCCCCCCCCCCCCCCCCCGACTGATATTCTGACAGCCCCAAGCGGGGTGTGGCTCCAGCGCCCAATGTTTACGAGGGAGAGTGGCTCCAGCAGATTGTGCCGTCAAGACGGGTGGGCTCCAGAATCCAACTTTTACGAGGGGCAGTGGTTCCAGCAACCCACGGCATGGGTTCCAGAACCCAACTCTGACGAGGGAAAGTCGCTCCAGCAGAGTACGCCGTCACGAAGGATGGGCTCCAGCACCCAGTTTGTTGCAAGGGGCGGTGGTTCCAGCAGCCCGAGACGTGGGTTCCAGCGCCCAAATTCTGACGAGGGAGAGCCGCTCCCGCAGATCATGCAAAACGGGCGGGCTGCCGCCTGAAAAGGCAGACAGGGCGGCGGCCCGCGCCCCAGCCGCGAACCCTCTTCCAGTCCGTCGGGAATGTTCACCCGCAGAATATTCGTCTAAATGTAGGAACCTCTTGCGGCCTGATTTGGGCCTCTTGGGCCTCTCTCGGGGATTCTCGGGGCGATCTTAGGCGCCTCTTGGGCCGTCTTGGCCGCTCTGACGGCCGAACAGGCGGCAACGCGAACATCATACAACAACCAATGTATTTCCACTCTTTTGGGGTCTTGGGCCCGCCCTCCAGGGCCTCCAAGACGGCCCAAGCGGCCCCCAAGAGGGCTCCAGGATGGTACACGGGCCATCTGAAACCATGTTGGACATGCGTGTCCTGAAAACGCCCTCTTCGCCTCTGGAAAAGTCACGCGCGAACCCCCCAGGAGCGGCCGGGAGCGCCCGGAACTCCAGGCTGTGGGCCTCGTAAAGAAAGGCTACAGAGCTCAACGCAGAGAACTCGAAGGAACCTGAGGACACTCCAACTCGTGCCTCAGGGCACTGTGGCGGGTTCCGTATCAGGGATGTAGCCAGCGCTACGGCGAAATGAGGGACGAAGCCAGCGCTCAGCCGACTGTGCCCGTCGTCGATTTCCCCGTCGTCGTCGTCGTCGCCGTCTTTGTCGCTGTGCTCGTCGTCGACTTTCTCATCCTGCTCGTTGCCGTGGTCGTCCACGTCCCCTTCATCTTCGTCGCCGTCGATGTGTTCGCTCTTCGTCAACATCCTCGTTATCTTCGTCGTCTTTCTTGTCATTGTCCTCCGTGTCCCTCGTCTGGCAGGTGTGGAGATGAGGCAAGATGTCGGTACGAAGCACGGTCTTACACCCCAAACAACATAAAATAAAAAGGGCAGACGAGCTCGATGGAACTCCGCCCTGTACGATTCTACCGGCACAGGTGGCCAAAAGCTGAGCGTGCAAGTGTGAGCGACTGGAAGATCGCCGAAATTTATTTGAGCAACGCCAACTGCACGCAGAAGGCGACGAGGATCGCGGAGACAAGGGCGTAATGTAAAACACGCCACGAAGTCCTGTCCCGTTCGACCGGCGCCGAACTGCCACTGTCCGAGAGTAACGCCGACTGCACGCAGACGGCGTCGAGGAGCGAGGAGAAGAGGACGTAGAAGTGGAAGAACATGCCTCCCCGGAAGCCATGCCCCGTTCAACCTGGCAGAATACTCCAACCAACGGACGCCGAACGGTCAATGTCCGAGAGAAGCGCCGGATGGCGCCCTAGATGAAGAACGCGAAATTGAGGAAGATCACGCCTTGTCTCAAGTCTTGCCCAAGCCGGCCGGGGAAGGTGAATCCCGCCGACGCCGGCCGGCCTTCCCAGGGCACCTCGTGAAAGGCGGTGTGTGCGCCCCGCCGGCGGAGCCAGGACGGTCCCTGGAGAAAGCCACGCCGCCCTGGACATCCGTCGGGCCAGGAAGAAGAGAGGTAGAGTCCAGCCCAGGGCCGGCTGCTGTCCGTGCGGTCATTGCCGCTGCCATCTAGAAATGGCCCGAGTCCGGCAGGCATATTTTGTGAAAACCTGCAGGTACGTGTTGTTCGTGTAGAAATACTGTCGAATTCATGCGGTGCTCCCGGCTGGGAGCAGGAAACATTTTGTCAAGACAACCTCTAGCGCTTCAATGCCGAAGCAACGAAGCCCAACCACACGGCGAGGACGCGTTGTCATGGTGGTCCGTGTCCATCGTCTCGAAGGTCTTTTTGTTCTTTCCTTGTTTTTCCCTCCACTTGTCCCGCCTCAGTGTGGTCCACCTGTCATCCTCCCTTTTCTTTCAATGTTTTTTTTCCTTTTCCTTCTTTCCTCTCCGTGATCGTTTCGATGCGCTTCTGTCTCATGCCACGAAGCGTGTGAGGGGTGTGCCAAAATGGGGCGACGCCGCCATGCGAACGGCGCCACTGGGACCTTAGGTGAAGCTCCCTATGGGGCCACGAATCGTGTGCCAAAATGGGGCGGCGGCGCCATGCGAACTGCGCCACTGGGACCTTAGATGGAGCTCCCTATGGGGTCACGAAGCGTGTGAGGTGTGTGCCGAAGCTGATGGTGATGATGAAGACGATGGTGATGGTGTTGAAGATAATGATAAGTACGATGACGATGACGATGGCGATGATGGTGCTGATGCTGCTGGTGATGCTGATGATTCTGATGACGATGATGATGATGATGATGATGATGATGATGATGATGATGATGATGATGATGATGATGATGATGATGATGCTGATGCTGCTGCTGCTGATGATGATAATGGTGACGGGAGGAGGGAGGAGGGGGAGGAGGGCGGAGGGGGAGGAGGAGGAGTTGAGAGGAAAGCGGGGACCGTCTCTTCAAAACGATGACTCAACGCCACATGATGGTGAGGAAAAACGGGACGAGGTGCTCACGCGCACGTTGTCGCGCGCGCATGCCGAAATCCTTGAACAACTATTGGTCGCGCTGTTGCGAATTCCCACGGAAAGCGTGTCCTTTACGATTTACATTATTTTGGCAGAACGGGCTTTTCGCGCCGCATGTCGACATTATTCGAACGCTCTTGCGCGCGCATTGGGGGGCACGATCCGTGTCAAATAATGCCATGCTGGCCACTCTCGCGCGTCGGCCGCGCGCGTATGTCGAACTCCTTCCAAAACCTTCATCACCGACGCGAGGACGACGTCATCGTGGTCGGCGTGATCAACATCGGCGCCGACACTGGCCGTGCCGTCGCCGTTGTCATCATCGTCACCAGCGTAGTTACTATCATCGTCGTGTCTACCGTTGCCGACGTCGCCATGATTCCGCGCCCGCCTAGGTGGCCGACTTGCACGGGAATGCCTGCTGGGAGGTGTCCATCGGTCAGCGCCACCGCGGCAGCGTCGGTGGTTCCAAACTAGCTGGCCGCTGCGCGCGCGACCATGCGCGGGCTAGCGCGGCGGCAAACATGCACCAGCCAACACCAAGCAGTCACCGCAATCGCAGCCGCATGCGTTTTGTAAAACAAGTTGCGGGTGCGTGGGTGGGATGTTTTCACGAGCAGTGGAGCTGATAATTGCGAGCTCCACAACTGAATTGCACCACGTAGATTGCACGAAACAAGGATTCGTGCCTGCTGCGCGGCTTTAGGCCGCTCAGGACATAGACTGCAACACATACGTGCTTACACACATATCTGTATATATATATATACCTATATATATATATATATAAACACTTATACATATACATATGCTGCACAATGCATTGAACCACATATACTGCACAACCACAACTACTGCACTACATTTAACTCTTGCCCAACCGATGGTGCTCCACAAGTTGCGCAAAACCTATATGATACAGTTTATATGGCACAACATAGCTTGCATCACATACAGCGCGCCACGCACTGCACCATGTATATTGGTCTACATAAATTGCACGACATAGGTGAGTACGTTGGCTCCTACCACATATATTGCACGACGTAGCGTACACCAAGTAGGTCCGACACAGACCTGATCACGCTAGGTCTTACCACATCCACTGCGTCAAGCAGCTTGTACCGCATAGCACAGCACACATCATATAGTTTTGTGCGTTCAGTCCTACCACATTGACTGCGCCACATAGTTTGCGCCAGTTTAAGTATCCGTGTTAGAAGTGTATAAGGGTATTCCACCACCCCTGAATTGGCGGTACCCCTCTTCGTATTGCAATTTACATATGAGTTTGCTCCATCGTCCATCCATATATTAGTCCATACCATCCGAGGAAGGCCGGTACAGGTTCTCACCCTCATTTCCTGCAAGAAACAGTATGCGCGCAAATTCGTTTATCAAACACCATAGGACGAAGTGTACACGCGCGCGTTTTCGCGCGCGCATGCGGAAATCCTTCACCAACCAGGGTTTCGTACGGATGTCAAAATCGAATGTCCCGACAATGGATAACAACAAATGGTTTCGCAACACGAATTTTCAAAACAAATTGCGTTCGGGTTCTTTCGAATTCTTAAGACAACCATTGTATTTACCAACGCCTTCATAGCTTACTACCTGGCGGGCCTCGCGCGCGCGCATGTCAGAACCGCTCGAACGCTTTCGCGTGCGTGGTGTCGCAAGAATATGTTGCCAACAACGGGACGAATTGCACATGCGCTCGTCGTCGCGCGCGCCTGCGGAAATCCTTCAAGAAACCAAATGTGTCGTACGGATTTCACCATCTATTGTCCCTGAAGCATATTTGCTATGATGAAACATAGTACAGTGTAAATCTTATGATATGATACACGGATGTAGTATACTAGAATATGAAATAATAGGTCATAATGTATCATAACACAACATAATGTAATGTAGTGTTATTGCGTTACGCTTGTAAAACATTGTGATGTAGTATTATGTAGCATCAGATGAGACATCAGAGTACAAGATAACATGATCTCATACACTACCGTACAATAGCAGCTAATGGGCTATACTATGTTATGATATAATGTTATGTCATATGGTATAGCATAGTAAGGTATACGATTGTATATGATAAGCTAATGCATGATGATGTAATATAACTCGATGTTTTTATACATCATACTATAGCGGGTTAGCGCGGCCGCAGGGATGCACCAGCCAACTCCACGCATTCATCACAATCGCCGCCGCATGGTTTTGCAAACCAAGTTGCAGGTGGGTGGGTGGGATGTTTGCGTGAGCAGTGGAGTGGACAACTCACTCCGAACAGAAATCAACTGCACCACTATAGGTTGCATCACGTAGTTTGCGCCACACACACAAATTGTACCACATAGTTTGCTCCACATAGATGGCACCACATAGAGTGCTAAAAACACGGTTTGGGATCCACGCTGGCTATCATTTTGGAGCAGGACGTGTTCGGATGTTTGGAAACATATTTCTGTGACCCAATGGAAGATCAGCAGGTAGAGCGACGGGGGCCACCAAAAATGTTAGAAACAATTTGTAGAGGCCAGGCGGAGGCAGAAAAGGAGCAGGGAGGACGACGGAGGAGCAGAGCAAAGATCCACAGTGGCTTCGAGCACGCGGCACCGCTTCCCGCACTGCGAGCCACTATCTAGGGGAGTCGGCGGATTCAGGTGTTGCACTCCACAGGTTGGTTATGGAATCACAATCAAAAAGTTCCGTTCGTTTGTAATTCCAAAGCACGCGCGAAGCACGCTTGGTGATGGCTCCTTGTAAAACGTCCACACGCTATCACCCTTCCTCCCCCAGCCTCCGCCCTCCCGCGCGCGGGGAGGCGGCTCGCGGGAGGGGCACCGGCGCCTGCAGTGCCCGACCTCCTGGGGGTTCTGAGTGTGTACCGCCAGCGCATCGACGATGTGCCGCGGTCGACGCATTAGCGATGCCGCGCGGCCGGGGAAGACCTTTCGGCCTGGGTGGCCCGTTGCGGTGGCCCCGGAGGTGTGGCCCCAAATGAACTTTGTGAATCCGGACGAGCTCGTGCTGGGCCACATCATCCTGAACGACTCGAAGGCGAAGACGCGCAGGAAGGAGGTCGCCAACGGTGTCGTGCGCGCCAATGCGTGTCAGAAGATATGGTGGGACCCCGCAGACGTGCGCGTTGCCATCATCATCTGCGGTGGCCTGTGCCCGGGGCTCAACTCCATAATCCGAGAGGTGACGGAGTGCTTGTGGTTCCAGTACGGCGTCAGGAACATAGTCGGCGTGCACTCGGGCTTCACTGGGCTCAGTGACCCCGAGGGGCACCCTCCAGCGGTTCACCTTAGCCCGAAGGTGACTCGCGAGATCCACATGAAGGGCGGCAGCATCCTGCAGGCGGGCTGTGGTCGTTCAGCTGCCCGAAGGGCCGCATTGGGAACAGCTCGGGCGGGGCTAGGACGAGGATCCATCCATTCCAGAGGGTTCTGGAACGCTCTGGCTCCGGAACGCTCTGAGAAGGCCGCGCGGCGCCCGAGACATCCTCCAGAGCCTCCTGATCTCAGAGACTCGATTTATCCTCACCAGGTGTTATCCTCGTCCTAGCTTCGTCTTACGAGAAACAACCAAACAGAGGCTCCCCAGCCATTGGCCATTGCCAGGTTTGGCTGCGCTGCGGCCCTGCCTGGGCGGGGTCCGTGTGGCCGTTCCCTTGGGCCTCCCCTCGCCCTCCGGGCGGCCAAGCCACCACGGTGCGTCGACACGCTAACGGCGATGCAGGTGACGGCGATGTAGGTTCCGGTACAGTCAAGGCGCTGAAGGAAGGACCGCTCGGGGCCCAGGGAGGGGCTCGGGTTTTCGGGCCGTTCCTTAGACCTATTTCGTGGAACCTGTCTGTGGCCTAGGCCCGCTGTGGCCAGAAAAGCACCTTTGTTCCTCATTATGCGACCCTTCTGGTAGCACGATGATTATATTGTAGTTGGGGGTGGCCCGTGGCCAACCCAATTTCAGGAAAGCGTTGTTCGCGTTTTTTTACAACTGATTGATAAGGCCTTACGGCCGTTGCCGCCGACCCTGAACGATAACGCCGACGACGAACCATGATATGTAATATCTGACGCACTTCGTCAAAGGAACTGCATTGGCACTTGGACTCCGACTGGGGGGTTGGAGAGTGGTTGGCGGAGGGTAGGTGTTTCGCCGGGTGTCCTGCAAAGGATCTGGTGGATGTTCCGATGGGCGTTTGCATTGGGATGTTGGGGCATCGTACAGATGACTCGAAGGAGGGTGTAGCACGGCAGGGTGGAAGGGAGGATGGAGCAATGTGAGGAGGATGGGGATAGGGGAGGAAGGAGGGAGACAACCCGGCTCGGGAGACAGGGCCGACGACGGAATCGACAGCGACGGGGGCCTTCCCTGATATGGAATGGCGACGCTGATTCATTCCTTTGCCGGGGATCGCCCCAGGGAGGCTGTCGCATCTGCCCCCCTCCCTGGGGACCCGGGGACCTCTCCCGGGATCCCCGCTTTTCCCAGCGGGGAAGTGATCAAGGGAAGGGGCTTCCCTGTGATAGAACGATTGAATTGCAACGTTGATCAATTCCACTGCCTGGGATCGCCCCAGGGAGGCCGTCGGATATGCCCCCCCTCCCCTTGGGACCCCCGGACCTCTCCGAGGGGCCCCACCGTCACCAGCGGGGGAGTGATCAAGTGAAGGGGCTTCCCTGCGATCGGATTTCGACGTTGATCAATTCAACTGCGTGGATCGCCCCAGGGAGGCCGTCGCATTCGAACCCCCCCACCCCCGCGGGGCCCACCCCCTCCGGCGGAGGAGGGATCAAAGGGAAGGGCCCTTCGATTCAATTACGACGCTGAGTTGATCAATTCCATTGTCCAGAATCTCCCCAGGGAGGCCGTCGTATCTGACGACCCCCCCACCCCAGGCGGGGGAGGGATCAAAGAGAAGGATTTTCCCTGCGATTGAATGACGACGCTGATGAATTCCAGTGTCCTGAATCGCCCTGGGGAGGCCTTGGTATCTGAGCCCCCCTGGGACCCACTTCGGGATACTTCTCCCCCGGCGGGCGAGGGATCAAAGGGAAGGGGCTTCCCTTCGATTCAACGACGACGCTGATCAATTCCACTACGAGGGGCTACTCCCCGAGACCGCCTGGTCTTTGGAGAGCCAGGAGGGCACTTGAAATTGTCTTGGGGCTCCCCTTCGAGTCAATTACGACGTGGCTCATTTCCGCTGTGTGTGGCTGGCGCGCTGAGTCTGTGCGCGCGAGCGGAGGCGAGGCTAGTGAAAACGGTGAGGGAGGCCGTCGTAGCTTCGCTGGAGGAGGAGAGGCTTGTGAACAAGCCCAGGGAGGCTTTCCTGTCGATTCAATTGCGACATTATTCAATGTCGCTGTGGCTGTGGCTGGCGCGCTTGAGGAGGAGAGCTTGGAGAAGGAGTGGGAGACAGCGATCACGACGAACGAATGACGGAGATAACGACTTCAACGGAGAAGCCCTTCACACACGCCGACAGGGTCGGCGGATTCTGCGCGAGTTCGGCGTCGCAAGAACGATATTTCCAGCATAGCCGTTAACCAGCAACGCCGTTAGCGTGGCCTTGGATGGCGCAGGTGGGGTGCGGGGGGCGGGAGTTGGACGTCGAGGGGACGTGCGACAATCTCAAAAAGATGGGAGTCAACATGTTGTTCATCGTCGGCGGCGACGGCGCCCACATGGCAGGCGACCTGGTCTACCAGGAGGCCAGGAGGCGGAACATGGGGCTCAGCATCGTCGGTGTGCCCAAGTCCATCGACAACGATTTGCTCTTATTTGAGAAAACGTTCGGCTTCGACACTGCGGTGGGCGCTGCATGCGGCGTCATCAGCAATGGTTGGGTAGAGGCGGTAAGCTGCGATAAAGGCGTCGGCGTAGTCAAGCTTATGGGCCGAGACTCGGGCTTCCTTTGCATGGATGCCGCCCTGTCCTCGAACATAGTGGACCTGTGCCTCATTCCAGAGGTCTCTTTCAAGATGAAGGATGTGATGGACCATGTCGAGTCTACGCTCGATCGCAAGAACTTCATGGTGATCGCTGTGGCGGAAGGCGCCGGTAGGGAGCACGTCGTGACAGGGGACGTTGATGCAGAGGGTCAGCCCGTCTACGGCGACATCGGCGAACACCTCAGGGATGCTATCAACAGCCATCTTAAGCCGATGGGTGGAAGAAGTTTCTATCCTCGAGGCGTGCGCCCTTCCGCCGTCCTCAGACAGATCGGATTCACGAAGATGCATGTGGACGCTTCAGGAGGACAAGGAGGATGAGGAGGATGAGGGTTCAGGTGGACAGATCAGGGTGTGGATGTCTGGACGAGGAGGACGATAAGCACGAGGAGGGCGAGGAGGATGAGGGTTCCGGAGGACGTGCATGTCTGTGGACGATTCAGGTGGACGTTCCATGAGGGTGTGAGAAGGAGGACGGGGAGGATGGAAGGACACGGATTTGCCAAACATATTGCACGCATTGGCACCCTTCTTTCCCCCTCCACCTCCCCCCCTCTTCCTCCTCCCCCCCATGGGGATGGTGGACATAGATCCATCCTTGATAATCAGGTCTGGGCGCATCGACCCGAACGACCACGTGTACTGCTCGCGCCTGGCCCGCGACGCCGTGCACACCGCCATGAGAGGCTACACTGGCGTAACGGTGGGGACCGTGCCTCCCACGATCTACCAATATGTCGATTTTTATCTTCCATGTATCGGCCCGCACAGTCGATCTCTTTATCGGTCGACCGCACTCTATCTATATATATATATATACAGATATAGTTATATATATATATATATATATAGATGTGTATATCTATGTGTGTATAGCTCTATATATATATGTGTATGTGTGCGTACAGGTGGTTGTAGACCTAGTTAGTTATGTTTGTTTGTATGTATGTATGTATGAACGCATGCATGTGATGTATGCATGTACGGATGTTTGTGCATATGTGTGTGTGCACGTATGCATGTATGTATGGATGGATGTATGCATGTGTGTATGCATGCCTGTATACACGTATGCATGTATGTACGTATGTATGCATACATGCGCGTATGTATGTATGCGTGTGTATGTATGTGTGTATGCATGTATGTATGCATGCATGGTATGTATATATGTATGTGTGAGTGTAAATCTGTATGTATGTATGCATTTGTGCATGTCGGTATGTGCATGTGTGTATGTTCGTATGTATGCCTGTATGGTTGTGTGTATGTATGTATGTTTGTATGCATGTGTATCCTGCATGCATGTATGTATGCATGTACGCATGTAGATAACTGGGTATGGTTATCTGCATGCATGAATGTATGTATATGTCTGCATGCTTGTATGTATGCATGCATGTATGTATGTATGTATGTAGGTATGTAGGTATGTAGGTGTGTATGGATGTGTGCATGTATGTTTGTATGTGTATATGTGTATGCATGTATGTATGCCTGTCTGCCTGTATGTATGTTGTTCGGTTTTCCTGGGACAATCCCGTAGTTTAGTGCGGCTACGTAAACCAGCTGATGTTTCGGGTTGAGTGCCGATTGTTCCGAGTTTCAGTGAGGGCGAGTTTAGACGAGATCAGACTGAATCGTGCTCCGCCCGTAGTCCATCGTTGCTCAAAAGAGTTGAAGGTCGTAGCGGAGATGGACTAGCTCCAGCTCCCAGTCCCGCGCCCAACAGATCTTGCCCGGGCGCGCGCAATATCCCGCCAGGCGGCGGGCCAGAGAAACCACGACGTTCGCCGAGAGTTTTGAGCTCGTCGGCGAGGAGGGCGCCGCGTGGGAGGCGCTAGCCAAGAAGCTGATACGCTTCAAGAGGCTGAAGGGGTACTGGCACGAACTGGGACAGTATCTCAACTACGAGAAGCACAAGCGGCGCGGGGAGAAGCTCGCGATCATATATGGCGCTGCATCAACGACATGCTGAACGCGGTTCGGCAAGCTCAGGTGGCGATAGGAGAGTTGCAGCGACAGAACGCAGAGCTACGTCAGCAAACACAACAGAATCAACAGGCAGGTGGGCCTGAAATCCTCAGGAGGCTCGGCGAAGTGGTCGAGCGGCTGAACGTGCCCTAGCAGGGCCCACAACGAGTGCCGCAGTTGATCCAGGCGACGGACACCGGGAAGCCGCCGACGTTCAAGAATGAGGAGGCTCGCTTCAGCGAGTGGTTGTCAGCGTCTTCGGGGTAAGCTTCAAAGCAGTGGTCGAGTGGGAGGTCGATCAGGCGAACGACTCGGTTGCGCTCGCGACGGCGGCCGAAGTGGCGCAGTTCATCGATATGGCGATCGACGGTGAGGAGGTCGAGTCGGTGGACGAGAAGCTCTCCCAGCTCTACGCGCTGCTCATCTTGCTCACGGAGGGGGGGCCCTTCGATCTGGTGGCAAGCGCGGGCCAGGGCAACGGCGCAGAGGCTCTACGACTTCTGGGTCGTCGGCGGGGTCCGACGAGCGGCGGGCGCCGCAGAGTGCTTGAGCATGTTCAGCGGTCGATTTTGGATGGACAGCTACTGGGAATCAAAGCCGACCCCAAGTGCGCGACGCTTGAGCGAGGTGCGCCACGCGTGCCAGGGGCTCCACGCGCGCCAGGCACCCCTGGGGCCCGAGCGTGCCTTTCGAACATGACTCAAGACTTTGGCCCCGAAGTATACTTTGTATGGTTTTTTGGTCGAGATGGTAGGGGGCGCATCATTTTGGCTGCGCATGCTCCGAATGTGGAGGCAGAGTGCGTTTGTTTTTGGCAGGGATGGTGGGGGCGTGGCCCTCATGGGGTTGGCATGGTTCCACGTGGCCGCCGGCCAGGTGGGGGAGGGGGTGTATAGTAACAGGGAATAGTGGCGACGCTTGAGCGAGGTGCGCCACGCGTGCCATGGGCTCCACGCGCGCCAGGCACCCCTGGGGCCCGAGCGTGCCAGGCACGCCTGGTGCGCCAAATGCGCCACGTGCTCTGCGTGCGCCAGGTGTGTCGCATACTCCAGCCGCGCCAGGTGCGCCACCTTCGGGGCACGTGCAAAATGCGTCAAATGCGCCTGTGCACGTGACAGCACACATCAGGAAACATGTCGGCCCCCGCCATCCTTGTCGAAAACCAATGCCCATCATATCATTGTGTTTGGTGGGTCTGCGCACAGCAGGCCTCGCGCCACCACCCCCGCCGTCCCTGTCAAAAACCATTTGGCAGTGATCGCGGGGTGGCCGCGCATGATCCAGACCTTGCCGCGATGTGCATTTTGTATTGTTTTTGGTCAGGGATGGTAGCCCTGCGCACAGCAGGCAATATGCTGACACCCCCGCCGTCCTCGCGGGCCTCACGAACATGACTCAAGACTTTGCCCCAAGTGTATTGTGCATGGTTTTGTGACTGGGATGGTGGGTGGGGGCCGCATCGGGTTCGCCGCGCACGCTCCGAATGTGGAGGTCAAGTGCGTTTTTATGGTTTTGTTGACACGGGGGGTGAGCATGGTTCCTGGTTGGCCGCCGGTTGCTTGGGGGAGGGAATTCATAGGGAACAGTGATAACCCCCTCCCGAAGGGGAAGAAGGGGGTTGAAAGAGGAGCCTCCCTGGACCACCTGCGCCGCCCGGAGGGCGCGTGGGACTTCCTGAGCCTGACGGCTCCCAGGGCCGAGGGCTTGAAGCGTCCGTTCGGATCCTCCGCCGGGGCCCTGTCTTTCTTGGAGCCGTTCTGGGGGTCCCTCGGCTCGTCTTGGGCGCCGCTCGGATCGTTGTGGGGCCCTCATGGGCCGTCTCGGGGCCCTCTTGGAGGCCTTTTTGGGGCGATCTTGGGCACCTCTTCGGCCGTCCTGGAGCGTCGGGCAGCCGAAAAGGCGAGACCGCCAACATCTTTCAAACACATATGGGACATCAATGATGGTTGCCACTTGGGTACTCGCGGGAGGCCTCTTGGAGGTCTGCCTCTTAGGGCGTTTTTGGGGCATCGTGGGCAGTTTTGAGGCCATCTTGGAGCACCTTGGGCGAATTTTGATGCCATCTTGGCCGTCTTGGAGGCCATCCAGGGGCCGTCTCGGATCGTCTTAGGGGCCTCGTTGGGGGCGTCTAGGATTCGTGACGTTCCCAACGGTTTCCAGGTAGGTACATGTCAAAGTAGGACTCGGAGCAGGACAGGAGAATGAGGAAAAGGATGACAAGTAGTTGCAATTGCCTTACATTGTTGTGGGTTCCCTATATGATTCCGTTATGTGGAAGATTCACCATTCAAGTCTTGTTGTGGCAGGTTCGTATATCGAGCTCCTTCTGTGGGGTTCTGGAGGTTCGCGTTGTTTTGCTCTTCGGTTTCTCAGATTGTTCAATTCTTCCAGCTCTCAATCGTTTTCCCAACCATTCTGTGGGCTTGGGTCCTCGTTTTGAAGAGGCAGCGCCCCGCGTTCCTCCTCCCGCTGCCCCTTCCTCCTCCCCCCCTCCCGCCTCTCATCCCTGCCTCTGCCTCCCGCACCAGTCAATCATGCCGGCACACCCCTCACAAGTTTCGCGGCCCCACAGGGAGCTGATCCGAAGGCCCCAGTGGCAGCGCCCGCATGCAGTTCCACCCTCATTTCGGTGAACCTTTCACACGTTTCGTGGCTCCACCCAAAGCCCCAGTGGCCGCGCCCGCATGCAGTTCTACGACCGTTTCGGCACACCCCTCACACGTTTCGTGGTCCCACGCTTCATGGCCCCGTAGGGAGCTCCACCCAAGGCCCCAGTGGCAGCGCCCGCGTGCGGTACCACCCTGAATTTCGGCGAACCCCTCACGTTCCGTGGCTCCATAGGGAGCTCAACCTAAGGCCCCAATGGCAGTGTTTGCATGCAGTTCAATCTTTATTTCGGCACAGCTCTTTGCACGCTTCGTGTGCCCAATGTAGGGAGCTCCACCGAATACCCCCGTGGCAGCGCCCGCATGCGGTTCTACCCGCCATTTCGGTGCACGCTTCACACTGTTCGTGGCCCCGTAGGGAGTACCACCGAAGGCCCCATTGGCAGCACGCGCATGCGGTACCCCTTCCATGTCGGTGCACCTTCACGTTTAATGGTCCAGTAGGGAGCTCCACCGAAGATCCCAGCGGCAGCGCCCGCATGCAGTTCCACCTTCCATTTCGGCACACCCTTACACGCTTCGTGCCCCATAGAGAGCTCCACCCAAGGCCCCGGTGGCAGCGCCAGCATGTAGTTCCACCCTCCATTTCGGCGAGTCCCTCGCACGTTTCGTGACCTCATCGGGAGTTCCACCGAAGGCCCCAGTGGCAGCGCCCGCATGCGGTACCACCTTCCATTCCCGCGAATCCTTCACACGTGTCGTGGCCCCATAGGGAGCTCCACAGTAGCAGCGCCCGCATGGTGGCCCCGCCATATTTCGGCACGCCCTTTACGCGCTTCGTGACCTCATGAGGAGATCCACTGACGGCGATACTCACAACGACTGTACCCACAACTGCATATGGTTTGGACCTTCGCCAGGCGAATCCAATCATCCTGCGGTGCTAGGTCCTCATGAAGAGACAGCGCCCCGCGTCATTACTCCTCCCGCTGCCCCCTCGCCCGCCCCTCCCAGGTCGCACCCCTGCCTTTACCCTCCGCGTGTCACTGTTTCGGCACACCCCTTACTCGTTTCGTGCCCCCATAAGGGGCTCCACCGAAGGCACCAGTGGCATCGCCCGCATGCAGTTCCACCCTCCATGTCGGCGAACCTTTCACAAACTTCATGGCCCCATGGGTAGCTCCACCGAAGGTCCCAGGGGCAGCGCCCGCATGCAGTTCCACCCCCATTCCAGTGCCCCATTTCAGTGCACCCTCGCACGCTTCGTGGTCCCCCATAGGGAGCTCCACCGAAGGCCCCAGGGACAGCGCCTGGCTGCGGTTCCACTTCCCATTTCGGCGAACCTTTCACACGCTTCGTGGTCCCATAGGGAGCTCCACCGAAAGCCCCAGAGGCAGCGCCCGCATGCAGTTCCGCCTCCATTTCGGTGCAATCCTCACACGTTTCGTGGCCCCATTGGTAGTCCCACCGAAGGCCCCAAGGGCAGCGCCCGCATGCAGTTCCACCCACATTTCGGCACACACACACACACACTGTTTGGTCTGCGGGTCGGGAGCAGGCCCCTTGGGTAGCCCTAATTGGGGAGACAGGGCGCGGGCGGGCGGGGCCTCAGGCGGCCGGAGGGCTCAGCAGACAGGCGGTGCCGAAGATCTTGCACAGGACAAAGTGCGCCATGGACTGGAACAGGGGGCGCGGTCCCACAGGGAAAGTGGATTGGTGCTGCCGTCATCGGCGCGCCAAGAACACCATCCTCGAGTGCTGCGTGAGGAGGGCCGTGAGCCAGTCAACGTCCGCGAGGTAGAGGAAGACCAGGAAGGCGAAATGCAACAGGTGCCACCGACTGGTAAGGAGGGGCCCAGGAGATGCGGACGACCACGAAGTCGACACGCACACACACGCACACACATACACACACACACACACACACACACACACACACACACACACACACGCGCACGCACGCACACCTCACACGCTTCGTGGCCCCATAGGGAGCTCTACCGAAGACCCCAATGGCAGCGCCCGCATGCGGCTCCACGTTCCATGCCGGCCCACCCCGGGCACGGCTCGCGGCCCCATACAGAGCTCCACCGAAGGCCCCAGGGGCAGCGCCCGCATGCGGTTCCACCCTCCATTTCGGCAAACTCTTCACACGTTGCGTGGCTCCATAGGGGAGCTACACCTGCGGCCCGAGTGGCAGCGCCCGCACGCGGTTCCACCCGCCACGTCGGTGTCCCTCACACGCTTCGTGGCCACGGGGAGCTCCACCGAAGACCCCAGTGGCAGCGCCCGCATGCGGTCCCACCTCCATATCGGTGCACCCTCCTACTGGTCGTGGCCCCGTAGGGAGCTCCACCGAAGGCCTCAGCGGCAGCGCCCGCATGCGGTGCCGTTTTTCATTTCGGCACGCCCTTCACACGTTTCGTGGCAACGTATGAAGTTCCACCGAAGGCCCCAAGGGCAGCGCCCGCATGCGGTTCCCCGCTCCACACAGTTCGTGGCCCCATAGGGAGCTCCACCGAAGGCTCCAGAGGTAGCGTCCGCATGCGGACCCCGTTTCGGCGAACCTTTCACATGTCGGGAGCTCAACCTAACGGCCCAGTGGAAGCACACGCATGTGTTTTCACCTCATCATTTCCGAAGGCCCCAGTGGCCCCTATTGCTGCCATGCATCGTCACCATCACAATCACCATCATGCATCGTCACCAGCATCGTCACCTGCTCGCGAGTGTACCACCAGCATCGACACCATCACAGCCATCACAGTTGTCGTCAGCTGTCCCTCCCCACACACAACGTCCTTATGAACCGAAGGGTGCTCGTATAGGAATCACTTGTGTTTTTTCCATCCGTCGTCCCAGCCTTCCTTTTCCCCCGCCACGTACCTCCTCCATTTCTCCTTCCCTCCAAGTGTCCCCATTCCTCTCCTCCTCTGACCTCTCTTCTATTCCTCCTCATTTCCCTCACCCTCCCTCCCTCTCTTCTGCTGCCTCCTCCCTCCTCTCGGTGGGGCCCATGCACAACGTTCTGACCATAGTGCCCATGAGCCTCATCGCTGGCGGCAAGCGGCAGGTGGCTGGGGCTTGCGAGCGGGCGCAATCGATGCTTCTTTGCCCCCTCCCCGCGGGAGGTGGAGGAGGAAGAGGAAGAAAGGAGAAGGAGTTGCCCTCTCCATCCCTCCCAGGTATTCCGTCCTCCCTCCCTGTTCCTGCCTCCTCCATCCCCGTTCGCCCTTCTTCTATCTGCCACCACCACCCCGCGACTCCCCCACGCCCCCTCGACCAGATTCTCGTCCTTATTTCCGAGGGGGGTCCCCTCCGTCGCGACCCTTGAACCCTGACTAGTTGATGATCCATGGATGTACGTTTTTCTGCCGCACCGCGATCCACCCCTGGAACCCCTGAATCCCAGCGCCCGTGAGTGTTGCTTTATTGCCTCGGGCTGCGCTATTCGGCGCCATCGTGTTTAAGCAGTATAAGCTATATACGTATATATATATATACATACACACATGCACACATGCACACATACACACACATACATACATACATACATACATACATACATACATACATACATACATACATACATACATACATACATTAATTCATTCATTCATTCATACATACATACATACATGCATGTGTAAATGTGTATAGAACTGTACATATATATGTGTGTGTATGCAAGCGTTGGCATTAACCAGGTGATTGCGGAGCACGAGCTGTGGCAATCGCGGACATGCATGTAATTTGGCACAATCATATTTGATATGTTCGACTCTACTTGCATTGCATTACCGTATCGACCACCCTTCGAGTGATAAGAGGGTTGGGGAGCATCATGTGTTAGTTGCATCCAGGGGGGGCAAGAGGCCTGTAGGGGGCCTTGGGAGGCAGTTTGGGAGCCTCTTGGGGCCTTGGGGCCATCTTGGGCCGTCTTGGGCGCCCCTTGGGTGTATCTTAGGCCGTCGTGGACGTCGTGGAGCGCCGGGAAGGCGAGAAATCGCTGATGCTGGAAACGCACGTTTTCCGAATGGAATCGGGCCATTTGGGCCTCTTGGGGGCCTCCTGGGAGGACTCTTGGGGCGCTCCTGGGGCCTACATTGGGGGCTATGGTACTGTCTTGGGGCCTTCTGGAAGCAATCTGGAGCCATCTTGGGCCCTCCAGACGTGCTCCGGACCCAGCGGCCCCCACCGGGCTCGAAGTTTGGCCGGATCAGTTTTCTATGTATATGTATATGTATATGTATATGTATATATATATATGTATATATATATGGTTTCATTGTATCAGTACAGCTACCTATACACATACACACATACAAATGTAAAACATGCGTGGCATTCAGCCTATCCCGCCACCGTGCCTGGGCTGTGGGTCTGAGTCCTCATGGATGTTTACTGTGGTCTCTTCGGAGGGCTCTCGGGAGCCTCTGGTGGGCAGTTCTGAGGCCTCGTGGGAAGGTCTTGGGGGAATCTCGAAGGCCTCTTGGAGCTTTCTTGGGGCCTGTTGAGGCCATTTGAGACTTCTGGGGGCCTCCTGGGAGCCTCTTTAGGCGGAGAGCTCGTGCTCCCCCTCTGGGATCCCTTTTGGGTTGCTCTGGGGGCCCTCGGAGCTCTTTTGGCGGCTCTCTTGGGACTCACTGAGGCGTTTTCGAGAGCCGCTTGGAAGCTTCTTTGGGTTTCCTGGGGGCGCCTTGGGGGCGTCTTGGAGGCGTCTTGGAGCTTCTTGGGGGGCCTCTTGGGGCTTCCTGGGGACCTCTATGGCCGGAGGACGCGAACAGTTCGTTCGTGTTCCCCCTGTGGAACCCTTCTGGGCGCCTTCTTGGGGCCCTCTGGGGCGGTCTTGGGCGTCTGATGTGCAATTTGCTAAGGGTTGTGGCCTCTGGGACGCAAGCACTGTGTAATTTACAAGAGGGTTTATGGCCCTGGACGCGAACCTTGCGTAATGTTCGAGGGTTTATCGTTTCGGGGGCGCGAGTACTCCGTAATTAACGAGGGTGTATGGCTTGGGGGGCGCGAATATCGTTTATGGCTTCGGGGACGCGAGCATTGCATAGTGTACCATGGTTTATGGCTTCGGGGACGCGAATATTCTATAATTTACCAGGGGCTGTGGCTTCGGGGACGCGAGCATTGCATAGTTTTCTGTGGATTATGGCCTCGGGGACGCGAATATCACTTGTTTCTACGTGTCCAACGACCCTCAAGGAATTCAGACAGCGCGACTCGGGGACGCTAGCCACGACGCTTTTCGGCTCCCCCCCTCGCGCGTTCAGCAACAATCGACAGTAAGGAAGCAGAAAGCAGGACTGTAACAGTGGAAGCTGGAAACTGCAACTGGCACGGAGCTGCAAGCGTAATCTTCGCAGCCTGAGGGCCCCGCAAGGGGGCCGGCGCATCTGTTGGGCGCTTCTTGGAGGCCTCTTGGGACGTCTTGGGGGTCTCTCGGCGGTCCTGGGGGACTCTTGGGCGTCTTTGGTTGGTGCCTCGGGGGGGCGTCTTGGGGTCGCTTGGGGTCCTCTTGGGGGCCTCCTGGGGGCCTCTTGGGGCCATCTTGGAGCCATCTTGGGGCCATACTGGGGCCTCTTGGGGCCTCCTGGGCGCCTCTTGGGGCCATCTTGGAGGAGATCGATCAAAGAAGGGGGGTCCTTCATTAGCCTCCCCCCTCGGGAGCCCCAACAGTCACCTTTTGGGCCCCTCTTGAAGCGCTCTTGGAGCGGTCTTCAGCGCTTTGGGGGCCGTTTGGGGGCTATCTGGGGCCACTCCTGGGGCCCTCATGGACCCTATAGGAGCTGTCCGGAGGCCTTGGAAGGCCATCGGAAGCGAAAAGGCGAGAAGGCAAACATTGCTAATTTTCCTTACATGTTTTAAGGATGTTGGCTTCTTGGCGGCCTCCTGGGGAGGCTCCGTGGCCGCTCGGTGCCGTCTTGAAGCGGTCTTGGGGCCTCTTGGAGCATTTTGGGAGCCATCTTGACGCATCTTGGGGTATCTTAGGCAATCTTGCAGGTCATCGTGGGTTTTCCGAGGCGCTCTTGGAGCCGTGTTGGGCCATCTTGGACGCCCCAACTACCCGCGACCACCCCCGTCCAGGTCCACGGGGGGGGAAGGGGGAGGGGTAAACCCTTCCCCGACGGGGAAGAGGGAGGGGTGAGGAAACGCCCAAAACTGCCTACGCCCAAAGGGCTTGTGGGATGTTTTAAATCAGCCAGTGTTTCGTTCACAAAGGAATCGACGCATCTTCAAAAGGTCGGAGCACTTCGCCGACCCGCTCGGCCCAAACGGGCCACGAGATCCCCAGGAGACCCCCAGGGCGGTCCAAGAGGGTTCGAAGATGCCCGAGATGACTTCGCGGCGTCCCAAGACGCTTTCAGGACGCCCCGAGAAGGCTTTGAGAGGCCGCCCAGCAAGGTCGCGACAAGACAAAACCAGTGATTTTCATTTGGTTTCTGCTGGCTTGAAGCACTCCCCCCCATTCCAGGCTGCTCGTGGACATCACGGGAGGCCCCCAAGATCGCCCTGAGATGGTTCCGAAGACTTCCAATCAGGCCCCTGGGCGGCCGACCAGGGCCCCAGGAGGCTCACATGACGGCTCACGACGGCCCCCAGGGGCTCAAGACAAATCAAGACAAGCCCCCAGACGGTCCAAGAGGGCTCCGAGTCGGCCCTGGGTCGGTCGAAGACGCCAAAGACTTGGCATCGCTCGGACGTGTGCATTTTTCCTTCGGCGAGGACCATCGAAGAACATCCTTGATCATTTCGCGAAAAAACCACGCACGAAACCGAAAAAAACACAGGAAATGGACGTCCGAGCGATGGCCAGAAGATGGCCCCCAGACGCCCGAAGAGACCTCCAGGACGCCCCAAGAAGGCTCCAAGAGGCCCCGCAAAAGGACCGGAGGCCAAGAGGACCGCGAAAGGCCAACATCATGGATTCGCAATAGGTTTTGGAAGGATTCTGGCGCGCTGGCCAATTTCGGGTTTTTCACGCTCGAATGCAGCATAAGACGCCGCAAAGATCGCCCCAACGTGGATCAAGAGGCCTTCGACAGGGCTTTAAAACGGCCCAAGAGGCTCCCAAGTGTTACATACATCATATACACATTCACACACGCGGAAATGGCGTGCACCAAGAACCGACGCAATTGGTGCACATCTAGCATGGACGCCGGTAACGTATATCAAGAACATCCTTCTATAACGTACACCAGGAACAAGCATTCAAAACACACCATCACAACACAAACACACACACAAAACATCGAATCACCCACATACATGAATAATGCACACGCATCACACACTGCAAAAACAAGCGCCAGCAGCATACTCCAAGAACATGCTCGAACAGCATATATCAAGCACACGCATAAGTAACACGCACGAATATGATTAAAACATACGCGAGCAACCGACATGAAGAACATACACCGAGCATGTGCACTGAGAGCGCGCACCACGAACCGACTTCAACAATTCACATCTATACAAATGATTCAAGAAGACGCATCAACCACATACACAGATGACAGGCGCACGTAATACACAGACACACGCCAAGTACCTACATCGGCAACACTCACACGTCAAGATCACATTCCAATAAGATACACCAGCCGTACACAGCAATAAGTAGCATCAATAACACACGCCAATTAAACGCATTAGGAACATTCGTTCAGCTGACATGAAACTCGTTGGTGGGGATAGTTTATCGTAGCACAGTTTGTTTGGTTATTCCAGTCCGTCGTGGTATTTCATAGCCGAGTATGATCAGCCCCGCGACTCATGCCTGAACCCCCCAACCCCCTGGCCAGATTTCTTTTCTTTCCGCGGGGGGTCAACCTTCGCGGCGACCCGTTAAACCCGTCACCCCTGGCGGCGCATGAATTTCTTTCTTCCGTGCGCGAGTTGCCATTGGAACTCCTGAACCCCTCCGACTACCGTACAACTAGTACTTGAGTACGACTGGTACTATCATGTATTAGCGCAGTTGCTCCTAGAGAGCACATTGTCCTGCCGTGCAAGTATTAGAGTGCGGTGCAAGTATTAGTGCGCCAGTACAACTCCTTGGCGCAACTCCGTAGTGCAACTCCCTAGTACAATGCCCTAGTACAACTCCCTGAAACAAGTGGTATTAGTACAACTCCCTAGTACAACCCGCTAGTGTTCTTACAACTCCTTAGTGCATTTCCCTAGTACAACTCCCCAGTGCAACTCTCTAGTGCAATTCTATTAGTGCAACTCCCTGTGCAACTCCCTACTACTAGTCCAACTCCCTAGTACAACTCCCAGTCGGACTCCCTGGTACAAGCCCCTACTACTAGTACAACTCTCTAGTGCAACCACTACTAGAGTGTTGCTGCATTGCACTTACAATCTGGATTCTTATGCTTTTCCTCTGGTTACGCTTGGGGTGGTGGGACCCCTCGCGCAGGCACCCCCGCGGCTGAGACTTCATTCCTCTTCCGGAATTTGAGGCGGGGGTAACCCGTGCTCGAACCCCTTGCCAGGTTTTTTTTTTCTTCCGCGGAAACCGGACCCCCTGGGTCCTTTGGCGCGCCCCAGAAGTTCTTTCCTTCCGGATGGGCCCCCTATGGGTCCTGCGTTGGAGTCGTGTCGCGGGGCTGATCGAGTATCACAAATTGCATGTTACGTCGATTGACATCTAGCAATGCCCATGCTATTTCATTATTGATGTTTGCTGTGCACGTTTGCACCATTGGGCTATTATGCAAGACTCAAACGTGCCATTCCCCCTCCGGTTGCGCCAGGGGGGCGAGCCACCCTATGCCGGAACCCACGCGGCCGAAGAAACATTATTCGTCCGAAATACAGGGGGGTTATTGTTTTGCCGAGCCCCTCACCAGGGAGATTCTCTCCCGACGGAAATTTGACCATGCGCGCCAAACATGATTTTTATGGGTGGGCCCCGAGGAACGTTGCCGTCGCCTGGATGATCTTGTTCCTTCTGCCTTCCCTCTCTCCTCACTCTTCTGCGCCTTCTCCCCTCTCCCTAGGTGTCCCTCTTCCCTGCTCACTCCTCGGTTTCAGCCCTCCCCCAAAAGGTTCCTGTCAGGAGCAGCAGCTGGCAGTCGTGCGTGCAAGTCTGCAACATGCCCCACTCGCTGTCGGGCATCGTCGCGGCCTGATGCTTGGCTGCCCCCCTTCCTCCCCATTCTCTTTTCCTGAAGGAGGAGGGCTCCCCGTCCTTCCATCCATCCATCATCAGCCTTACAGCCAGCGCGCATGGTAAAGGTTAAGTGACATTCCCAAGGATACCCTTGCATCCTTGCCTATTCGGCTTATCCTGAGGTAATCCTTAGCCCAAAGAACTTCAGCTTGGGCGTTCAAGGTGCTTGCATCCTTACCGCGCATCCTTATTATACGCGTTGACTGTAGTTGTTCCTTCGGAGGGAGGAGCAGGAGGCACTTAGCCCCATGAGGGTCCCAGGAGTGCCCACGGCTTCACACATAGAGCCCCAGACGGTTTCTTGACGAGCCCACTGCGGTGCAGGAAGGGCACCGAGACCGCCCAAAACGCCCCCCTTTTGATTTTTGGTTTGTTGTTGGAATGTTTTACATAGCGCTGCCAGTGCGCATTCATTACGCTTCGTTCATTCGAATTGTGCTGTGTTGTACTCTTGTCGGTAATTCGTATATGATCGGGGCCGCGGCCTTGCTACTTGTTCATATCGCGTCCAAGCCATGTGTTGGTACCCACATGCGTGCAGCTATGATATCGCAAAGATATTGACTATTCTAGAACCTTAACGCGAAACATGTGCGCTGTTCTAGCGCATGTGTATGTATATAGATGTACACAGACACATACATACATGATCCCTGTTCCAGGGTTCACGAGCACCCTCCCAGATGGGATGGGGCCCAGGGTTTTCCCGCCCCCTCCCACCAAGATGGGATGGTGGGGGCGACGACGAAGAGACGAAGAGACGAGAATGACGATAGCCTCTGGATCTCTCCTGCCGAGTCCACGTGCGCTCGAAGGCTGCGGCCGTCCTGCTATGTCCTGCTCCCCGAAGCACCACATTACCACACCACGCTCACATGGGGGGGCCGGGGGGTGGGAATAAGCACCGCACCACCACACTACATCCACAGCACCACGCCACATTCGCAGGGGGTGGCATCGGCGGGTTTGGGGGGGCTGATCCCATCAGCGCTGGAGAGGACAACCCCGGATCAGATGTGCACATGTGTTAATATGTAGATCTCTTAATTGTATCGAAGGCGCCTACGGCGAATCACCGCCGCCCCTTGCCTTGTGAAATCGCCCATGTGGCCGAGCGTTGTGGCAAGAGCTCTGCCAAGCTATGAGAACATTCGTTCCCCCAACCGTTGTAGAAACCCTTCGGGGAACACTTGAGGGAGGGTGGCCGCGAAAATCAGGAGGAGGAGGAGGAACAGGAGGAGGAGGAACATAAGGAAAAGGAACAGGAGGAGGAGGAGGAGGAGGAAATCGATGTCTGCCGCTAGAGCGTCATTTTCGGGTCCACTGGAGTCCTCGGTTGAGCTCTCAATAAGTGTTCCTACTCCAGCCTCCATCGGTTCTTTTTGCTCCTCATGGTCCTCAGTGTTCCCTCCCTCCTCCAGCCGCCTCATCCTTCCTCGTATTCAGCCTCAGACACCCGCCGACGCCGAACAGGTAATCAAGAGGAGGGAGGAGGGAGTGTTTCGTTTTTGTCGTTGCTGTTCTTTCCCACTCTTCCGGCCCCTGCTCCGCCCACGTCCATTCGATGGGCGGACCGAAGTATAAGATCGAGGTCGATTCGGGAGGGTGCCCTGATGTTCTTCGTGTTTGTTGGATGTTCTTGTGCATCCTGAGGGAGGGCACCCTCTAATATCTTCAGTTTGGCCGGCGGAGGGTCTCATGTCCTTGAAGGATGTTATTCTGTCTTAGGTCTTGCCGCACCACATCCTCCCTCCCTTCCCCCTTGCTCCATCAATTATCTTCCCACTCCCTCATCCCCCACGCTGGCAAGGTGTAGGGATTTCATGCCGTAGCTCCGCTGCCGCGCGCGGAGTCCGCCGCAAAGTTTATCGAGGGCTCATGCTGAGCATAAGCCACGCTCGCCTGAGTAGGATTCCCTCTCGTACAAGCGGTCCGCTGTCCTCCCTCATCCCTTCTTCATCCCTCTTCTCCCCATCTTCCCTCCTGCCTCTTACTCTCATTCCTTTCATCCTTTTGTCATTCCTCTCTCCTCTTCGCCGTTCCTCTTGCATCCCCGCCCAGAGTTCTGTAGAGGAAGAGGAGGAGGACGACGACGAGGAAGGAGGAGGATCGAGAAGTCACGCCTGCGTTTCTCCCTCGGTTTCGGCCTCTGGGAGTTCCGTTTCGGGACCTGCCGTCGTCACAACAGGTTCCAGGACGAGAGTTGGCCTCCAGGGCCACGTCTTGCCTCCCTTTTCTTCCTTCTCGTCCCCTTTCTCCCTCCGCCTCCGTCCCTCCTACCTCTCCCATCCTGCTCCCTCCATACCCGCTCCCTCAACCCTCCTCCGACCCCCATCGGAAGGCTGTGATCCTACTTCCTCCCTTCTCCTATCAGCCCCGCGACTCATGCCTGAACCCCCCAACCCCCTGGCCGGATTTCTTTTCTTCTTTCCGCGGGGGGTCAGTTTTGGCGGTGACCCGTTAAACCCAGGACCCCTGGCGGCACATGGATTTGTTTCCTTCTTCCGCGCGCGAGTTGCCATTTGAACTCCTGAACCCCTCCGGCTACCGTACAACTAGTACTTGCGTACGACTGGCACTATCATGTATTAGCCCGCAGTGGCTCCTAGAGAGCACATTGTCCTGCCGTGCAAGTATTAGAGTGCAACTGGTATCAGATTAGTAGTGTAAGCCCCCAGCACAACTCTCCACTGCAATCCCCAGTACAACTCCTTATAAGGACGAGTGCATCTCCTGAGCGCAACTCCTCTGTGCAACTGCCTAGTACAAATCCCGAGTACAGCTACTAGTGCAATTCCCAAGTACAACTAGTGCAACTTCCCAGTGCTAGTAGAACTCCCCAGCGCAACCGCCTAGTGCAAGGAGCACAAGTACAACTCCACAGTGCAATTCCATTGTGCCAGTACAACTCCCTGGCGCAACTCCGTAGTGCAACTCCCTAGTACAACTCCCTGGAACAAGTGGTATTGGTACAACTCCTTAGTGCAACTCCCTAGTACAACCCCCTACTATTAGTACAACTCCCTAGTGCATCTCCCTAGTACAACTCCCCAGTGCAACTCCTTAGTGCAATTCCATTAGTGCAACTCCTTAGTACGAGTCCAACTCCCTAGTACAACTCCCAGTAGGACTCCCTGGTACAAGTCCCTGTTACTTGCACGACTCCCTATTGCAACCACTATTAGAGTGTTGCTGGATTGCACTTACAATCTGGGCTCTCGCGCTTTTCCTCCTCTGGTTGCGCTGGGGGGGTGGGACCCCTCGCGCGGGCACCCCCGCGGCTGTGAATTAATTCCTCCTCCGGAATTTGAGGCGGGGGAACCCCCGTGCTCGAACCCTTCGCCAGGGATTTTTTCTTGCCTCCGCGGAAACCAGACCCCCTGGGTTCCTGGGCGCGCCCCAGTAGTTTTTTCCTTCCGGATGGGCCCCCATGGGTCCTTCGTTGGAGTCGCGGGGCTGATCTTCTCCTAGCGGCTGCGGCAGCCTAGGCGCCATGTACGCGGGGCGAAGAAACGAACACGTTTCCCCGAAGGAGGGCGAGGAGAAGGACGATCGATAAGATAGAAGGAGGATTAGGAGTATGACAGGATCAGGTAAAGAGGAGCGATGGAGGCAGGAGTGATGATGACGATGCCGATGCCGATGCTGATGATGATGATGATGATGATGATGATGATGGTGATGGTGATGATGATGGTGATGGTGATGGTGATGGTGATGGTGATCATGATCATGATCATGATCATGATCATGATGACGACGATGATGATGACGATGATGACGAGGATGAGGACGACGAGGATGACGAGGATGATGAGGATGATGAGGATGAAGATGAGGACGAGGATCAGGATGATGATGATGCTGATGATGATGCTGATGATCATGATGGTGATGGTGATTGTGATGATGATGATGATGATGATCATGATGATCATGATGATCATGATGATCATGATGATGATGATGATGATGATGATGATGATGATGATGATGATGATGATGATGATGATGATGGGAAGGAAAAGGAAAAGGAGGAGGAACAGAAGCAGCAGAGATAGCACGAAAAGGAAGACCAGGAGGAGGAGGACGAACAAGGACGAAGGAGAGAAAACAAGCGAACACGAGAAGGAGAAAGAGGGCGCGGGCGAGGATGAGGATTGAGGGAGAACTGGGGGAAAGCGGGCGACATTCAGAATGCAACAGGGGAGGCAGCGATCGTGAGGGCAAGGCGCACGCTTTGTCAATCACGGCGTCAGGGCTCTGGGCAGCAGCTTCCAACAGATCTTTTACAGGTTCTAAGCTTGGCTGCTCTAGAGGCCGACGCCGTGCACGGCTCTTCTGGAAACAGAGCTCGAGTGCGCGCGGAGCGCTCGCGATAGTTCTAGTTTGGAATCGCTCGGACGTGTGCATTTTTTCTCGTCGAGGACCAGCGAGAAGCATCTTGAATCATCGCGCGAAAAGTAGGAACACAAGAAAGCGAAAAATGCACGGGGAATGGACGTCCGAGCGATGGCGAGCATACGGTCGGACCGAGGTATGAGATCGAGGTGGGCTCGTGCCCGGTAGCCCTATAGCCCTATAGCCTTCTAGCCTTAGCCCTACAGCCATATAGCCCTAATAGCCCTGTAGCCCTAATAGCCCTATAGCTCTCTCTCTCTCTCTCTCTCTCTTTTCTCTCTCTATATATATATGTATATATACATATGCCTACAGCCCTAAAGCCCTATGGTCCTATAGCCCCATAGCCCTATAGCCCTACAAATATTGTGATTGGGACTTTTCTTCGGTATCATGTGTGTGCATTTATGTATGTATGTGTGTACATATATATGAACATTTGTACACATATATATATATACATATATATATAGTCGTGTCTACTTGTACGGTTTTCGTATGATGGCCCCAAACCAAAAGATTTGCAGCGCCCGCTCAAGTCCTGGAAGGCACGAGGTCGCCTCCCCCACCCGACCCGAGCACGCGGCGAATACATGCGCGGCAAGAAAGATGTCATACGGCTGACATCAACGCGTGATGCCCACGCACGGCGGAAGCCTTTTCTGGATCGACGCCATGCGGAACGTCCCTCGACATGTGGTGCCGAAGCGTATTCATGAGGTCGTCGTGCGCACATTGCCGCAAGTGGTGGTCAGAAGGTGCCCGCCATACCGATACGGGAACCACCAAATTGTTGTAATGTCGAAGCGATGGCGAAAACCGATACCGGTGTAGCGTGCACGTTTGGCGCCCGTCGCTATTATTGGATAGATGAGACCACAATGTTGCATCCGGCGCTGTGTCGGAAGAGGTTTGTTTACTTGACTATAATTTTGGCCGCGCAAGCGAGCACTAGTCGGACGTGTTGTAGCCCGTGTGGTTGGATTTGTCGACTGTGCAAATATCACCGCACAAAATCCCGTGTTGCCGTGTTTCCATACCAGAACCCGCGTTTCCATAATAACGGACTTGGCCTTCCATAGCAACGAACACGGGTCTCCATAACAACGGATGTCGGTTTATGATGATCGGAGGTTGGTGTGAGCGGAAGTGGCCCCAACCGGGAAATCGGTTTTGCAGGTTGTCCCAGATGGCCAGCGGCCAGAGGTCTCCCGACATCGGGGCAACCCGCGGCCCCCGATGGTTGTCCCGCGGGTTGTCCCGGTGGTTGTCTTGATGGTTGTCCCGATGGTTGTCCCGATGGGTGTCCCGATGGCTGTCCCGATGGTTGTCCCGATGGTCGTCCCCGTGGTTGCCCTGATGGGTGTCCCGATGGTTGTCCCGATGGTTGTCCCGCTTGTTTTCCCGATGGTTGTCCCGATTGGTGCCCCGATGGTTGTCCCAGATAGCTGGATACACAGGCACCATTAACACCATCATCACCTTCATCATTCCGCAGACATTTGCACTCGAGCTGCTTCGCCCTGCAGAGGGCTGCCAGCATCGACACCGCAACAGCATGTCGCTGGAGAGTGGGCCGCGCCAACTCACGGTGCCAGGCTCTGCCAGCGCCGAACCATACCATGGCCCGCGCCCGGTGACGCAGCGCTACTCGCACAGCGCGAAGTCGCGCGCTGGGTTTACAGAGCTCAGCCCTGCCAGCGCGATGACGGGTGAGCAGTTGTTCGAAGCTCTTCAGAGAGTCTTGGGCGCGAGGCACGTCGACTGGAAGGCGTCGAAGACTTCGCGGAGAAATATCGGCAAGCACGAGCAAGGGCGCAACTGCTTCGTTCATTCAAGGCAAAGCGACCCGACTAGGCCTTAGGAGTTCGAGGTGACTCGGAACCAGTTCACGAAGGACAATGAGGCGCCCTACACAGCGACGGCGACGTTCAAGGACCCGCCGCAGGATACGGATGCGGAGGCATGGCGGATTTGATGCGCAGCTCTAAAAAGAAAGGAGTTGATGCCACAAGTCGTGGAATGCAGGACAGCTCGGCACGGCTCGCGCCACGATCCGCCAGCGCATCTGCCTCGCAGGGCGCAGCAGCCGACGCAGAGGCCGCGTGCCCAACCCCGCGCCGCAAGGCCCTGCAGCAGAGGGCGCGGGCGCGCGCGGCTCCGTCAGCAAGCCGGCGGCACCTCGGGCGCCTGCCCCAAGCTCTCCCAGCCCAGCCCAGGTCGCAAGAACAGCGCCGCAGCCGCGCCCGCCGCGTCCGCGGGAGGTCGCGCCGCGGCCGGCCTCGCAGGCGAGCTTGCGCGCCATTCTTCGCCGCGGCGGCTGGGGCTCCGTCGGCTCCAGGGGCGCGCGCCCGCAGACGCTGCCCATCCACTCTCTGCGCCAGATGCGGGGCCGTCGCTGGTGAATTCGCCGCCCTCTATCGAGGCCGACGCGGAGTCGGCGGCGAAGAAGAGCAAGACCGGCAAACCGGGAGCGGAGGCCGCGCAGGGCGCCTTCGCCCCGCCGCCAGGGCTCGCAGAAGTGGCCGCGGCCGCGCCGAGCCCCGCCAACGAGCCGACGGCCGCGGAGGCCGCGCAGGGCGCCCTCGCCCCGCCGCGCGAGCCTGCAGAAGAGGCCGCGGCCGCGTCGGGCTCTGCCGGCCAGCCTTCAAACCCGCAGCAAAACTTGCCAGAGACAGGAAGGGCGCCGATGGGCCCGTCTCTGCCACCAAGCCCTTTGGAAAACCTCAGCGCGCGCGCTGCAAGAGCGCGCAGAGGCGTTCGTCGCCGGCGACTATGTTGAGGAAATTATCGATTGGGGCGGCCCCAACGACGCCGCAAAAGAAGTCACCGTCTTCGAGAGCAGCGCGAAATTCGCCGAGGACCTGCAGGGGACAGTCCAGTCTCGGACAGCGCTGCATCGGACATGCGCGCGGGTGCCGATAATGCTGCGGCGCAAGCGGACGCGCTGCCGTCGCTCCCGCGTTTGGAGCGGCAGCCCTGGCGCGAGGAGAGTTCAGAGACGGCCTAGATGCAGGCCGTCAAGGAGCGGGAGGTCGAACGCGCGCGCTGTCGTTGCGCCGCGTCTTGCCCGGCGGACGCCGACGCCCGGGCGGCCCTGCAAGGCGCCGCAAGAGGGGGGGGGGGAGGGGCGAGGAGGGGGGGGGGGGGGGCAAGGATTGGGGGGAGAAGGATCGGGGGGTAGCAAGGAGGATCATGGTAAGGAGATGCCGCTGATAGTTTTACTCTAGTTCGTTTCGGGCGGGCTGGGGGCGGAGCGGGAGGATGCAGGGGGCGGAGGGGGGGGCAGGGGGAAGAGCGGGGGGGTGGAGAGCATGGCGGCGAGGATGGGGAAGCACGGCAGGACTTGGCAGGAGCAAGAGGGGGCAAAGGGGGGCAGGGGGCACTCGCGAGGCATGCTGGCCAGAGCGCGGTTGGAACTCGTCGAGTTCGGGGGCGGCCATGACCTGCCCGAGTTGGAGTGGCCCACCAGGCCTTGCCGGCGATGGCGATCGGCAGTTCCCCGTCGCTGCCAACGGGCGCAGTTTGCGGGCCGCGAATCTCACGCGGGGCGGGCGCCAGCCTGTGCACCTCAGAGGACAGTGCTCGAAGTCGCTCGAAGACTTGCCTGACACCTGCGCGCGCAAGCACGGCGAGCAGCATCTCGATTCCGCGGGGGGTCGCGCGAAGTTGCTTGGGCGAGCTCGTCGAGCGGGATCGCAGGCGCTCGGGCTGGGAGCTGCGCGCCGCGGCGCCAGGCTCTGTCAGCGCCGCGCCCCCTCGGGGAAGCGAGCAGCGGCTGCCCTGCGACGGCGGCGCGCCCGCGGGGAAAGTAGGCCCCGAATTCGGCCATCTCAGCGACATTCGCGAGATCGCACCCCACAGCGGTGCCCGGCGTCCGCGCCGCAGATTTTTCCGGCCAAATTGGCGCGCCCAAGCCACCGGGACAGCGCTGGCATTTTGTTTAGTGGCGTCGTCGCGCGGCCAGCGCGCGCGCGCGCGGCCGCTGTTTCGGGGGGCGCGCGCGTGGCCACGGGCCCCGCGCCGCGCATCTTCGAGGAAAGGGCAGGGCGCGCGCCGCGAGTGCGCAGACTGGAGCGGCGGCGCGCCAGTCCCTGACAGCGCGGTTTTGCGTGTTCTGCTTCTGCGCTGTCTCGCCGCAGAGGGAAATGGCCAGCGTTCCCCCAGGCGGGCGAAGCCTTCGCGCGCGGTCGCGCGCGCGCCGCTGGGCGCGCGGGGCCGGGGCGCCCCCGAGGTCGGACAGCCCTCGGCGGCGCTGGAAATAAGCCCGAATTTGCGGGCGCCTCCAGGGCAGAAGCCGCCGGCGCCACGAGAAAACCGACAGCGACCAGATTCGGCGCCATTCGGCGCTGTCTCGCGGCCGACGCGCTAGAGGAAGAGCCCCGGCGGCAACGGGCCTGGTTGGATTCCCTTGCGCGCCCTGATGGGGTCGCCCAGGGGAAGACAGAGCAAAGAAAAATCCCGGCAAAGCAATCTAACAGTGTATTCCCCTTAAGATTCAGGTGAGAATCCAACTGTAGAGTTCTGCTGTTCACAGTCGCAGCGGCAACGGCCTTCGGATCCAATGGGATCCTAAGGATTCCGAGGGCATCCTTAGGCATCCTTAGGAATCCATGGGAATCCTTAGGAAACCGTCGGAATCTTTAGGAATCTTGATTCCTATGGATTCCGAGGGATTTCTGAGGATGCTTAATTATGCCTACGGATTCCTCAGGATGCCTGCGGATTCCTAAGAATTCCTAGAGATTCCTAAGGATTCCTATGGATTCCCACGGATGCCTCAGCCTGCCTCAGTTTCAGCTTCAGCCTCAGCCTGCCTCGGCTTGCCTCACCCTCAGCCTCAGCCTGCCTCGGCCTCAGCCTCAGCCTGCCTCAGCCTCAGCCTCAGCCTGCCTCGGCCTCAGCCTGCGTCAGCCTGCGTCAGCCTCAGCCTCAGCCTCAGCCTCAGCCTGCCTCAGCTTCAGCCTCAACTTCAGCCTCAGCCTCAACCTCAGCCTCAGCCTCAGCCTCAGCCTGCCTCGGCCTCAGCCTGCCTCGGCCTCAGCCTGCCTCAGCCTCAGCCTGCCTCAGCCTCCCCTCCTCCGCAATTATTCAACCTTCCTTCTTCCCCTGATGACGTCTTGGGAATATTCGCTTCCCCCCCGCGCACTGTTTTTCACACAGGTTTCCCCGGAATTGAGTTTTCGCCTGCATTTGTTTCCAAAATGCTGATCTCGCTGAAGCGCCGGCCTCATTTTCGGGCCCCGCTCGTTCCGAATCGCGCAGGCCGGACCCCGAGCCGGCGCCCAGGCCGGACGCCCAAGCCGGCGCCCGGGCCGGACGCGCAAGCCGGCGCCCGGGCCGGCGCCCAGGCCGGGTCCGGAGCCGGTTCCGGCAGGCGCCGGAAAATCGAGTTCCGAGGCGGCGCCGGAAAAAAACCATTCTAATACACATTTTTCTGTTGAGAAAGCTGAATTTCTGCTTCCGGCGCCCAGGAGGCCTCCCGGGCCGATTCCGACGCCCAGGCCGGCGCCCGAGCTTGCGCCCGGGCCGGACGCCCGAGCCGGCGCCCGGGCCGGCCGGGCCGGGTCTGAAGTCGGTTCCGGCCGGCGCCGGAAAATCGAGTTCCGAGGCGGCGCCGAAAAAAGGCCATTGTAATAGAATTATTGAATCGCTTCGCTCATTCCGCCGGCCCGTGATATGGCATCGCTGGTTTTTGTCTGTGTGTTCGTTGCCCATGTTGCGCTCTTGGGGGCGGGTGTCGTTCGGACGCGTTGCGTGGGGAGTTTTGATGGTGAAGCAGTTCCCTGGGGGTCGTCTCTCGATGGGGCGAAATAGAGTCGTCGTCAAGATGCTTCTTTGGGGGGCCTCTTGGGGTCTGTTGAGAGGCCGTTCGGGGGCGCCTGGGAGACATGTTTGAAGCCTTCTGGGGCTTCTTTTGGGCCTCCTGGGAGTCTCCTGGGGCCTCTTGGCGACATCTTGGGGCCTCTTGGAGGCCTCTTGGGGCCTCTTTGGGACCTCCTGGGCGCCTTCTGGGACGGAGGGCTCCATTTTTGAGTTCTCGGTATCCCTCCTGAGTCCCTCTTGGGCCCGTCTTGGGGCCTCTTGGTCCGTCTTGGGCGGCACTTGGGCCGTCTTGAGGGCTCTCTTGGGTCGTTTCGGCGCCGTCTTGGGAGCTTCGTGGGCCGTCTTGGAGCGGTCTTGGGGGCCTCTTGGGCCGTCTTGGAGCGTCCGGAAGCCGAAAAAGCCAGAACACAAAAAACATCGAAAAAAACAATGAAAATCAACGATTTTGGCCTCTTGGGGCTCTCTTCGGAGGCCTCTTGGAAGGCTCTTGGGGCGTCTTGGAGGCCTCTTGGGCTGTCTTGGGGGCCTTTTGGGCCGTCTTGGGGTCATCTTCGGCGTCTTCGAGCGCTCTTTGGGCGTCTCGGGGGCCTCTTGGGCAGTCTTGGGGGCCTCTTGGGGCACTCTGAGCGCGCTCTGGGGAGCCTGAGAGGCCGCACCCAGAAGGAAAACCATCTCTGAGTAGACTTGGTCGGGCGGCGTTGGTCGGGGTACTTTTCGCCGGGGGACCCCCAGGGGCCGCCCCGCGCGCGCGAACTAGAAATACTGTTAATACTGTTAACCAGTTACCGGAGATCTTAGCACGCCCTGGCCCGTTGGGCCGGCGAATTCTGAATTTTTGCTTCTGGCACCGGGAAACCTTCCCCGGAGTTAGGTGTTCTCTCGCAATTTTTCCCCAATTGCTGCTCTCGCTGAGGCGCTGGCCTGATTTTCGGGCCCCGCTCGTTCCGAATCGTGCTCTCGCTGCGGCGCTGGCCTCATTTCCGTGCTTCCGCTCGTTCCGAATCGTGCTCCCGCTGCAGAGTTGCCCTCATTTCCGCGCCTCTGCTCGTTTCGACTCGTGCTCCCGCTGCAGCGCTGGCGTCATTTCCCGTATCATGCCACGGCATGCAATGCAATTCTAGGTTGATACTACTTCGCGGTGCTCTTCTACGCCATGCCATGCCGTGTTCTACAATGCATCGCGTACCCTTTCGGGATCATCGTCCTGCTCGACATCCGACTGTGCGAGTAGAGAGGGGATCTGCGCCATGGTAAGGGATGGAAGGAAGGGTAGGATGTCAGATATCACGCGAGCGCCGCTAGCTTGCCCCCCCCCTCTCCCCCCCTCCCCCTTCAGCCTCGCCTTGTCTCAGCTTCGGGCTGCCTCGGCGTCATCCTCAGCCTCAGTCTCAGCCTCAGCCTCAGCCTGCCTCAGCCGCAGCCTCAGCCTGCCTCGGCCTCAGCTTGCGTCAGCCTCAGCCTCAGCCTGCCTCAGCCTCCGCCTCAGCCTCAGCCTGCCTCGGCGTGCCTCAGCCTCAGCCTCAGCCTGCCTCGGCCTCAGCCTGCCTCAGCCTCAGCCTGCTTCAGTTCGGGCATTCAAAATGTGGCACAGGGCTCGTGTTCTGGGAACACGAAGATCACGAAGTGGCTCACAGTTGGCTCCGGGCAATCAAAATATTGTACAGGAGTGGTGCTCTGCGAACGAAGAACACGAAGTGGCCGACAGTTGGCTCCCGGCATTCAAACTGCAGCCTAAGATAAGTGTTCTGGGAACACGAAGAACACGAAGTGGCTTACAGTTGGCTCCAGGCATCCAAAATGTGGCTTGGGAGTGGTGTCTTGGGAAGACGAAGAACACGAGGTGGCCTACAGTTGGCTCCAAGCATGCAAAATGTCGCCTGGGAATGGTGTTCTGGGAACGCGAAGAACACGAAGTGGCCTACAGTTGGCTCTGGGCATTCAAAATGTGGCCCGGGAGTGGTGTTCTGGGAACACGAAGAACACGAAGTGGCTTACAGTTGGCTCCAGGCATTCAAAAACGCGAAGAACACGAAGTGGCCTACATTTGGCTCCGGGCATTCAAAATGTGGCCTGGGAGTGGTGTTCTGGGAACGCGAAGAACACGAAGTGGCCTACAGTTGGCTCCGGACATTCAATATGTGGCCCGGGAGTGGTGTTCTGGGAACGCGAAGAACACGAAGTGGCCTACAGTTGGCTCCAGGCATTCAAAAACGCGAAGAACACGAAGTGGCCTACAGTTGGCTCCGGGCATTCAAAATGTGGCCTGGGAATGGTGTTTTGTTGGCTCCGTGCAGTCAAAATGTGGCCTGGGATAAGGTTTTGGGGAGTCCCTGGATTCCCGCGGCACCCGTCTGGCATCTGCCCAGACCCCCCCTGGGGAATCAGGGTGCTCTCCTTACACGAAACCTACCATTTGGGTAATTAGAATGGTAGCGAAGCGTGACCGTAGGGATCAAATCCGTCACACGCCATTGTGCTTCCCAATCGTATTCGTACAGCACACAGAGTGCATTTTGTATTATTAGTTTCTTCTGAAAATTATTTACGCTTCGCGTATCCCCACCAGCCCATCTCACAACAGCAACTCATGCGAAGCATGCCGACAGTCGTGTTTTTCAGGCGTGTGTCCGTTTGGCCCCGCATATCTCCCCTGTTCCTCCTTCCTCCCGCCTCCTTGTACATCCTCCTTGTGGGGGGAGCGGGAGAAGGACGAGGCGGAGGAGGAGGGAGAGAAAGCGCTCCTCGTGATTTGAGTCGTTTGGGGTTTCTCGTCCTGGTGTGAGTCGTTCGGGCCCTTTTTCCTGGTGTGAGTCGTTCGGGCTCTTCGTGGTGTGAGTCGTTCGGGCTCTTCGTCCTGGTGTGAGTCGTTCGGGCTTCTCGTGGTGTGAGTTGTTCGGGCCCCTCATCCTGGTGTGAGTCGTTCGGGCCCCTCCTCCTGGTGTGACTCGTTCGGGCTCCTCGTGGTGTGAGTCGTTCGGGGCCCTCGTCGTGGTGTGAGTCGTTCGGGCTCCTCGTGGTGTGAGTCGTTCGGGCGCCTCGTCCTGGTGTGAGTCGTTCGGGCCCCTCCTTCTGGTGTGAGTCGTTCGGGCTCTTCGTGGTGTGAGTCGTTCGGGCCCCTCGTCCTGGTGTGAGTCGTTCGGGCTCCTCGTGGGGCCTCTTGGGGGCCTCTTGGAGCCTCTTGGGGCCTCTTGGGGGCCTCTTGGGGGCCTCCTGGGGCCTCTGGGGGGCCTCTGGGGGCCTCTTGGGGGCCTCTTGGGGGCCTTTTGGGGGCCTCTTGGGGCCTCTTGGGGGCCTCTTGGGGGCCTCTTGGATGCCTCTTGGGAGGCTCCTGGGGGCCTCTTGGGGCCATCTTGGGGCCTCTTGCGACCTCCTCAGAAGCGCAAAGAAGCGTCGTTCGGGCTCTTCGTCACCTCCAACGGCGGCGTCTGGGCAAATTCTGATAATTCTCTAGTGCGCCCCAGGGGTCTCCATGCTTGCAAGACCTGTCGAGGCAATGAGCATAGCTCAGCGCACACACACACAAGAAGAGATATGTTCTGGTGTGAGTCGTTCGGGGTCCTCGTGTCTGGATTGTTGGGGTTCTTCCTCTTGGTGTACGTTTTCTGGGCCTGTCGTCCTGGTGTGAGGCCTTCGAGCCCTTCCTGGTGCGAGTCGCGTTGGAGTTCGTCGTCGTGTGAGTCGTTCGGGCCCCTCGTCCTGGGGTGAGTCGTTCGGGCTGCACGTGGTGTGAGTCGTTCGGGCTCGTCGTCACCTGCAACGGCGGCGTCTGGGCAAATTCTGATATTTCTCTAGTGCGCCCCAGGGGTCTCCATGTTCTTCAAGACCTGTCGAGGCAATGAGCATAGCTCAGCGCACACACAAGAAGAGATATGTTCTGTATGCAACATTTCCAGGTGAGCATGATGTCCACGGAGCTGCTGGGCACCCTGGAAAGAGTGGTCAGTGGCGCTGTCCGTGCCAGGGGCACGTACAAGAAGAGGGCGGGGGAATTGCATCGCGCCTTCGGGGGAGTGAACGTGGTCATGTGTGCTGATTTTTGGCAGTTGCACCCCGTGACGGGCACCTTCCTGGCATCCAACCCTCTGGACGTGCCTGCAGGGTGCGCGCACCGCGCGTTGGAGCTGTTCTGGCAAGACGGCGTGGATAGCGTGCGATCCTTGTGGCAGTTGACCGAATTGATGAGGTGTGACGATGCATGGTACAACTCGTTTCTGGGCCAGTGCAGAGTTGGAAATCTCAGCATGGAGGACTACAGCTACTTCCACGGGCTCCCGACGTTGACGTCCCCGAGCGCGGGTAACTGCGTTTGCAACGACGACGCGGTGGACGACCCAGTACTGGGCCCGTGTCGCAAGACTTGGGGGGAGCGCTTCACCGGAGGGTGCGCCGACATGGCGGCGCTTCTGAACTCGCCAGGGGGCGAGTGCGAAGAGTGCCGCGCGGAGCGAGGCAAGAGACACAGGGTTCTGACCGACACGGAATCGCTGGCGCCAGAGCTTCGCATGAACCCATTATGCGGCGCACCTGCTCTGCACACCTTCAACGTGCCCAGGTAAGGTACTTCGCGACGAACCTGCGCGCGAGGGAGCTTGCCAAGCAGAAGAACGTGCAGCTCTCGTGGTGCTACGCTCGAGATGTGCCGCTGCATCCAGGAGATCGCGATCTGCCGAGAGAGAAATTGGACGAGAAGTTGTTCTCCAGGCTGAAGAGGCACGACCAGGAGACGGGCAACATTCCGAGCATCTACCCATTGGCCAAAGGCATTCCCATTCGGTTGACGGACAACGTCGATCGAAGCAGACAACTCTACAGGCACCGAAAGGGAGTGATTTACGGATGGACTCTGGCGCCTGATTGCAGTCCCCAGGAGATCGAGGGCGAGCTCATATTGGATAGGTTGCCCTTGGTTATCTATATCCATTTCCCAGAAGCACAGTGGAGCATAGGGAAGCTGCCGACGGGCGTATACCCGTTGAAGCGGAGATCCAGGACCTGGAAGGTCAACATGCACACGGGCATCGAAGCCCGACGCGCGGGGTTCTGGATTCTCCCCGACTTCGCTTCCACCGCTCACATGATCCAGGGGGCGACGTTGGAAGCGGCATTCGCGGACCTGCAGCATTGGTCCAGCAGGGCGTCCATGACAGCTCAGATTGCTGCCTACGCATGCTTGTCCAGAGTGAAGCGATTGCCAAACATCTGCGCCACGCAGCCGTTCTCGAGTTCGGCCTCGGCAACCCAGTGGGGCCCGAGCGTCTGATGCGGAAGCTTTCTGGCCAGATCACAGCAGACGAGGCGATCCATGAATGGAGTACGCTTGATGACGAGGCTGCTGAAGCGGAGAAGGTGGACCCCGTGGCGAGGAGGCACCTGTGCGCTTGCTGCTACCTCAAAGGGAAGCAGGAGTACATGCTCGACGCCCGCGACTTCGGCATGAAAGCAGCCGCCGACTTCTACGAAAAGTACGTGTCGCAGGGGAGGTGGACGAGATGCATGGACTGCGCGCGCGAGGTCGGCGCAATGCCTCCTCGGGCTGCGCGGGCGGCCGAGGCTTCCCAAATAATGCCCGATGGAATCGCTGCAAGGACAGCCCCGCCAGCTCATTCAATATGCAAGCAGTGTGTCGAACGCGATTACTGGACGAAGAGCCTGACCCCGCAGAGCCACGGGCGTGCTGCTTGCAAAGATGTTTTTGACGAAGGCGTGTGGGGCGCGGCTATTATGAGACATCGTCGGCATGACGATGTAGACCTCGTGTGCCCGGGCTGCGCACAACGAGGGTTCGCGCCTGGCAACATCGACGAGCACCAGTGCGAAGATTGCCTGGAGCACTTGGGCAGCCTCGCGTTCGACAAGTACGTGCTGTACAACGCGAAGAGGCGGGAGCAGGCCCGTTTGGTGCGCCTGGACTGTCAGACGAAGCTGCGGCGTGGGAAATGTACAACGGCGTATGAACTGAAGTACTGGTCGAAGACTGAAAGCAAGCATCACGCGTCTTCAAAGGGCACAACTTTGGTTTGCGAAGCATGCCGTGCGCTAGGATTCGACCCGACGGATCTGGAGACGTACATGTGCCAGGGGTGCACTTGCAGGTTCGGCGCCCGGAAGTTCAACCAAACGCTACTGAAGAATCACAAGAATCACAATCGCATGAAGCTACAGTGCAAGGAGTGCGTCGCTGACGTCGAAGAAAGAGTGCGCCACCTGCGCAAAGCACTGCAGAAGAGCCAGCGAAAGTGCAAGCGCCATTGCCGCATTCACCAGGCCAAATGCCCGCTGACCCCCGTCTTTTTCGGAGAGAAACGCTGGCCGGGCAGCGACGGAGCGATATCCGCCGACGACCGCAAGTTCTTGGACGAGTTGCAACCGATGCCAGAATGGTGGAGCAAAGCCTGGGGACGATGAGGTTCGTCGCGGAGCTCGTCGTCTCAGTTGTACTACTGGCGACACTACCTGTGGTGCTGGTTTCTGTATTCTGTAATGGTGCTGGTTATTCTGCTCAGGTGATGGTGTTTTTTATTGTACTCGCCGTTATTGCTTTTTATTTGTGGTGATTGCTGGGTTCCTTCGGGTGTCCAGCACTGGGATGAGATGGTATATAGTCTCTCGTTCTTTGGTTCTTTGGGGTTGAGTAGTGTACTCCGTGATGGTGCTGGTTACCGAGTTCTGGTGGGAGTGCGGGTCTTTGTACTCAGTGAAGGTCCATTGGTGAGATGACGTTTGGATACAGTGGATTGGACGACTGGGGAGAGCGAGTGGGGAGACGAGATGTTTCCTCAATTGAGTTTCTGTTCGTGGGTTCGCTGGTACTGGTTTCTGTATTCTGTACTGGTGCTTGTTATTCTGCTGAGGTGATGGTGCTGGTTAGTGCACTCGCCGCTATTGCCTCGGATACAGTGGATTGGACGACTGGGGAGAGCGAGTGGGGAGACGAAATGTTTCCTCAATTGAGTTTCTGTTCGTGGGTTCGCTGGTACTGGTTTCTGTATGCTGTACTGGTGCTTGTTATTCTGCTGAGGTGATGGTGCTGGTTAGTGTACTCGCCGCTATTGCCTCTTATTCTTGGTGATTGCGGGGTTCCTTCGGGTGTCCGGCAGTGGGCTGAGATGGTGTATAGTCTCTCGTCCAGTACTGGGAGTACCTTGTGAGACACCGCTGCATCAATAATGGGTGGGTGTGGCCGCTAGCACGGTGCAGTGGATTCGTTCGGTGCTCTCCTCCTGGTGTGAGTAGTTCGGGCCCCCCCTCCTGGACAGAGTCGTTCGGGCCCCTCCCGATGTGTGAGTCGTTCGGCGAGGGGCCCGAACGACTCACACCGATCGAGTCGTTCGGCGAGGGGCCCGAACGACTCACACTAGGAAGGGCCCGAACGACTCGCACCAGGGCGAGGGGCCCCAACGACGCACACCACCTGCATTCTGGTCGAGGACGTCGCCGACGTGTGAGTCGACAGAGTCGGTTACGTGTAGGACTCGAGGACGACCGCCTTCTGTCTTGCCTCCCATCGCCTTCTCTCCCTCCTCCTCTTCCTCCTCTTCGGCTCCTAGTCGTAGTAGTAGAAGTAGTACCAGTAGGATCAGTGGTAGTACTGGTAGTAGTATGGGCGCTGGCTTCTCGTAGTGTGACTCGTTCGGGCTCAGAGTGTTGTGAGTCGTTCGAGACCCGCGTCGTGGTGTGGGTCGTTCGGGCTCCTCGTGGTGTGAGTCGGTCGGGCGCCTCCTCCTGGTCTGAGTCGTTCGGGCCCCTCCTTGCGGTGTGAGTCGTTCGGGCTCTTCGTGTTGTGAGTCGTTCGGGCTTCTCGTCCTGGTGTGACTCGTTCGGGCTCCTCGTGGGGCCTCTTGGGGGTTTCTTGGGGGCGTCTTGGGGCCTCTTGGGGGCCTCTTGGGGACCTCTTGGGGGTATCTTTGGGGCCTCATGGAGGCGTCGTGGTGCCTCCTGGGGACCTCTTGTGGGCCATCTGGGGACCTCTTGGGGCCATATGGTGGACCTCTGGGGGCCCTCTTGGGGGGCTTGTATGAGCGCTGCCCCTCCTCCTGGTGTGACTCGTTCGGGCTCCTCGTGGTGTGAGTCGTTCGAGGCCCGCGTCGTGGTGTGAGTCGTTCGGGCTCCTCGTGGTGTGAATGGGTCGGGCGCCTCGTCCTGGTGTGAGTCGTTCGAGGCCCGCGTCGTGGTGTGGTCGTTCGGGCTCCTCGTGGTGTGATGCGGGTCGCCCGTCCTGGTATGAGTCGTTCGGGCTCCTCCTTGAGGTGTGAGTCGTTCGGGCTCTTCGTGGTGTGAGTCGTTCGGGCCTTCTTGGGCCCTCCTCCTGGTGCGAGTGTAGTTCGGCCCCCCCCTCCTGGACAGAGTCGCTCGGGCCCCTCCTCGATGTGTGAGTCGTTCGGCGAGGGCCCGAACGGCTCACACTAGGAAGGGCCCGAACGACTCACACCAGGGCGAGGGGCCCCAACGACGCACACCACCTGCATTCTGGTCGAGGACGTCGCCGACGCGTGAGTCGACAGAGTCGGTTACGTGTAGGACTCGAGGACGACCGCCTTCTGTCTTGCCTCCCATCGCCTTCTCTCCCTCCTCCTCTTCCTCCTCTTCGGCTCCTAGTCGTAGTAGTAGAAGTAGTACCAGTAGGATCAGTTGTAGTACTGGTAGTAGTATGAGCGCTGCCTTCTCCTAGTGTGACTCGTTCGGGCTCCTCGTGTTGTGAGTCGTTCGAGACCCGCGTCGTGGTGTGAGTCGTTCGGGGTCCTCGTGGTGTGAGTCGGTCGGGCGCCTCGTCCTGGTATGAGTCGTTCGGGCCCCTCCTTGTGGTGTGAGTCGTTCGGGCTCTTCGTGGTGTGAGTCGTTCGGGCCCCTCGTCCTGGTGTGAGTCGTTCGGGCTCCTCGTGGGGCCTCTTGGGGGCCTCTTGGGGGCTCTTGGGGCTCTGGGGGCCTCTTGGGGACCTCTTGGGGGTATCTTTGGGGCCTCATGGAGGCGTCGTGGTGCCTCCTGGGGACCTCTTGTGGGCCATCTGGGGACCTCTGGGGCCACATGGTGCACCTCTGGGGGCCCTTTTGGGGGGCTTGTATGAGCGCTGCCCCTCCTCCTGGTGTGACTCGTTCGGGCTCCTCGTGGTGTGAGTCGTTCGAGGCCCGCGACGTGGTGTGAGTCGTTCGGGCTCCTCGTGGTGTGAATGGGTCGGGCGCCTCGTCCTGGTGTGAGTCGTTGGAGGCCCGCGTCGTGGTGTGAGTCGTTCGGGCTCCTCGTGGTGTGAATGGGTCGATGCCTCGTCCTTGGTATGAGTCGTTCGGGCTCCTCCTTGAGGTGTGAGTCGTTCGGGCTCTTCGTGGTGTGCGTCGTTCGGGCCCCTCCTCCTGGTGTGAGTAGTTCGGGTCCCCCCTCCTGGACAGAGTCGTTCGGGCCCCTCCTCGAAGTGTGAGTCGTTCGGCGAGGGGGAACGACTCACACAAGGAAGGGCCCGACCGACTCACACCAGGGCGAGGGGCCCCAACGACGCACACCACATGCATTCTGGTCCAGGACGTCGCCGTCGTGTGAGTCGACAGAGTCGGTTACGTGTAGGACTGGAGAACGACCGCCTTCTGTCTTGCCTCCCATCGCCTTCTCTCCCTCCTCCTCTTCCTCCTCTTCGGCTCCTAGTCCTAGTAGTAGAAGTAGTACCAGTGCTAGTAGGATCAGTTGTAGTCTGGTAGTGGTAGTAGTAGTAGTAGTAGTAGTAGTTTAGTAGTAGTAGTTTAGTAGTAGTAGTAGTAGTAGTAGTAGTAGTAGTAGTAGTAGTAGTGGTGGTGGTAGTGGTAGTGGTAGTGGTAGTGGTAGTGGTAGTGGTAGTGGTAGTGGTAGTAGTAGTAGTAGTAGTAGTAGTAGTAGTAGTAGTAGTAGTAGTAGTAGTAGGAGTAGGAGTAGGAGTAGGCGTAGGAGTAGGAGTAGGAGTAGGAGTAGGAGTAGGAGTAGGAGTAGGAGTAGGAGTAGGAGTAGGAGTAGGAGGAGGAGTAGGAGTAGGAGTAGGAGTAGTAGTAGTAGTAGTAGTAGTAGTAGTAGTAGTAGTAGTAGTAGTAGTAGTAGTAGTAGTAGTGGTAGCAGGAGTAGTAGTAGTAGTAGTAGTAGTAGTAGTAGTAGTAGTAGTAATAATAGTAGTAGTAGTAGTAAAAAATAAGTAGTGTAGTAGTAGTACGAACAGTAGTAGTAGTAGAAGTAGTAGCTCGTAGGAGTAGTAGTAGGAGTAGTTGTAAGTAGTAGTAGTAGGCCAGTATTAGTTAGTAGTTGTGTAGTAGTAGTAGTATAGTCGTAGAAAAATAGTAGTAGTAGTAGTAGTAGTAGTAGTAGTAGTAGTAGTAGTAGTAGTAGTAGTAGTAGTAGTAGTAGTAGTAGTAGTAGTAGTAGTAGTAGTCGTAGTGGTGGTAGTAGTAGTAGTAGTAGTGGTACTTCCAGTATGTAGTGCAACGAGTATGAGTAGTAGTAGAAGTACAAGTAGTAGTAATCGTAGGGGAAAGGGTAGTAGTAGATGTCTTTTGGAAGCTGCTCGGAGGCCTCTTGGGGCGTCTTCGGCGCCTCTTGGCGCATCTTGGGGACCTCTTGGGGGTATCTGTGGAACCTCCTGGAGGCGTCGTGGTGCCTCCTGGGGATCTCTTGTGGGCCATCTGGGGAACTCTTGGGGCCATATGGTAGACCTCTGGGGGCCCTCTTGGGGGGCTTGTATGAGCGCTGCCCCTCCTCCTGGTGTGACTCGTTCGGGTTCCTCGTGGCGTGAGTCGTTCGAGGCGCGCGTCGTGGTGTGAGTCGTTCGGGCTCCTCGTGGTGTGAATGGGTCGGGCGCCTCGTCCTGGTAGGAGTCGTTCGGGGTCCTCCTTCTGGCGTGAGTCGTTCGGGTTCTTCGTGATATGAGTCCTTCGGGCCCCTCGTCCTGGTGTGAGTCGTTCGGGCTCCTCGTGGGGCCTCTTGGGGGCCTCTTGGGGGCCTCTTGGGGCCTCTTGGGGGCCTCTTGGAGGCCTGTTGGGAGCCTCTTGGGGGCCTCTTGGGGGCCTCTTGGGGGCCTATTGGAGGCCTCTTGGGAGCCTCCTGGGGGCATCTTGGAGCCTCTTGGGGGCCTCTTGCGACCTCGGCAGAAGCGCAAATGAGCGCTACCCCCCGAGAAGGACAAAATGAGCCCAAAACCTTCGTAAAGTCAATGATTTTGAGAAGAAGGACGGGGAGCGCTGCCCCCTCAGAAGGCCAAAATGGGGCCGAAACCCTAGTAAAATTAATGATTTTGGCTACACTGAAGAGGAGAGGGACCTATGAGCGTCCCCCCGTCGGGGCCAGAATCCTCGCGAGGGCCCTCCCAGGCGTCGAAGAAAAACCCCCTGACCACCCGCCGGACTCCCTCTCCAGGCCCAGGGGGAGGGGGTAGGGGGAGGGGTAAACCCCTCCCCGAAGGGGAAGAAGGGGGGTTGGGGGGTTGAGGACAGAGAAAGCTCCCTAAACCACTCACGCCCAAAGGGCTGGTGGGATTTCTAGCGAACAGAAGTGTATCCCTCGTCAGAACCCATGACGGGCGTCATGGCTATGACAAGACGCTACCCCCCCAGAGCGTTCCGGACATTGCCGCCCTGTACATTGGAATCCGCGTAAGTGTCCGTCGTCGTCGTCGTCGTCGCCGTCGCCCCTTTCTCCCTCCTCCCTCCTCCCCCCTCCCCCCTCCCCCCTCCCTCCCTCCTCCCTCCTCCCTCTTCCCTCCTCCCTCTTCCCTCCTCCCTCCTCCCTCCTCCCTCCTCCCTCCTCCCTCCTCCCCCCTCCCTCCTCCCTCCTCCCTCGTGCGTCCGTCGTCCATCCGTCGCCCGTCGTCCGTCGCCCGTCGTCCGTCGTCCGTCGTCCGTCGTCTGTCGTCCGTTGTCCGTCGTCCGTCGTCTGTCGTCCGTCGTCTGTCGTCCGTCGTCTGTCGTCCGTCGTCCGTCGTCCGTCGTCCGTCGTCCGTCGTCCTTCGTTCGTCGTTCGTCGTCCGTCGTCCGTCGTCCGTCGTCCGTCGTCCGTCGCTCGTCGTTCGTCTTTTGTCGCTCATGTGGACGCGCGGACGCGGCTGGAGCCTGTTTTCCATTCCGAATGATGAATAATCAGGGGTTGGGGATGGAAGGGGGGTGATGACATCACTTGTCGCGCCAGTGGTGTCCGGGATTGCTTGGGAATGACGGAGGACGGGTAGCACCAGCGTATGGGTGGCAATTTGCACCACAACGCTTATGTACACCACAGTGCTTGTTTGTACCACAGCGTTTGTGTACACCACACCGTTTATGCACACCACAGCAACCACGGGCAACACAGCGTCAGTTTAGGCCACCGTGGTTGCGGGCTCAGCTTGTGTATACCAACGTTTGCGTACCACATCAGTCGTGCGCAACACAGCATTAGTATACTCTGCTATATTTGCATGCGTTGCACTGCTTGTGTACACCGCGATGCTTGTGTGTACCACGGTAGGCAATTAAGTGTAATACAGCACTACTGGGTGGTGAGTTCGACGTGAAACGGAGGCTCTCTTTACAATTTCAGGTTCGTGTCGGGCGAGAGGTTCTGTGGCTGGGCCGCGGCTGGACCAAATGTTTTTCCTCCTGCGGCCAATGGCCCACGGTGCCCCGAAATCCTCTTGTGGGTGGGCCGCAGTTGGACCAAATGTTTCTCTTCCGGCGGGCCTGCGGTGTCATGGTGTCCTTCCGTAGGGCTTGTTTCAAAATTTAAAACGTCGGCGTTTGCGGCGAGATACCCAAAGCAAATTCGCATGGAAATTGACATGCCGATCAAGAAAAAACACATCAAAATGCAAATCGATTATTATCACCTGCATGGTGATCGTATAGCCACATGGCAGAAGGATTTTTTACAATAAAATGGCGTGCGCGACAGGGGTAAGGAGTGACAGAGGCATGGAGGAAGAAACGAAGAGGATGTATTATGTATTACGAGACGTAGCGTTCGGAGTAGATTTTCACGTGTATTTTTTGTATTTGTTTTACGCACGTATGCATTGTAGTACATAAGCGTTAGAACGTGCACAAACGGTGCGATGCATGCAACATCGTGGTGCGCAAACCCGGCGCTGTCACGTACACAATTTCTGAGGTATTTACGAGCACTGTTTTGTATACGGTTGCTTGCGAAAAAGATGGAGGTTGTATTGAATACGCCGCGCGCTATTGCATACGAGCGTTGTGGCGTAGACACGCAAAAAGAGCGAATGGCCACGTACACGTTGTTGTTATCGTCGTTGTTTTTCGCGCCGCGCGCAGAACCACCAAAAGGAAGGCATTTTTATGCCATATCGTTCCCACCTTGTGTGACGCAACGTCATGACGCGCGTCATCTTTGAAGATAAAAAGTATTTTCGTCTTCGCACGAAGAGAGTATTTCTTTATTGCTTGGGGCATGACGTGCTACATGGCCCCATCTCCTTTCCCCCCCCTTAAATGCGCTCCAGGCACTGCTGCCGTGCGTTCTGGGATTTGCGTAGGAATTTGCTTGGGAGTCTGGTTTGTAATCGCCGTCGTCGACATTAATGTAGTTGTCGTCTTTTTCGCTTGTGACTCGTGGCCCATCGTCGGTGTGCGCGGGGACGCGGGCGGAGCTTGTTCTTGCATTCGGGCCGATGACAGCAATCATGGGGGAGGGGGGAGGGGGTTGATGACGCCACGCGTCGCGTTTGTGCAACCGCGCGTGCGGGTACTACAGGTTTTGTGTACACCGCAACGTTTGTGTACACTTCATCAGTCGTGTGAAACACAGCAATGTGTATATATACACATACATACATACATACATACATACATACATACATACATACATACATACATACACATATACATACATACATACATACATACATACTTACTTACATACATACATACATACATGCATGCATGCATACATACATACATACATACATATACATATCCATATAACTATACATATACATATACATATATATATATATATAATGGAACGTTTATGGATTCATCGCGGCATGCACAACCGCCGATTTGCACGTAAATCGCTATTATTGCAAATGGTTGCTTTTGATGTGCACATGTACACCGGCGCTACAATGTATGCAGACTATGGTTCGTGGTACTACCATTGGTGATGTTATTCATAATTTGTCCCTGCATTCGGACACATTTGGCTCCCACACTCGATGAATGCTTTCGGTATCACGTATAGGTTGCGGTATTATGAAAAATTTTCAATATCATTGCATATGGCTTCAATATCGACGCAATTAGTTTGAATATTGTTGCGCGCTTGCGACCTGCAAATTCTAATGCTGATTTGCACGCATAACAGAAACCTAACAAAATCAATAAAAAAAAAACATACGGGGATTACAAAAAGAAACATATATGGTTTATCCGATGTTTCTGTAATGATAGAAATCTGTAATCCTCAGGAAAACGGCGTTGAAACGCAAAAAGGTGAGCAACGACACCAAATGAGTCAAAATATGATGAACTTCCGGTGCGGAAAATTTCGGTTTTGAGAATACGATTTATTGCGAAGGCCTTACGGCCGTTGCCGCCGACCCTGAAGATGACGAAAGACAACACGAGGGGGGGGGCAGGAGGAGGAGGAGGAGGAGGCGGAAGGGAGTAGGAGAAGGAAGGGTGAAGGGGGAGGAGGAGGAGGCCTTATGGATGTTGGTTGGGATCTCGTGGTTGACCTCTCGGGGGCGTCTGAAAGGCAACTTGAAGCCTCTTGGGGGCCGTTGTGGGGCCTCTTGGGGCCTCTTTTGGCCCTCTTGGGGCTTCCGGAGGCCGTCTTCGGCGCATCTTGGGGGCGTCTTGGCGCCGCTCGGGGGCCTCTTGGGGCCTTTTGGGTGCCTCTTGGGGCTTCCCGGGGGCCTCTTAGGGCGGAAGTCTCGAATTCTCGGTTCCTCGTCCCCCCTCTTGGCCGTTTCTTGGGCCCGTCTTGGGCCCTATTGGGCCGTCTTGGGCGCCTCTGAGGCTGTCCTGTGGCCTTCCTGGGCCGTCTTGGGGCCCTCTTGTAGGCCTCTTGGGGCGCTTTTGGGGGCCTCTTGGGGGCCTCTTGGGCCGTCTTGGAGTGTCGGAAAGCCGAAAAGGCGAGAAGGCCAAAATCATTCAAAAACCGATGTAAAATTGACGATTTTGGCGCCTGGGGCCCTCTTGGGTGTGCTCTTGGGGCTCTCTTGGAGCGTCTTGAGGGCCTCTTGGGCCGTCTTCGGGCCGTCTTGGGCGTCTTGGGGCCATCGTTCGTCGAGTCGAGGCCCTCTTGTACCCTTTTGGGGGTGTCTTCTGTCGCTCTTGGCTCGTCTTGAAGCTTTTCTGAGCTCCGGGACCCCCCGGGGAGGATGCGTATCTGGGTGGCGACCCCCCCCGGGGACCCCCCCGGCGACCCCCCCCCCCCACCCCCCCCCACCCCCCCCGGCGGGGAGGGTAGGGAGGGGCTTCGCCACGACTCAACTACGACGTTGCTCAATGTCGCTTTGGCTCGCGCGCTCAAGGAGACGGGGAACGACGAAGACGACGAGGGACAACGGAGACGGAGACGACGAGGACACGACGGAGACGACGACGACGACGACGACGACGACGACGACGGTGATCCACGCAAGACGACGACACCGGGATGCGTCTTCCACACGCCGACAGGGTCGGCGGATTCGCAGGTGCTGCCCCGCCAGAGCTACGACTCCCCCCAATTGCATGGTTGCCCGCCGATGCCTCGCACGGCGTAGAGACATAATTGTATTCATGCAGTGTCTTCTCGTCGTGTTTTTTTTTTTCTTCCTATTCCCCCCACCTCCTATTCCGGTTTCGTCCTATTCCGGCTTTTCCCATCCCTCCTATTCCGGCTTCCTCCCATTCCGGCTTCATTCCCTTCTGGCTTCTTCCCATTCCGGTTTCCTCCCATTCCAGTTTCCTCCCATTCCTCCCATTCCGGCTTCCTCCTATATCTCCCATTCCGGTTTCCTCCAATCCCGACTTCTTCCGATTACGGTTTTCTCCCCTAATTTCGGTTTTTTCCCATCATTCCGGTTCTTTCCGGCTTCCCCCCATTCCTCTTGTTCCGGCTTCTTCCCATCATTCCGGTTTCCTTCCAGCTTCCTCGCATTCCTCCAAATTTGGTTTCTTTCCGGGTTCGGCCCATTTCGGTTCTGGGTTTCTTCAAATTCCAGATTCCTTCCATTCCGGCCTCCTTTCATTTTTTTCCATTCCGGTTTCCTCTCGTTTCTTTTATTCCAGCTGTCTGCGCGAATGTGATTTTATTGTGCGTAATTTTACGGGAAGCATCGTCAGAATTGCATGCGGAAATGTGTTTGCCCATACGCATGCAGCATATGGTACGCGCATTCATCCCTCCCCTTTATTCTGATCCAACCCATCTGCTCAGAAAAACCAACGAAGATATTTCAATTCTTGCACACTTGCCGAGTGTCACCGAGAAATGGCGACGCGACTCGCCCCACACAAACCCACCCCAACAAAAAAACAGCGAGCAAAACGCAAACATTCAGTTAACCTCTTCGAACAAACAACGACGACGACTCGCCAAAACACTTACCGTCACGCATGCGAACCGTGCCACGAGGGCCTTCGGTGAAACTCCTTAAATCTCCATACGAAGCCACGCACAGTGTGAAAGGCGTGCCAAAACTGGATTTGGGACGCATGTGGGTTGTGCTATTGAGGCTTCGGTGAAGCTCCCTATGAGGCCACGAACCGCGTGCGTGTGCGCGTGCCCAAATTTGCCAGGGAACATATGTGAACCCTGACATTGGGACCTTCGGCGGCGCCCCCCATGAGGCCACGCGCCCCAAGGAGGCCCCCGAGCAAGCCGCGGTCCGCATCACGCGCCCGAAAAGGACGCCAAGGAACTCTGGACAAAAAGCGGCGACGAAAAATCCTGCGAAGACTTAGTGTGCTCCCCGAGAAAACGAGAAACGGCGACGCCCGACCTCCGGGAGGATCCATTGGAAGCTCCATTGAGCAGGGTGATGCGCATTCGTGTATGAACCGCAGGAGACGCGTTGGAAGCAGCATCCGTTCCATAACCATTCGGCCCAGGATATTTCATATTTCAGTTGATCAGAATAGGAAGAGGGCGAAGCCTTTCGAATATTCTGAGATCTGCCGCTGCTGATGCCTACGGGCGCCGTGTGACCCCGATCCGGCGCAGGCGGCCTGTAAGGTGAATTTGTGCACCCTCCATGGCTCGGGGAGTCACGTTCCCGCGTTGCCAGTGGGCCTTTCGGGCCGTGCCCGTTCGGGGCACGCGCATAGTTGGTGGTTGCATTCGGTTTCCGCCAATTTTTGCGTTTTTCTTCATTTGTTGGCCTTTTTGTGGCCGTATTTGCAGAAACCTTGCAAAGGCTTCGCTCCTACGGGAAGGCTTGCTCCCGTTGCCTTTCGGACTTTGGCATTTGCAGTAAGCTTTTGCTCAGCGTAATGGCCGTTCGGGCCGCGATTAAAGACCGTTTGAGCCGCGCCATTCCGAAAGATGATCTCCTTTCCTCGGCCGGGACGTTCGTTGGCCGTTCGGGCCAGGCGGGACGCCAGTTGTGAGAGAAGTTATTCGGGCTTAGCGTTCGGGGGATCATGCTTTGTCGCGCACTACTTGCGGGCCTGAGGTGCGAGCATTGTGCTTCTGTAGACTATCCGGAGCAATTGGCCCAAGCCTGCTGCATAGGCAACCGATGGCAACTTCTTTGGATTCGCTCAAACGCGACATTGTTGATGCCGATTCTAGGGCGATATGGTTCGCTGGTGTTCGGGGCCTCCGGCTTGATATAAATTTATTACGTACATTGGGTGCCAGACCACAAATCTTACAATGGTGGGAACACGGCTATTAGTTTGCTTTCGATACCGCTGTCGAGCCCAGAGTGCATCGCAACTATCGTTCGTTATTAGACAATTTGCCGCACGCTGAAACCGAATGGGATCGACTAAACCGCCTTGGGAAGATCCTTTTTTTTCCCTCCAGGCCATTGTCCCGACCAGCTCTTTGTCAATCCTTGTGGCTTGGTTTTGAAGGAGACCGCAGGCAACAGCATGAAAGCTCGGATGATTGTCGATTTCCGTGAGAGCGGTCTCAACCAAGTGGCCCCTAAAATACAAGTGGAATACGGTTCCTTTGATTTAGCGTTAGCCCGCACTGCTCCTGGCAGTTGGTTATTTGTAGCAGATTTGGCTGATGCTTTTTACAATTGGCAGCTGCACACGGACGATTACTTAAAATTTGGTTTCTGATCTCCAGGGAGGCAATGTTATGGTCATTCTACGTACTTGGCTGTGGGATTCGGTCCTGCCCTTGGGCTAAACGACCAGAGTGTGAAAGAAATATTGCGCCTGTTATTTCAACATGAAAACGTGTTGCTCACAGATTTTGTTGATGACCTATTAGGCGACGGATCTATGAAGCCCGAAACTGCCGTCAACTTCCTCCTGAGGGCCGGCATTCCGGTCAACAATAAATGTTCTGGATTACGCCCTCCTTCACAAAGATAAGCGTGGGTTGGATGGGTATTTGATACACTCGCAAACGAAATTTCAATTGAACGAAGAAACGCGAAACATGCCAGGATCTGTTCAGAAATGTTCTCAAATGGAATAATGAAGGGTGCTTGTTAGCACGCGTGTTGGCGTCAGCTGCGGGTCTCGCGTCCCATATTGCTGAAGTATTCCTTCAAGGCCGTCGTCGGCTGCATCATGTGTGGGGGGATTTGAACGCTTTCAACGTTCACGCAATCTGGTCAAAAAACCCTTCGGCAGACCCTCCGGTGAGACTTTTTGCAGCAAATATCAGACATATCGAGTGGTGGATTCGCTCCTTGAATATTGCGCCTGCCAGGCCACTGCACGGAACGGCCGGATCATTATCAAGATGGGCCCGAAGTCCACCGATTTTGAAAATTGGACAGCCCTCGCGGATTCTGGTTGCATTCGAATAGTGGAGATTGATGTATCGAAACTCCATGGATGGTCTTACAATTTGTGCGAAACCAGCTGTGTGGTATCTGGCACATGGCCGGAGGACTTCCATCTTCTCGCTGACAACGCCAACGCAATTAATTACAAAGAATTGTGGGTGGCCCGCGAAGCAGTCCGCCGAGAAGCCACTTGGTTACGAGGGTGGCGGGTCGTCTTTCGAGTCGACAATACGGCTGCTGAGCACTATATTAAATTCAGATACGGGCGCGTCCCAGCATTGCAAAATTTAGCCGAAAATTTCGAAGATGCCGAAAGACGGGCCGGGTGTTGGTGCATGGCAGTGCACCTTAAAGGCACTACTAATGTCATAGCTGACGAAGGGTCTCGCGATTCTTCGTTCGCACACCGATGGAACACTGATGTATTCAGGGTTGCCGTGTTAAAGCGATCAGTCATGAATGACATCGTTCGTAAGTTCGGCCCTTTCGACATTGACTTGTTCGCAGACAGGGAAGGAACATCAGCTCAAGCTGCACACTGGTTCTTCCCGGAGCAGTCGGCGTTCGAGCAACCATTCAATGTGAAACGGGCATGGGCCCATCCACCACGAGCATTCGTAGGTCGGGTTTTGCCTTGGTTGCGCGAATTGGTGCGAACAATCGATGTGATATTGTATTCTTACTAATTCCGGAAAATGCAGGAGCCCCATGGTTCCGATCGCAAACGCTGCAACAATGGACGCGCCGCAGCCGCTGGACCGAAGGAGCTGATATTTTCCGTCTCTGGCACAAAAATGCCGGGGCGATTCGCTGGAGCAAAGTGCCGCCATCCGACTTGCCATTTTTTTTTTTTTTTTTTTTTTTTTTTTTTTTTTTCTATCCAGGTGCGAGCCCCAACAGGTGACGACGAAAGCGGCGGGTGAGACAGAGCAGCGACGCCCGAAAAACGTCTAAGACGGAGGGCGGCAGCAGCGCGGCGGCAGCGGGGCGGCTAAGCAGCTAAAGAGGAGGAGGAGGAGGAGGAGGAGGAGGAGGAGGAGGAGGAGGAGGAGGAGGAGGAGGAGGAGGAGGAGGAGGAGGAGGAGGAGGATCAGAGGACCTCCAAATCAGCCAGGCCGGGAACCGGCTCAAGTGAGGTCGTTGGTAGGTCTCCGGGGTCATGTAGGACCATGTGCGCCACTGATCGTTGCAGGGCAATACCAAGTAACCCCCACCAACGATGAAGTAAGCCTAATTCGGTCCCACGCCGTGCCCTTGCTGGGAGAAATCGGCGCCTTTCTCTGGCCAGAGCGGGAAGGATTTGAATGCATTGGTTGCCCCATCGTCCATGCACCTCTGATCCCAAGCACAGCAGAGCCCCAAGTCCTGAGTCCACCACTTCCCTGTATGTGTTGTTGTTTTCGTTTTCAGCCCTTTCTAGTAGCCCACCACTCTGGTTGCTTGTGCCCGTCCGAGCGGCTCCCGTCCTTTGAATTGGGGAAACCACTGTGATATCGCAAAACAGCGGTAAGCCTCGTGCCACATTCGTGCAAGGGACGATGAGGTCGAGTCGTCTCGAGTCTCCTGCGGGCACCGGAACATGCGTCGTGCTTAGGGTGCGTTCTATGTTCCGATCAGGTATGAGCCCCCCGCCTTCTGTAAAGACCTGGCGCCAAGCTGTGACCATCCACGTATGTCGAGAATTGAGACGACCATACGTGTTATCCGACATTCGAGAATGGCCGTGCGGGTCCCCTCCCTCGAATCGTACCCCAATTCCGAGTCGTCGTCGCACAGCGCAAGATGTAGTTGCATTGTCCATGGTTAAACTGTCTGTGGTTGGACATACAGTGAGCCAAATTGCCGCATAAGGACCCATACATGATCGTAGCCGCGCTTTTCCTGCCGTAGCTGCATTCGCCCGGGCATGCGGCCCACCGCCCAATTCACGCAACACCGTCGTATATGTTTGACGTAGTACGCCTGAAGACGCATGGAACTGCCATCCGTGAGTCCATTCACCTAGAGCCAATGGCATTGGGGGAGGCGCAGGCGGCGAATTGTCGACCGCAAGTGTGCCCCAGAGAGGTCTGTCGTTCCAGTTGGCACTGTCACAAAATCGACCAGCCTCTTCAGCGGCGCGGAGGCAATCGGGTCGAGCCCCCGGTGCCAAATTTTGAGCGTTGTCCAAGTTTGTTAAGTGGAATAAGATATCTCGGCCGATCGTCGGAAATCCAAGGATCAGGCTCCGTATTGAATCCGCCCAACTGGCCCAGTACGCAGCTGACGACAGAAGAACAGAGTCTCGTAACCCAAGACCGCCAAAACGTAACGGCAATCTAGCTTGTGCAACCCATGTGTTGTAGTGTACATCGTGTAGGTCCGGGTCCCACTCGTCGGGTCCACAAATACCGAACAGTTGCCGAAACGTGTCCAATACATTCGCGTCGTGAGCAAGTGCTGCTGTTCTGGACGCGTGCGGCGGGGTTGTGCGCAGCAAGTGGTTGAGACGTGGTACCGCACAGAAGTACAACAATAGCCAAGTGCATTGGAGGGAAGGGAGCTT
>CAUYUJ010015769.1:107500-115000 GCA_963575745.1 Prorocentrum cordatum | reverse complement strand
GAGGACATTTAAAAGGCGAGCGAAACGATGGAGGACGAGGCTGAGACGCTGGAGGAGCTAGGCAGGGCCCCCTGGAAGCTGGAGGCGGACCGAGAGCTGGCGAAACAGTTCTTGCGGATGGACTTTGCGAGGGTGAGGTGCAACACGTACACGGTGATGATCCCTCCTCCTGGGCTGGAGCGGCCAGCTGAAACGCAGCGCCAGGGAACAACGGAACGACCAGCCGAAACGCAACGCCAGGGAACAGCGGTGGAGGAGGCATTGGAGCTGGAGCAGGGCGACGACGCGCTCAGGGACATCTGCGCGTGCGGAGTGGAGCTGGATTGCGGTGGCAGGTGTAGGGCTCGTTTTGCCACGCGACGCCAGCTGCTTCACCGCCAGCCTGACAAAAAACAACCAGTGCATTGTGTGCGAGAGGGTCTTTGCGGGGCAACTGTCGGCGGCGAAGCATTTGGAACGAAGTTTTCAGAGTGGTGTGGGAGGTGCAACAGTGGACTGATACACCCTTTGAGGGCGCCGAGCTCATTCTCTTGTGATTAATGCGAGTTCGAGGGGGCCGATTGGGATGACTTCAGGAAGCGTCCCGGCTCAAACCATCTTCCTTGGCGAATCACGGCTGAACGACCTGGGCGGCAGAGCCATGGCCGACATGGAAGACCTCGGGGTACCCAACTGGCTGAAGCGCGGAGCGGAGGAGACGGAAGTCCCGGGATCGGATAAGCCCAAGGACGAGAAGCCGAAGCAACAGGGGACCAGAGGAGGAGGCGGCGGAGGCAAAAGGCATCGTCGGCGCTCAACTGGTGAAGTGCGGGCAGGAGTACGACAGTCAGGGCAAGGAACTTAAGGCAAAGCTGGTCAAGGGCGAGCAGGTGGACTTCAAAACGCGAAGCAGCCCACGCATCGGGCTCTTCGCGAAGACGGTGTACCAGATTCTGCAGCAGACGGGGCTGCGCGAGGCAAGCGCGCGAACGAGGCGGTCCACAAGAAGCTGGTGCACTACTGGAAAGAACAGGTGGTGATGGGGGCGCCCGAGCAGCTGGATGATGATGGCCACCAGTTCCGCTGCCGCACGAGCTGGACCCAGGAGGAGAAGGACGGCGAATGCGGGGTTCTCTCGGTGGCCCTCAGCAGATTGGGAGTGGGGGCGGCAGCGGGCCAGATTATCTGGACGTTCATCAAGGACCTGGAGACGGACGTGGAGATGGCGGGCGCGGCGCCTCGAGGGCCGCTCGAACGAGAGACGTCCCGGTGCCTGGCGGCCGTGACGGGCAGCAAGAAGGAGTGGGCAGTCGTTGGGGCGAAAGGCTGCGAGCCTTGAATGAGCGGGGCGCGGCGCGCAAGGGTGTGCTGGTGAGCGGGGGAAACGCGTTTCAGACCTACCTCCCCCCGTTCCTGCCTCAGATCCCCGTTGCAGTCGTGGCAAGGGCGAATTCGGTTTCTAGAGGGGGGGGCGGGGTGGAGCTCGTGGTCGTGGCCGTGGTCGTGGGAGGGGGGGAAGGACAAGACAACGGATCGGGCGAACGGAACTATGCAAATGCACCGGTCATGGCCAGGCCCATCCTTGGCCCCAGGATCGGTGCATATGCCTTCCTGGCCAAGGCAGGAGGGCGTATGCACCGATCTTGGGCTCAGGATGGACCTGACCAGAATCGGTGTATGTGCATAGTTCTCTTTCCTCTAAACGGAGAAGGCAGCCAGCCGTGGGCAGAAGGGGTTCGGGCCGCCTCGAGGGGGGCCTCTGCGCGAGCTGGGCGGTGGTAGCCGTGGGGCCCACCGTCTGGCCCATGCGAGGGTTCGTCCGAGGGGCGACCTGAGTCCCGTGGCGTGGGCGGTCCTCCGGAGCGGGGCGCCCGCCAGGCTGCGCGCCGATAGGGGTGGGCCGCCCTGTACGGTGGCAGCGCGGGCCTGGTCCCGAGGGGCCAGGCCCTCGAGGATCCTTTTACATATCCACTCGCTCATGCGATGCTCCGAGGCTCTGGTTCTCTCTCTTTAAGCTGCTGTGCAGAGACCGTCTCCCATGAAACTATTCGATTCGATTCGATTCGATTCGATTCGATTCGGTTCGATAGTGATGATGATGGTCACGGTGATGACGATGATGATGGTGCTAGTGATGAATGTGACGATGACGAGGATGCTGCGGACGATGATGATGAGTATGGTGAATATGATGGGTATACTGATGCTGATGATGGGTATGATTATGTTGTTGATAATGCTGTTGATTCTTCTGATAATGGTGATGACGATGGCGGTGACGATGTTGATGGTGATGACGATGGTGATGTTGGTGATGATCACGACGATGATGGTGATGCTGATGGCGATGACGAGGACGGTGGTGATGATGAGAATGATGATGATGATGATGATGATGATGATGATGATGATGCGGACAATGATGGCGAGGAGAGAGTAGCAATTACCCCGGCAGTACAGGACCTTCGGTGGCGACGCTTCGGATTGTGATGATTTTGGTGATGTGGGTGATAATGGTAATGATTATGTTGATGATGCCGATGATGATGACGCTGTCGACGATGATGACCACGATGAGGACGATTATGGTTGGTGTGGTGATGATTATGTGGGTGATGATGATGATGATGGTGCTGGCTTTGATGGTGGTGACGATGCTGACGCCTATGACGCTGATGAATGTGATAATGTAGATTTTGACGGTGGGGATGGCGATGATGACGATAGTGATATACATGATGATGATGGGGATCAATGATGACGATGGCTATTGTGATGTTGTTGATGATGATGTTGCTGATGATGGTAATGAGACGGAGGAGGATGAGTACAAAGAGAGTATGGCGTTGATGATGATGATGGTGGTGATGATGTTGATGATGATAGTGACGATGGTTGTGATGATGATGCAAACTATGATGATGCTGATGATGACGATGACCATGACGATGACGACGATGCCGACGATGACGACGATGATGCTGGTGATGGTGATTGGTGATGATGATGCGTCTGATGACAATGGTGACGATGCTGATGATAGTAATGTTGGTGATGATGACGATGGTGAAGATGATAATGATGCTGTTGTTGATGCTGTTGTTGTTGCTGTTGTTGTCGTCGTTGCCTCGTATTTGTAGTTGTTGTTGCTGCTGCTGTTGCTGTTGCTGTTGTTGTACCTTTGTCAATTGAGGTGCTTCTCCTGGGGCTCGCACCTTGATTTTGACAAGGGGAAGTGAGGTGTCACCAAACTCTGCCCTTGGCCCCGGGGTTACAACAATAACGGTTCCCGCCGAATACTACCTCACAATTTATTCATAAATCGCGCTCTCGCGCGCGAGTTCCTCACACTTTATACAGGAATCGCGCTCTCGTGTGGGACTTCCTCGCAATTCTTTACGCTTCGCGTATCCCCACCAGCCCGTCCAGAAACGACGGCCAGGCGAGTAGAGGGTCGTCCTGAGGGGCTTTTCGGCGTCTTGGGTGCCTCGGGGGGGCCTCTTTGGGCCGTTTGGGATCCTCTTGGGGGCCTCCTGGGGGCCTCTTGGGGCCATCTTGGGGCCATCTTGGGGTCTCTTGGTGCCTCCTGGGCGCTTCTTGGGGCCATCTTGGAGGAAATCGATCAAAGAAGAGGGGAGCTTCAATTAGCGCTGCCCCCTCAGAAGGCCAAACTGGGGCCAAAACCTTAGTAAAATCAATGATTTTGGCTTCAAAGGAGAGGGGAGCTTTAATTAGCGCTGCCCCCGCAGAAGGCCAAAATGGGGCCAAAACCTTAGTAAAATCAATGATTTTCGCTTCAAAGAAGAGGCGAGCATTTTTCTACCTCCCCCCGTCGGGGCCACAATCCTCGTGAGGGGTGTCGAATTTTAGCCCTCTCAGGAGTCGAAAAAGACCCCTCCAACGACCCGCGAAACGCCCTCTCCAGGGTAGGGGGAGGGGTAAACCCCTCCCCGAAACGGAAGAAGGGGGTTGAGAACAGAGCGGGCTCTCTAAACCACTCACGCCCAAAGGGCTGGTGGGATTTTCCTCACACTTTATACAGGAATCGCGCTCTCGTGTGGGACTTCCTCGCAATTTACTCAGACGCCGCGCCCTCGACACTCAGGAATCGCGCTCTCGCTTTGGTTCCTTCACGATTTGTTTGGGAGTTGCGCTATCGCTTGAGACTTCGGAGGGGCGCTATCTATTTGGGAATCGCGCTTCGCGATTCATGCAGGACGCACGCTTCGGCAACCCGCCTTTCCCTTGTCCCTTCCTTCTATCCGTTCTCTCTTCCCCTGCTTTAGGGGCTGCACGAAATGCACGTTGCAGGTTAGGAAGATCTACCCCTAAGGGGATACGATCGAAGACGACGAGGGCGGGTATCGAGGGTTTGGGAATCTACATATTGACTGGCACGCGAACAGATAAGAGCGAACAGTCATAAAAGGATTGTTGCTGTTGTTGTTGTCGTTGGTGTTAGTGTTGTTGTTGGTGTGGCTGTCGGTATTGTTGTTGTTGTTGTTGTTGTTGTTGTTGTTGTTGTTGTTGTTGTTGTTGTTGTTGTTGTTGTTGTTGTTGTTGTTGTTGAACATTATTAATTCTAAAGAATAATTATTGTTGGGACCCCTGGTGCACGGCCCCCCCGCCGCGCCTAGGCCGCAGCTACATTTTCATCATTTTTTCGCGAAAGCTTCAGAAAAGTGGATGGGGTCCAGATCCGGTTGTTTTGTTGTAATCCGTTTTCCCTTGCAAAAAACACTATAAAATGACATTTCTTGTTCTAATATAATCAAATTTCAAGAATCCCTTGCAAAAAATAAGGTAAAGTGGACATTCGCGCGCGCAAGACGAAATCCTTCCAAAAGCTTAGTGTTCGGAGCGATTTTAACATAAAAACATCAAAAAACCAATGGTTTTTCAACAAAAAAATGTCAAAATCTCATCCCGCGCGCTCTTGCGGATTCGTAGGAAACCCAACACTTTTTAAACATTTCTGTCAAACGGGCTTTTGCGAGCAACTTTTTCGAACTTCTGCGACAACGGTTGCGCACCTGCCAGGGCCATCATCCCTGTCAAATAATACCATGCGGGACACATTCGTTTTTTCTTCGCGCGCGCACGCCGTCGTCGTCGGCCGCGGGGCCCTGAATAGTAGCCACGGTCGTCCGCATGCCACGAAGTGAAGTGTCCGAACGTCATAGGGCGGGAAGCTGGGTGTGGGTGGTGGCGAAGAGTCGTTTGGAAATTTGGTAGAGCTTGAACCGGCCCCCCCACAAAGTGGGGGTATTGCCCGCCTCCTATGAAAACCCTGGCACTGGTGAGAACGGAGTGTCCCCACGTGCTAGTAATTGTTGTTGTTGTTGTTGTTGTTGTTGTTGTTGTTGTTGTTGCTGGCGATCGTAATGACAATGATGATCCTGCTGCTGCTTATGATGATGACGAGGCTGATGACGATTATGATGCTGCTGCTGCTGCTGATGATGATTATGTTGTTGATGATGATGATGCTGATGATGATGGTACTAAGTCTGATGATGAGTATGATGATGCTGATGATGCTGCCGATGCTGATTGTGATGATGACGGTGACGACGACGACGAGCAGGATGAGATGGAGGATGAGGAGGAACTCGAGTAGGAGGAGGAGGAGGATACCCTTAATAACAACTTAGTCGTAGCGGGAGTGCGAATAAGAGAACGAGTAACAAGGATGATAGGGGAGGCGGAGGCGGAGGAGAAGGAGGAGGAGGATGATGATGATGATGATGAGGAGGAGGAGGAGGAGGATGATTCAGCATATTGGTTTGTGAGGAGGTATACTCTCCGTGGTCTATTGTGCTGGAAAGGATTTCTGGCCATACCGCGGCGACGTCGACGGCGAGGGCGACGGCGAGGTCGATGGCGACGGTGGTGGGGCCACCGTTGGGATATATTTGGCGCCATCTGTGGGCCACGTCGGGGCCCTGTCGGGGCCACGTCGGGGGCCGTCTTGAGGCCACCGCGGGGCCCTCTCGAAGTCATCTCGGGTGCCCTGACCGGGCTGCGAGGTACGGCCACACGAACCCGGACGCCTTCATCGGGCCGCCCCTGGCGGAGTTCCTGAGCCCGGGCGCCGACGTGTCCGCCATGCAGGCGCTCTTCGCCGACGATTTGGCCCGCCAGCTGTGCAGCTTCCAGGCGCCGCCGCACTGCAGCCCCGCCTGCTCCTCGAGGGAGGAGGGGGAGGGGCAGGAGGAGGAGGAGGAGGAGCAGGAGGAGGAGGAGGAGGAGGAGGAGGAGGAGCAGGAGGGGGGGGAGGGGCATAGCGAGGAGAAGGAGAAGGAGGAGGAGGAGGAGGGGGGGCTGGAGACCGTAGCAATGCCTGCATTTGTTTTTGTTGCTTTTATTTTTTTTCTCCGGGGGAGGGGGGGAGGGAGAGAGACAGAGAGAGAGGAAGAGAGAGAGGGAGAGAGAGAGAGAGAGAGTCAGAGTCTGACATCCCCGATCTCTCTTGCTCGTGGCGCCTCGTGTCAAGCCAAAGGGTCAGCAAACACTGCATGACAGGTTTTTCCAGGTCAGGGCCAGCAAGCACTGTAAGGATAGTGTTCCAGTTTTTTTTCAGGTTTCTGTGAATCGATGCGCGCCCAGGTAGATAGATTCACAACAAATCTGAAACACCTGTTCTTTACAGTGGTGTACTGGCCCTCGGACATGAAACATATGCTTCTTACAATCATCCTGTGGTGCTGGGCCGTTGTCTTGAATCAGCAGCCCCCCCCCGCGTTTCGGCCCTCCTCCGTTCTGCCTCTGCCCTGGCACGCCCCTGCCACGTTATTCAAGCTCCATGGATGCTCCACAGGAGGCAGTAACATGAACAAGTCCGCATGCAGTCGTGGGCTGCTTTCGCTCGCCCCAGCCGCGCTTTCCAAGGCCCATGGGAGCTCCACAGGAGGCCAAACTAGAGAAGTGCGCCTGCAGTTCTGGGCTCAGATTCCTCGCCCCTGTCACGGTTTTGAAGCCCCATGGCAGTTCTACAGAAGGTCGGAATGAAACAGTTCGCAGCAGTCGCGGGCTCATTTTGCTTGCCCCTGCCACGCTTTTCACTCTCCATCAGAGCTCCACAAACGGCCTACATGAAGAAGTCCGCATGCAGTGGTGGGCTCATTTCGCTGGCCCCTGTCACGCTTTCCAAGCCCCATCGGAGCTCCAGGGAAGACCGACATGAACAAGTTCGCATGCAGTCGCGAGCTCATTTCGTTCGCCCTTGCCACGCTGTTTAAGCCCCATCGGAGCTCTACATAAGGCCGAAATGAAACAGCCTTCATGCAGTCGTGGGCTGTTTTCTCTCGCCCTTGCCACGTCTGTCAAGCTCCATGGGAGCTCCACGGAAGTCTGAAATGAAACAGTGTGCATGCAGTCGTGGGTTCATTTCATTCGCTCTTGCCCACGCTTTTCAAGCCCCATCGGAGCTCCACGTAAGGCCAAACTGAAGACGACCGCATGAAGCCGTGGGCTGATTTTTTTGGCCCCGCTCACGCTTTCCAAGCCCTATAGGGGCTA
>CAUYUJ010015769.1:87500-100000 GCA_963575745.1 Prorocentrum cordatum | reverse complement strand
CTCCCGGCCAGGCCAATCCTGGGCCCAAGAGCTGCGTCTACGCCCTCCTGGCTCGGCCAGGGAGGCACATGCACCGCTCCTGGGCCCAGGATGGGCCTGGCCAGGAGCAGTGGCTATGCACAGATCTCGTCGCGTTCGCATGTGGCTCCCTAAGTAACTGAGCTCCCTCGCTCCCCGCCTCTCGACCCTCGGGGGCCGCCGCGGGGCCCCGGCCGCGCCGCCGCGGCCGCCGCTGCCGTCGGGCACGAGGCCTTCGGCGACCGCCTCGACCTGGCCGGCGTGATCGGCGCGGGCGGCAGCTCCGTGCAGCTCTCGGAGCCGCCCGGCCGCCCGCGCGCCCCCCCCCCGGGGGGGGGGGGGTACTCCAGGTCTCGTGATAGAGGGAGGGGGCCTCATTTCGGGGGGGGGTCTCTTCCAGGCTGCCCTTCACAACTGTTTTTTTTTCTGAAAGGGGCGGTTGGGGTGTGCTGGCGTTGCACGTGGCCGGCACCATGCCGGCCCCCCCCCCCCGCCGCCGCCGCCCTTGTCGAACACCGCTGCGAAGTGATCGATCGGTCGTCGTTTTCTTGTTCATTGTTGTGCCGATCGGCGCGGGCCCTCGGCCTCGGAGGGCACCAACTATACACCAACACCGATCCTGGCCCAGGATCACCCTGGGCCCAGGATCGGTGTATATGCCTTCTTGCGCAAGGCAGGAGGGCGTATACACCGATCCTGGGCCCAGGGTGATCCTGGCCAGGATCGGTGTTGGTGTATAGTTGGTGCCCTCCTACGGCCCCTCCCCTCCCTCCCATCGAGCAGATCTTGGCTGTTTTTGGCGCGTGTTTCGAGCAGGTGGGGTCTCCCCCCACAGGACGCACGGTTCCAAACAGTCGCACTGAGCAGAGGTCTGGGGCCAGACCCCCCCCCCGCTCCCCGTTTCCTCCCAGCGTCGAAGCGCCGAAGAAGACAAAGCGCACCTGGTGCCCTCGCATGGTCCAGATTTTGGATCAAAGTGCACTGCTGTATTTCTTGTTGCAGGGGATGGTCGGGGGGGGTTGGCATTTCGCGCAGCAGGCACTCTGCCGCCCCCCCGCCGTCCCTCTCAAAAACCAGTGCAGCGTGACCGCGGGGCGCCCGCGGACGATGCAGACTTTGGTGCAACGCGTTCTTTTTGTGCAGTTTTTGTGCAAGGGATGGTGACGGGTGTTGGCATGACCCTACAGCAGGCACACTTGCCGCCCCCCCCCCCGCCGTCCCTGTCAAACACCAGTGCAAAGTGATCGCGGTGCGCCCGCACACTAATCCATGTCTCGGTGCGTCCTGCATCTTTTTGCACTGCTTTTTGGTGGGGCTGGGGGGGAGTGGTTCCGCATGGGTCCGGGCTGGCTGCCCGTCGTGTGGTGGAGGGGGTGCTTACTAACAGTGAACAGCAATCGAGCTACCCCAAGCCGCAGTCCGTGTCGCTCACTCCCACCCGCCCTCCCACTTCAGAAATAGCACCCGAGTCCCAGCACAGGCAGGGGCCGCCATCGACGACTATCGGGAATCAATGCAGACGCCAGTCAGGCGCGCGATGCCCGTGAGATGCGCGGCACGTGCCGGGTGCGCCACGCGCACCAGGTGCGCCATGCGCACCATGTGCGCCATATCTGGCAATCTGTCGATGCTCCAGAGTCCCTGTCAAAATCAAATGCAACATGACGGCGGGTTTGCGAGCATTGTGGGCTTTCTATGGGTGTCCACCCGCAATCATTCTGCACTCGCTCTTGAACGGGATCGTGAGCCTGCTCACACCAGGCAGCAGGCCGCCCCACCCGCCGTCCCTGGAAAGGTGAACGAGGGATGGTGGGCCTGAGTTATGCCGGCCCCCCCCGCCGTTCGTGTCAAAAACCGCTGTGGCGTGACGGGTACTATGTGAAGCGCACGCCGCGTTGCACGTGGGCAAAGGCCCAGGCTCTTCGCCCCTCCTCGCTTTGGTCCCTTTCGTCCTCTTCCTCCTTCTTGCTCTGCTTCTCGTCTTCCTCCTTGCACCGCTGTCCGCGGATCACTCGCGATCGCACAGACTGCTGCTGTGCCCGCTGACCCTCTCAGTAAAAAAAGAACCAGCGCGAAGTGATCGTGGGGCGTCCGCGCATGATCCAGGTTTTGGTGCAGCGTGCATTCTGTCTTGAACTGTGAAGGGATGGTGACGGGTCTTGGCGTTGCACACAGCTGGCAATTCGCCAGCACTCCGCCGTCCCTGTCAAAAGCCAATGCGAAGCGACCGCGGTGCGTTCGCGCATGGTCCATATTTTGGTGCAAAGTGCACTTTGCATCGTTTTTCGCAAGGGTTGGTTGGGAGGTGCTGGCGTTGCACACAGCAGGCAATGAGCCGGCACCCCCGCCGTCTCTGTCAAAAAACACTGCAAAGTGATCGCGGTGCGTCCGCCGTGACCCATATCTCGGTGCAGCGGGCATTCTGTCTTTTTTGGTTTGTGGCAGAGATGGTTGGGAGCGGTGGCATGGTCCCAGGCTTGTCTCCTGTCGGGTGGGGGACGAGTGAACAGCTTTCCCTGAAGCGGAAGAGGGGGGTTGGAAGAGGAAGCCCGTGATGCCGTTTTGCTCCCCCAGGGGACGGTGGAGTATATTTTTTTCAGTTTTCGAAGCTTTGGCAATGACTAGCGCTATTTGGAGGCGAGGGAAAGGTGGGGAGGGTGCCTGTAGCGTCACGATTTGTGCTGGCTGGGAATGAGGCACGTACCCTGGGCACTCTCAGGCGGCGCCGGCGGGAGTCGTGACGTTGCCAGGGAGATGGGGGGGAAGCCCCGATACCGGGCGTTGTCGCGTATTGCTAGCAGGAGCGAGCTCGTGGCGCGGGCCTGGCGCTGAGATAGGAGTCGGGCCTTGCCTTCAGCCCCCCAGCCAGCGTCTTTCAGACAGCGAGAGGAGCTCGTCTCCGACTCGGTGGTGACGACCCCGTGGGGCGCCAGGAACGTCTTCGTCGGGGACGGAGCGTACTCGCAGTTCAGGTCGCACGCCCGAAATGCGCACGGGGAAAAGCGGGTACGATGCCCATCAGCATCTTCTGCCCAACTCCAACATCGGCCGCCGTCGGGCAGGCGATTGTGCTCCCTAGAGGACACGGCTCTCGGCGACACCGACGGCGAGTGCTGCTCGGACTGGGCAGGAACTGCTGTTGGTTTTCGCCCCCCGCCCGCATTCCCTGAGATCCAGCGTTTCGAAAGATTTGGCGTCTCGAAAAAAACACGACCAACTGGTTGGTTTCCCCCCCTCCTTCCCCCCCCTTCTTCCTCCTCCGCCTCCTCCCCCTCCTCCGGCCGCGCATGTTGTCAATTATGCGACCGCCGTCGTGCCGCCGCTCCCGCAAAGCGGTGAGAATAGGCCGGCCGTGTCTTCTTTCGCCCACGCGCTCCGGCGTATGGCATGAGTGAGTGAGTGAAAAAACACGACAAGAGCCCCGCAGACCCAATCTTTCTGCGGCGTTTTTCGAGCCGGATCGGCCCGTGATGGCCCCGGAGCCCGCAGCCAGGCGAAATCTCCTGGCGTGACAAGACTGCAGCGCCCAGACTTCTGAGCATCGGCATCACCCCAACATGCTAATACTATGTGTGCGTCGTCCCCCCAGGGGCGACGCTCGCGCCGAGAAATCTTAATCTGAAGGAGTTTGTCTTCAGAACTCACGGCATCCCGAACCCTGGCGCGCGAGGGAATGGGCCCGCCAACCGCCCCCACTGCTCCATTTCGGGGAAATCCGGGAAACCCGGCGACGAATTCCAAACCGGCGCCCTCGCGTGGGACGTCCTCAGAAAACCAGCCCCCCGAGCCTCCCCAACCAAGGGGGCCCTCAGAGCCACCCTTGTTCTGTTTTGGGGAAATCCAGGATCAGACTAGGTCGACTGCGTGGCGGTGTCGGGCGTGAAACTGTTGGGTGGGGTGTTGGGCCAGGTCCCCACCAGGTCCCCGCCAGGTGGCGACCTGGTGGGGACCTGGTGGGGAATTTTTGGGGACCTCGTGGCGACAGGGTTGATTCCGGGCCATGTATTTTCGGTTGGGGGAGCCGCAGAACAGAGCTCCCAGGAAGGCGCGGGGGCCAGGGACATGGTGGGGATCTCATGGCGACAGGGTTGATTCCGGGCCAGGTATTGTCTGTTGGGGGGGGGGGCCAAGAACAGAGCTCCCAGGAGGGTGCGGGGGTCGGACCGGGTGGCTACCTGGTGGGGACCTGGTGAGGACATGGTGGGTTCCGGGCTGGGAGGAGGAGGAAGAGGAGGAGGAGGAGGAGGAGGAGGAGGAGGAGGAGGAGGAGGAGGAGGAGGAGGAGGAGGAGGGGGAGGGGGGGGTACCCAAGAACAGCTGCCAGGAAGGCGCGGTGGTCGGACCAGGCACCTACACACAGGGGCTGCAGGAGGCTGAGACAGCGGCCGTGGTGATGATGAGGGCTGGGGCTTGTCGAGTTATCGTTTCGGCCGAACGGCAAACCGCAAAGGTGTGTCTGAGGTCGTCAACAGGTGAGCAGTTCATCCTCACACGCCTGTGGGGTCGGCGGATCCCTGTTCGAACAGAAAAATGATGTAACACGTCTTAATCCTGCTAAATGCTGGTTTAATGCAGCTTAATTCGGCTTGATCCCGCTCGGCTCAGTGGTCCCTTATTATTGGGCTCAGCAGCCCGTCGGCGTGCTGACCAAGACATCCCAGGCGTTGCCTCCTTACTTCTGCCTCTCGCAGGGAGCGCTTCACCGAACCTACCCTCGAGAGCTTCCTGGGCGCCTTCGAGGCGGCGTACGGCGCGGCGCCGGGCAAGCGGAGCCTGCGCGAGGTCCGGCTGCAAGCGCAGCGCGCGTCCGCCGAGTCGCAGTCCGGCGGCCCGCCTTTCGTGGGCACCTGGGTGGCGATGAGCGGCCTGTGCATCGCGGCCCAGGACGTCCCCCCGGACGCTCCCTGGCGAGCCGATCCGATTCGGTGTCGTGCTGTTTGCTCCGGCTCTGGTGTGGGTACGGCTGGGCTCTCGCGGCTGACGGGGGCAGGGAGGGAGCTCGCGCGCGCCGCCGCCCAGAGACCGGCGGCGCGGTGAGGGGGCTCCCGCGACCCGTGCGCGCGCCCGCCCCGCTCCCTTTTTCACGGGTGTCGTCCTCGCGGTCCGAGGCCTGAGGTCCAGGGGCATTCTCGTGGGCTCTCGGCGCCTCTCCAGCGTCGGGGTGCTCTCCTGCAGCGGCGGCGCTCCTCCGGGGGGCGTTCCAGGGGTTCACCACCCACCAAACCACCCCAACCCAACCCGAAGGCTCAGATTTACCCTCGATTTCCAGTGGGGGGGGGGGGGGGTCGGGGAACATCGAAAAAGCACACGTGGAACCCTTACCCCCCCCAACCCGAAACTCGGGTCTTCGGGTTGGGTTGGTGTGGTCTGGTAGGTGGTCAGGGGTGCCAGAACCCTCCCGAACGGCCACGCGAGACCCCCCGAGCTGTGACCTGACAGCCAGAGGGCAAGGCATCATCGAGCCTTGATCCACCACCCAGGGGTCATTGCGATCCGGTCGATAGGAATTCAGTATCGGTTCTTGCTGGTTCGGTCCGGTTCGACTCTTTGCTTCTCAGAGGAGGAAGAGATACCGATGCTGCCACCCTTTCCTCGTTGCCATGCCTGGATTCGCTTCGACACTTTGGTCAGAGCGCACCCCTGGAAAAGTCCAGGACGTGTCGGTGCCGGTACCTTTTTGCCCCCCCAGTTCTGGCGGTCAGATGCGGCCTGATGCTTGCATGGCGCTGTTGTGCATCCTGGCGCGGCCGATCAGTCTCGATTATCGGGTCTGACGGAAAGGGGGGGGGATTGGAAAAGGGGGGTTGCGACATATTCCGCTCGCAGTTGGTCTCGGCCCCGCGACTCGAAGCATAAGAGCAGCTGCGCAAACATGAACACCTCGAGGGTCCGCTTGAATTTCCCGATTCGGCGCTGGACCCTCCGGGCGGCGCCTGGCGCGTACCTCGCGGAGCTCCGAGAGTGGATCGGGTCGGGCGAGGATCGGGTATAGCCAGGCCCCTTGTGATCGGGCCCCGAAGTCCAAAATATTCACGAGATCAGGTCCGCCGCTGGTGTTGTTCGGTTGACGGCATTTCCAGTTCGTGGACTGGAGCGGGGGGGGCGTCCCTGGGTGCACATCATTACATCAGGTCCCACTAAACCCAGTCCTGACAGCGCCCGAGAGGAGGGGTGGGGCTAGGGGAAAGGGGTGGCTGCGAGAGCTGCTGCTTGCAGCTTGGTCTCGGCCCCGGCGCCGGGCGCTCCACTTTGCACACCGGCGCCGCCAGCGCCGGGAGGCGCCAGAGAAGCCAGCTGCGCGAATGGGTTCGCCAGAACCCCCGTCGTTCATCCGCGCCTTGGCAGGACATCCCGGGGCTGAAGGATTTCGCCAAGCACTACCTCAACGCCGAGGTTAGCAAGCCAGTGGCGGTCAGCGTGGCCCAGGAGCACTACCTTCACTACCTGGTGGACTTCGCCGAGCGCGACGAGCCGCCGGGCTCCGTGCCGCCAAGCGAGCGTAGGTCACCCGCCAGTGCCGCGGTGATGTTGTGGCACCTGCTCCGCTTCTTCTCGGGGGACGCGGCGCTCCGCTTCGCCAAGAAGGTCGACGGCATCGACCTCTCGGTGAACGCCGGGTATGCGCTGCGAAAGTTCAGCCAAGAGGCTTATGCCTTTCCGCCAAACTCCAGAGGAGTAAGTCAGTGTACGCTCTCTTGGACTACTCTTAGCTCTCTGTTTGGGCCTTCTTGGGCAGTCTTGGGGCTCTTCGGAGGCTCCAGAAACACCAGGCGAAGCGTTGACAAGCTCATGGGCGTGGGGGGGCGGCAGCCAAATATCTCGCATGCCTTGTCACCCCCGGCAAGCTGGGGATCGGCGGACTTGCTCCTCCACGTCAAACTTGATCATATAGTACGTCGTCTACTGACGAACCGCGCGTGCTGGCGGCGCGGTGGGAACCGTGCGGCGCACCACTGTCTTCGTGCGCATCGCCAGACGGGGGCGTACAAAGGGGGAATCATGGCAGGCTCGCGCCGTAACGACGCGGCGGTGGCCCCAACGGCGCGGGCGCTCGAGGCTGTCGGCCGCCCACTGGCCTCGAGTCGGCCGACATCGAGAGATCGGCACTGCTGGAAAGCCGCGATCCCTCGAGGTTCTCAGGGTGGAGCGACCCACTCGGGGTCCGAAACTGGCGCCGACGCGTCGTCGCGGCGCGAGCTCGCCGCAGGCTCCCCGGGGGAGGCGTCGGCCCCGAGCCGCCCGCGAGTAACCGATCGGGCGTTGCCAGAAGTGTCCCTGGCCCAAGGTGCCCCCCAGCTTGTCGCTCCATTTTGGAGGCCCTGGGGCCCTCTGGACCCTGCGAGGGGTGCCTTGGAGGCCAATCTGGGCCACCCCGAGAATCCTGGGGGTGCCTTGGGCCAGGGGTACTTCTGGCAACACCCGAGCCGAACGGGTCGTGGAGTGCCCCCCCTGCGCCCTGAAGCTTTTTCTGTTTCGCTGTCGGGAGCCTGTCGGCGATGCGCCGTCGATTCGCGGTCGGTGTTGGGCCTCTTGTTTATATCCCCCTGCGTCTTCCCCTCGGCTGTGCTGAGCTCGTGACGCGCGGGGCAACTGCCCGATGTGTCCCAGGTCCCTCCGCGAGGCGGCCGGCGCGAGCTTGTTTTTCGGGGGAGACTGGGGGGGGGGGCTCTGAGATCGGGAGGGGAAAAGACACAGACACAAGCAATCGTCGACTCCCGGGAAAATATGGGGAAATATTGGAATTCCTATGTTTTCCCACATTGAGTGGGAAGATATGGGAAAATATGGGAACATCGTCTTCCCCCCACTTAAGTGGGGGGAAGACGCCCAGAAAATATTGAAATCTGGTGAAGCCTGGGCCCCTTCACAAGAGAGAGGGGGGGAGCAGGCCCCACGTGTTGAGCACAGGCGATCTGCCAGGAGGAGGAGGAGGAGGAGGAGGAGGAGGAGGAGGAGGAGAGGAGGAGGAGGAGGAGGAGGAGGAGGAGGAGGAGCAGGAGCAGGAGCAGGAGGAGGAGAGGGGAGGAGGAGGAGGAGGAGGAGGAGGAGGAGGAGGAGGAGGATAGCAGGAAGAGCAGGAGGAGGAGGAGCAGGAGGAGGAGGAGGAGGAGGCGGAGGAGGAGGAGGAGGAGGAGGCAGGAGGAGGAGGAGGAGCAGGAGGAGGCGGAGGAGGAGGAGGAGGCGGAGGCGGGGCGGAGGAGGAGGAGGAGGAGGATGAGGAGGAGGAGGAGGAGGAGGAGGAGGAGGAGGAGGAGGAGGAGGAGGAGGAGGAGGAGTGCGGCTGACGGCCTTTTGCCTGATTGTGCCAGGCACGCTCTCAGTGATCCGTCGCCTGGCGCGATTCGGGCGTGCTCCTCTGCGCGTGGTCCCCAGATGTCTGGGCGACGTGCTCACCTCGGCAGAGCCTTCGAGGCTTGTGGCAGCCGCCGGCTGCCTCGTGCCCTGGGAGCACTCGCCTGCCACACGTCCGTTCAGTACAGACGCGTGCGCCCTTTGCGTCGAGTCGCAGCTTTCCGACGAAGACGGGGGCCAGGAGCGGCGGGCTGGTAGTATGGCAGGGCATCCGAGTCTGGCACGGCAGCGGTCCGAGGCTCCACTGCTGGAGCGGCAGAGTGGGAGCGGCTCCTGAGGGATCTCAGTGAGCCTCCACGTTGGCTCCTAATACGATGCAGGTGGACGCGCGGAGGCATTTGGTGTCTCCGACCTCGCTCGGTCCGCGATTGTGTACATTGACTCGGGCTCCGTCCGCAGTTCGGCTGCTGTTTCAAGGAACACCTTGGTGATCCCTCTTTTCGGCGTACGTCTGCCTCCTCCTGGCTCAGGCATGCCCATGCGAAAGGTGGACGTGTAGCTTCCTTGAGTCCATCGCTGTGTTCTCGGAGGAAGCGTAGGCTTACCGTTGTTTCTGCTTGAGGTGTTACCTCGCATCGGTGATGCTGTTCACGCGGTTATGTCTTCCAATGAACGCATCATGCTTTGTATCACGCCCAGCAGTGGCGCAACAGTCGCCTTACTTGTTTGTCTCTCTCTCTCTCTGGAACGAATGACAATCTAACAGTCGAGTATCCTACGAGTTCATTGCCCGTTCCTGAATCCTGCCATCGCCGTGCCTTTTGAACGCACGCGTCTGAGCCCCCAGTAAAAGGGCAAGCGACGAAAGGGAGGCTCAAGACAAGAGGGCGAGGCACTGCAATCTATAGGAGGCGACGGGGGCAGGGTACACTTCGATCTGGCCGACCCCGATTCGATGTCGATCCCAGCTGGCCCGATCCGATTCGATTCCGATATTCCGACGAGCCGATGTGGCTCGGTGTTTGCATGGCGCTGTTGTGCATCCTGGTGCGGCCGATCCAGTCCGATTCCGGCTCCGTGTCGGTGCGGCCCAGTTCGACGCACGCTCCTAATTGACTCGAGTTCCCGACTCGATGCCGACCGATCCTGCAGGGGATCGAGGTGGGATCGGGAGACGGGCTAGGGCAGCGAGACGACGGGGCCGAGCAGCGACCCTCGAAGAAGGCTGGCGACGCGACAGAAGTCGGAAGGGGCTGGGACGAGGACAAGTCCGTTCCAGAGCGCTCGGGAGCGCTCTGAGAATGCCGCCGTGCCCGAGGCATCCTCCGGAGCCGCCGGGGATCTCAGAGATTCTCGATCCATCCTCACCCGACTTTATCCTCGTCCTGGCTTCTTTTCTTACGGCCAACGGCCACGCGACAGAAGACGGCTTCCAGCGGCCAGTGGGAGCGAGCCATGCTGCTGCTGCGCGCGATGGAGTCCAGCGGCGTGGCGCCCAACGCCATCAGCCGCGGCCCCGGCTTCCCTACCCGGACGGCGGCGGGGCGGGCGCGGCGGAGCGAGGGCTTGAGGGTCGGGCGTGTCCCTTTGCAGGAGGAGTATGCACAAGCAGTAATCAAAATAGTCTGGGGACGATTTGTTATTTTTATTATTTTGGGAGCATTTTCTTGACAGTTTTTAATTTCTCGTCCAGAATATCTGCCTGTAGGGGGACGCCCGACCTAAGCCTATTGGGCCGTGCACCCCTGTGGCAAGCAAAGAGGGGGCGGCAGATCGAAGTCATCAACGGCGAACCATCGCCGCTCCCTGCCCGTTTGGACGCGCCAATGTGGCCCAGCTTTGTGTCCAGAGCTTGGACAAGCTATCGGACCATCTGTTCCCCGAGTCGCTGTGGAAACGCTTGGGGGGAACTCTTGAAGGAGAAGGATGAAGAGGAAGAGAGGGAGGAACACTTGAGAGGAGGAGGAGGAGGAGGAGGAGGACACCTCTTGGGAGCCTCCAGGGGCACTCTTGGGGCCTCATGGGAGCTCCTTGGGCCTCTAAGGGGCCAGAGGCCATCTTAGGGCGTTCCTGGCCCGTCTGGCGCAGCGTCCTGGGGGCCTCTCTGAACGGATTTTGGGTACTCTTGGGGCCCGTCAGGCCGTCTTGGAGGCCATCTTGGGCGTCTTGAAGGCCTCTTTGCCCGTTTTGAGCCCTTTCGGGGCCGTCTTGGGGGCTTCTCGGGCCGTCATAGGGGCCATCTGACGCTCCTGGGGCCATGTTGGGACCTCTTGGGCCATCTTGGGCCGTCGGGAATCAGAAAGGAAGCAAACTTCAGCATCCTTCAAACACCTGCGGATTTTCAATGATTTTCGTTTCGTTGTCGTCAGAGATGCCTTGCCACGAGCGCGCGGGCAAAAAACCGGACGAGCGCGAGCAGTGAATGGATGGATGGCGCGATCATCGAAGCGTCGACTGAACTTGCGGATGATACCAATCGCGTCAGCGTCGGTGTTGGTTTCTGACAACGTGTGGTTCCATGGTTCTGTCAGCACTGTTCAACGTCGGGAAACTTGGACTCACAGGCAGTTGTGAACCTTGTTTGCCTGCGCTGCGGTCACTGCCGCGTCGACGCCCTTCAAGTCCCCGGCGGAGCAGGCGGTTGGCAGGGCCCCCCCCCATTCGAGCGGGCACGAGACGGGAACGAGAATGAGAACGAAGGCGGGCACGAAAGCGGGAACGAGGGCGGAAACGAGAAGGGAAAATGGAAGGGAACGAAGGCGAGCACGAGGGCGGATGCGAGGGCGGGAACGAGGGCGAAAACGAGAACGGGAACCAGAGCGGAAGCAACAACGAGAAAAAGGTCCGAAACGAATGCGGGAACGAAGGAAAAACATGATACCAGCGAAAAACCCCAATCAGGGCTATAGGGCTAGGGGGCTATAGGGCTATAGGGCTGTAGGGCTATTGAGCTATAGGGTTATAGAGCTATAGGGCTATAGAGTTGTAGGGCTATAGGGCTATTGGGCTATTGGGCTATTGGGCTACAGGGCTATAAGGCTATAGGGCTATAGGGCACGCCCGGGCACCCCCAGGTACGCCCGGGTACCCGGGCACCCGGGCACCCGGGCACCCCCAGGCACCCCCCGGGCACCCCCAGGCACCCCCCGGGCACCTGGGCGTGCAGCGAAAATCGGCGGCCAACCTCACCCCCGGGCACCCCCGGGCACCCGGGCACCCGGGCGTGCAGCGAAAATCGGCGGCCACGCTAACCTAACCATATGAATCCGCTATTGGACCTCTACAGAGGCAAGCTCTGATTGGGGAATATGCGATGACGAAAGCGAGGACAAAGGCGAGACCGAAGGCGGAAACGAAGGCGATAACGAAGGCGAGAACGCATGCGAGAACGAAGGCTCGAAGGCGGGAACGAGGGCGGATCCGAGAACGAAGTCGAGAACGAAAGCGAGAACGAAAGCGAGAACGAAGGCGAGAACAAAGGCGGGAACGAAGGCGATAACGGATGCGAGAGCGAAAACGAAAACGAGTGCGGAAACGAAGGCGAGAAGAAAGAGAAAGCGAGTGCGGAAACGAGGGCGAGCACGAAGGCGAGAGCAACAGCGGGAACGAAGGCGATAACGAAGGCGAGAACAGAAGCGGGAACGAAGGCGAGAACGAAGGCGAGAACAAAAGCGAGAATGAAGGCGGGAACGAAGGCCAACACGTAACAACAAGGAAAGCGGAATCGAAGGCGGGGACGAAGGCGCGACCGAAGGCGAGAACTTAAGCGACAACGAAGGCAGGAAGGAAGGCGAGAACGAAGGCGACAACGCATGCGGGAATGGCGGGAACGAGGGCGAAAACGAGAACAATAACAACAACGGAAACGAAGGCGCGAACGAAGGCGAAAACGAAGGCGAGAGCGAAAGGAAGAACGAAGGTGGGAACGAAGAGGGGAACGAAGGCGAGCACGAAGGCGAAAACGAAGGCCGGAACGAGGGCACGACGAAGACCCGATGGGTTTTCGGAAGATCCTGGGACTAGTTTGGGAAGTCCCGGGGGAGTGGTTTGGGAAGACCCAGTTCGTTTGAGAAGATCCAGCGGTTGGTTTGGGAAGGCCTGGTTCGTTTGGGAAGACCCCGGCGGTTGGTTTGGGAAGGCCTGGTTGGTTTGGGAAGACCCGGGCGGTTGGTTTGGGAAGGCCTGGTTGG
>CAUYUJ010015769.1:47500-82500 GCA_963575745.1 Prorocentrum cordatum | reverse complement strand
CCGCGGTGCGTGCTGAACACCGCCGGCTCCCCCCTGGCGCTCTCCGCGCGGCAAGGGCGGGGGGCCAGGCGATGCTTCTTGGGGTCTCGTGGGGAGGCTCTCGGGGGACTCGGGGGAGGAATTTTGGGGGCCTCTTGGAGGCCTCTTGGGGGCCTCTTGGGTGCCTTTTCGGGTGTCCTGGGGGTCTCTTGTGGGCTTCTTGGGGCCTCTTGGGCACCTCTTGGGGCCTCCTGGGAGCTTCTTGGGCCCGAGGGCCCGAAGTGTTCGTTCGGGTTCCCCGTCAATGCGCGCTCTAGGAGCCGTCTCGGGGGCCTCTTAGGCTGTCTTGGAGGCGTTTTAGGCTGTCTTGGGGCGGCGGGAAGCAGAAAAGACGAGACCGCCCAACCGGAGGGGAAATCAACGATTTTTGCCTCCTGGGGCCCTCTTGGGAGTGCCTTCGGAGGCCTCTTGGGGCCCCCTTGGGGACCCCGTGGAAGAGTCTTGGAAGTTCGGGGGCCTCTTGGACGTCTCGTGGAGAGTTCCTGGGAACTTCTTGTGGGCTTCCTGGACCGCGCGGGGGTTCCGGGACCGCGCGGGGACCGCGCGAGGGGTTCGGAATCGCGCGGGGGGGGGAAGCGTATTTGGGTGGCGACCCCCCCCCCCGGTACCCCCCCCGGGATCCCCCCGGGACCCTCCCCGGGACCCCCCCCCCCCCCGCGCGGGGAAGGGATCAAAGGGAAGGGGCTTTCTGTCGATTCGGTCACGACGTTGCGAGGTGTTTCTCTCGCAGACAGGCTTGAGGAGGGTGCAGGGAAAGGGGGCGACGCGGACGACTGACGGAGACGACGACACGAACAGACAAACCCCTCGCACACGCCGACAGGGTCGGCGGATTCCGACATGCACGGCCCTCCCAGGAGCGCGCGGACACGCCCGGAAAATCTGCACGCACCTTTCTGAGGAAGTAGAGCACAGAGTCGATTGCCTGAAGCCGCGTTGATTTTTCTGGCCGTTTCGCTCGGGCGCAGATCGCGGTGTCGCGACCCAACGGCGCGATGATTTTTCAATATGTTTTGAACACCTTCAACATTTAAGTGAAATTCAATGATTTTGAGCCTGATGATTGGAAACACGCAGTTTCGCCTGAGACATCCTCCATCCTCCAGAGCAGTTCTTAGAAACAAGACCGTTTCGCCAGAAACTTCCAACATTTGGCCCCGACGTGCAACGCGCGCACTCACACTTACACTCACACTCGCACTCGCACTCGCACCCACGCACAAACACACGCGCGCACACATGCACACATACACACGTAATGCACACAGAACACACGCACACATCACACAAACCACACCACACAGCACAAACACACACAGAACACTCTGAACACCTACAATACACGGAACACACAGAGGACAGACACGTACACACACAACGCACACGCATGCACGCACACGACGCGCAAAACACCCACCCAGCACAGGCAACATGCGCAACGCGCACACGCACACGCACGCACCTAGCATACCTAAAGCACATATACCCGCGGGACACACAATCTACACACAACGCACACGCAGCACACGCACAACGCACAACACACGCACACACCACACCAAACACAAACCACACACACAAACACACAAACCCACAAACACACAAACACACCAACACGCAAGCACACCTAGACCCAACGCGCACAAACACACCTACGCACACCTACCTACACACACCTACACACACACCTGCATACACCTACACACCAACACACACACACACGCACGCACACACCCACGCACACACAACACACAACACACAACACACAACGCACAACACACGACACACGACACACAACACACACAACACACACACACACACCTGCGCACACACCCGCACACGCACGCGTTGGCGCTCCCCTGGCCGCTCCCAGCCCGCGTGCAGGCCCGGCAGGCGGTCGGCTGCCCGAGGGCCGCCTCGAGACGACTGCGCGGCGAAGACACCCCGTCGTTCCAGTGCACCAAAGCACCACAACACACATTCACACACACATTCATACACAGACACAGACACATATACAGACACATACATATACACATACACATACACATACACACAAACCCTTACACACGCGCACACCCTTACGCACCTTACACACACACACACCTTACACGCACCTTACACACACCCCACACATATACACACCTTACACACACTTTACACACAACTTACACACATCTTACACACACGCACTTTACACACCTTACACACACCTCACGCACTGTACACACACACACACCTTACACACCTTACACACCTTACACACCTTACACACACACCTTACACACACACCTTACACACACACACCTTACACACCACACACACACACACCCTGCACATGTGTTTTAATGAGCCTGGGCACCCACGTGCCACTTGTAATACCTCAGTACTGAGTACAGAGAACAGACCATTCTTGACGACCTGAGGACACTCCATTTCGTGCCTCGAGACACGGTGGTGGATATACACGAAGCATCGCTGGACGCCACGAGGCGGTCACGGGGGGCAGCGTGGCGAAACCTTGCCGCCCCCACACATCCCTGGAAAAATAGTGCAAGTTTTCCAGGTCGTGTCGAAGAATCATCCGCGGGACTTCCCCGGGGGTAGTTTTCATTCTGGGTCTGTTTCTGATGGTCCCGGGGCTTGAGAACGGCCGTAAAGGCCAAACACGACGGAAAACCGAAGGCGACGAAAACAAACAAATCAGCTGTTCAAGTTGCGTCACTCTTCCAGGGCAGAGCAGGATCGCCGGAGGCGCGCAAAGGGGGGCTGGGCGAGAGGGGCAGCACCGAGAAGGCAGGAAGGGTCTCCGCAGAGGCCACTTGCCCTCAATCAGATGATGCCGGCCTCGCTGGATGCGATGGGGATTTTGTTCCAGGCTTCCGGAGCCCCTGAGCACCTCAGAGGCCCTCCCGCCTCTCTGCGCCACAGCGCTCGGCACCAGCGGCCGTCGACTTCCGCCGCGGCCACCAGGTGCGCCAGGCGTGCATCGGGGCGCTTTGCTCCGCTTCCGTCCTGTTGTGGGGAGCCTCGTTAGGAGACAGCCCGCGGCCCCTTCCGAGCAGCGCCCTGCCTTCTCTCGGGGGGCCGGCCCTTCTGGCCCTCCCCGCCTCGCGGGTGTTTAAGACATCAGGGGGTCGACAGGGAAGTGCGTGGCGCAATCGTGTTCGAGGCATGCCATCTGCGGGGCCACGGCGACGGGGTATGACACGATGTGCTCGACGTTCATACGCTGCACGGAGATCGAGAGTGTTCAGGCCTTCGAGCACTGCTCATCAGGGGCGGGCTTCAGAGATAGACTTTGAACACCTAGGCTGCATGCTCACCTCTGTCTTCCGAGCTCTTGCCTCTCCAGCCAGAAACTGCGCCGCCTCCCCGGTCCTGGCTGCAACGCAGGCCCACACCACAGGAGTCATGGGGTGAGGGGGTCTTGCGTCAGGGCGTCGTGTCGTACGCGGCTCCGCGGTGCGCACAAGCGGGTGGCGCGAGGGCGGGGGATCCTGGGGCTGCTGGCGCGCGGGATCCGGCAGCGGCGCCACGGGCCCCGACGCGATCTTCTCCAGGGCACACCGCCCTCCGCCGCCCCCTCGAACGAGTCGCGGCACGCTCGTGCCTCGTCGACGTGGCGGCCCGCCCCGGCGCGGGCGCTCCGGGTGGAGCGCCGCCGGCCAGGAGCGGCCGGACGTGGAGCGACTGTGCGCTCGAGGCCGACGGCGTCGGACGCCGACGCAGACGTCGCCCCGACGCGAGCCCGCCGGAGGATATGTTCTGCCGCTCGCTCGCCTTCCGTCGGGCGTGAGCCCCCCTGCAGGAGGATACCCCCCCAACAAACTCCCCCTCCTCCTCCTCCCTCCTCCTCCTCCTCCTCCTCCTTCCTCCTCCTCCCTCATCCTCCTCCTCCTCCTCCCCTCCTCCTCCTCCTCCTCCTCCTCCTCCTCCTCCTCCTCCTCCTCCGCCTCCTCCTCCCCACCTCCTCCTCCTTCCTCCCTCCTTCCTCCTCCTCCTCCGCCTCCTCCTCCGCCTCCTCCTCCGCCCTTCCTCCTCACTTCCTCCTCCTCCTCCTCCATCTCCTCCTCCTCCTCCTCCCTCCTCCTCCCCTCCTCCTCCTCCCCATCCCCCTCACCCATCCTCCTCCTCCCTCCTCGCCCTCCTCCTCCTCCTCCTCCTCCTCCTCCTCCTCCTCCTCCTCCCTCCTCCTCCTCCTCCCTCCTCCTCCTCCTCCTCCCCATCCTCCCCCTCCTCCTCCTCATCCTCCTCCTCCTCCTCCTCCTCCTCCTCCCCTCCTCCTCCGCGTGCGTCCTCCGGAGGCCTCTCCGCGGGCCGGCTCCTCCGCCGCCGCGCGCGGGGGCCCGTCCAGAGCGGCAGGCCGGCGCTCCCGCCGAGATGGAGGTGGGCAGCTGCGCGGGGGAAAAAAAGGTGCCGCGGCCCCAGCAGCGGGTCCCCCGGCCCCCCCCCCGGGGAGCAGAGGAAGAGTCGGTCGGGCGAAGGGGGTATGGGAAAGCGGGGATAACGAAATCTGCTGCATGCAGCAGGTTTCGGCCTCACCGAGGGGGGCCCATTCCTCGATACATGGGCGCCTCCCGTCGCCGGAGCGCCGGGGAAAATCAGCTACGTGAGCTGATTCTCACATCTCAAAACCCCCCCCTTTGCTTATCCCCGCCCCCTTTTCGCCCGACCCGAAAGAGGTGCCCAGGGTAGGATGGGGGGTTAAACCCCTCCCCGAAGGGGAAGAAGGAGGGGTGGAAGAGGAAACTCCTGAAACCACCGACGCCCAGAGGGCTGGGGCTCTTCCGCCTCTGAATGGCCTTTTCTTCACCCCCTCCCCGCGGCCGCCTCGCCTGTCCTCTCCCCGCTCTTGCACGCTGGCCACTCCGCTTCTCGGTGCCCCCTGTTGAGCTACCCAGAGATCCAACGTATTGAAACAATCAAGACGGAATTGGTTCGTAGTTTTCGGCCTCGAGGGGCCCTCGCCAGGCCCCGGGAGCATCAAAAAACGACTCAGGATGAGAAACCGGTCCTGGGGAATGGGTCGAGACTTCCGGACCCTAATTGAAAAAAATCTCAAAAGTAGCGTGTTCTATCCGCTGCTAGGCGCAAACAGGGGGGGGTCAACTATCTAGTTTCGAACCCCCCCCCCCCATCGAACGAGTGGGGTGCGGACAGTGGTGGGGACGGTGTTGGTGGGGACAGTGGTGAGGGGACAGCGGGACAGTGGTGGGGACAGTGGGACAGTGGGACAGTGGTGGGGACGGTAATTAGTGGTGGGGACAGTGGTGGGGACAATGGTGGGAACAGGGGGGACACTGGACAGTGGTGGGGACGGTGGTGGTGGGGACAGTAGTGTGGGGACAGTGGGAATGAGGTGGAAACAGTGGGACAGTGAAGGGTGTAATGGTGGTGGGGACAGTGGTAAAGGCGGTGGCGAGGACGGCGGTGGGACAATGGGACAGAGGTACAGTGGGGACAGTGGTGGGGACAGTGGGGACAGTGGTGGGAACAGTGGAACAGCTCAGTGGGACAGCGGAGGAGTCAGTGGGACAGTGGGGACAGTGGGGATAGGCAGTGGTTGGGTCCGTGGAGACAGTGGGGAGAGTGGAACCGTGGTGGGAACAGTGGTGGGAACAGTGGGGACAGTGCGACAGTGGTGGGGGCACTGGTGGGGGACAATAGGGACGGTGGTGGAACCAGTGGGGACAGTGGTGGTGAGGACAGTGGTGCTGGGAACAACAGTGGGGGATGTGATGCGAGCGGTGGTAGGGACCGGGAGTCGTTTGCTGGCGGTGCGTGGGGTGGGGGGGGTCGAACCGGTAGTGACCCCCCTCCGGTTTTTTGGGGGGGGGGGTTTCCAACCGGTATGAACCCTCCCATGGTTTCCGGATCCGAAGGGGGGGGGGAGGGGTTCGAACCGGTAGTGACCCCCCCCGGTTTTCGAGGGAGGGGGGGGTGGGGCGGGAGGGTTAGGGGAGGGGGGGGTTTTGCCGGGGGAAGGGGGGGGGGTCCAGCAGGGGGGGGGGGGGGATTTTTCGGGAGGGGGGGGAGGTGGGGGCGGGGGGGGTGGGGTGGGGGGGGGGGGGAGACCCCCGGGTTCCGGAGGAAAAGGTTGGCAATTTTCCACAGTAAAGCGGCGGTGGATCACGCTCTCTCAGAAATCACGACATCGTATCTCTGGGTACCTCTACTCTTCCCTCGTTGCCCCCTTTTTGGGCCTCCTAGGAGGTCCTCATCGCCACCGCCGGATTCGCCTCGAGATCCTGGTCAGAACGCGCCCCAGGAGAGGTCCGGGGAGGAAGTAGCGGTATGGGTACGTTTTGGGTTCCCCGGGGGAGGGGTCACGACGGGGGCCAGCATCGGCCATCGGCGGCGGAATCCGAGCGCTACCCTCGCCGGTCAACGATGCAGGCAACTCGATGGGCGGCGGAGGTAGGGTTCGGAATTCGTCGAGCACGTGGCGAAACCTGACCGGACAAGAAACGCCGTTTTTTATCCACCACGTGCGACTCCAAGAGGATGTCGGTTCGGAGCCCCCTCCGGAGCCGATTTTTTGAGGATGTCCCGAGCGAAACGGCCAAAAAACAGAAACCTGACCGGACAAGAACGGGAAGCGCCGTTTTTTATCCACCACGTGCGTCAGAGACCGTATTGGCGAGAACGTCAGAGAAACCCATAAACGCAACAGAACAGACTAAATGGTGGCCTGCCGCGTTCCGACGGCCCAAGACGGCCCAAGAGGCCCCCAAGATCGCTTTAAGATCGCCCAAGAGGCCTTCAAGATGGCCCCGAAACTGCCCAAGAAGTCCCCAAGACGGTCCCAAGAGGACGATGACGACGACGACGATCTGCCGTGCTTCTGTGGCGTCTGCGGTGCTCCTGTGGTCTGCCGTGCTCCTTCTTGGTTTGCCGTGCTCCTGTGTGGTCTGCCGTGCTCCTGTGCGGTCTTCCGTGCTCCTGTGGTCTGCCGTGCTCCTTTGGGGTCTGCCGTGCTCCTGTGGAGTTTGCCGTGCGAACGTGTGGTCTGCCGTGCTCCTGTGTGGTCTGGCGTGCTCGTGTTTGGTCTGCCGTGCTCTTGTGTGGTTTGCCGTGCTCCTGTGTGGTCTGCCGTGCTCCCGTGGGGTCTGCCGTGTCCTGTGTGGTCTGCCGTGCTCCTGTGTGGTCTGCCGTGCTCCTGTGTGGTCTGCCGTGCTCCTTCTTGGTCTGCAGTGCTCATGTGCGGTCTGCCGTGCTCCTGTGCGGTCTGCCGTGCGAACGTGTGGACTGCCGTGTTCATTTGGGGTCTGCCTTGCTCCTTTGTGGTTTGCCGCGTTCCTGTGTGGTCTGCCGTGCTCCTGTGTGGTCAGCAGACCCAGGGCTGAGGGAAGGCTGGAGCAGTGCTCTGGTGGTCCTTCACCCGCCCAGCTCCGTCCCCTCCCACTCTGGACCGATCTTGCGGGAAGCTGGCTTGTGCAGCGCATCGCGCGTCGGCCGCCAGCCCAGGTGCCGGCCCGGGCGTTCGGTTCGAGCGCCGGCCTGGGTGCCGGAATCGGCCCGGAAGGGGTTCCAGGGCGCCGGGAGCAGAAAATCAATATTTTCGAAAGAAAAATATGTCTTGGAGTGGCCTTTTTTCCTCACCGCCTCGGAATTCAATTTTCCGGCGCCGGCCGGCGCCGGAACCGGCCCGGGCGCTGGCCCGGGTGCTGGCCCGGGCGTTTGGCTCGAGCGCCGGCCCGGGTGCCCGAAGCGGCCCGGAAGGGGTTTCCCGGGCGCCGGGAGCAGAAAATCAATATTTTCGAAAGAAAAATATGTCTTGGAGTGGCCTTTTTTTCCGCACCGCCTCGGAATTCAATTTTCCGGCGCCGGCCGGCGCCGGAACCGGCCCGGGCGCTGGCCCGGGTGCTGGCCCAGGCGTTCGGCTCGAGCGCCGGCCCGGGTGCCAGAAGCGGCCCGGAAGGGGTTCCCGGGCGCCGGGAGCAGAAAATCAATATTTTCGAAAGAAAAATATGTCTTGGAGGGGCCTTTTTTCGGCACCGCCTCGGAATTCAATTTTCCGGCGCCGGCCGGCGCCGGAACCGGCCCAGGCTGCCGTGCTCCTGTGTGGTCAGCCGTGCTCCTGAGGCGTCTACGGTGCTCTTTTGGGGTCTGCCGTACTCATTTGGGGTCTGCCGTGCTCCTGTGGTCGGCCGTGGTCATTTGGGGTCTGCCGCGCGCCTGTGAGATCTGCCGTGCTCCTGTTGGGGAAACGCCAGCGGCGTTCGGGGTACAACAAAAAGGCGCGTTTATGTTGTACCCGCGCGCGGTCTGCCGTGCTCCTGTGGGTTCCGCCGTGCTCCTGTGGCGTCTGCCGTGCTCCTGTGGCGTCTGCCGGGCTCCTGTGTGGCCTGCCGTGCTCTTGTGTGGTCTGCCGTGCTCCTGTTGGTCTGCCGTGCTCTTCTGTGGTCTGCCGTGGTCTTGGGGTCTGCCGTGATCAATTTGGGATTTGCCGTGGCTCCATTAGTGGGTCCGGCCGTACTCCTGTGTGGTCTGGCCGTTGCTCCTGTGTGGTCTGCCGTGCTCATTTGGGGTCTGCCTTGCTACTAGTGGGGACTTGCCGTGCTCCTGTGTGGTCTGCCGTGAATCCTGGTGCGTGTGCTTGCCTCCAGTGTGGTCGGCCGTGGCTCCTTTTGGGTTGCTCTGCCGTGCTGCTCTTCTGTGGTCTTGCCGTGCTCATTTGTGGGTTGCCGTCGTGCTCCTGTGGCGTCTTGCCGGCTCGTGTGTGGTCTATGGTGCTCCTTTGTGGTCTGCCGTTGCTCCTGTGTGGTCGCCGTGATCCTTGTGTGGCCTGCCGTGCTCTGGGTGTGGTCTGCGTGCTCCGTTGGGGTGCCGTGCTCTTTCTGTGGGTCTGCAGTAGATCCTATGGGGTCTGCCCAGTTGTTCGGCCGTCTTGAGGCAACTCTTCCATGCATAGTCTGCCGTGCTCCTCGTCTTGGTCTGCCGTGCTCCTCGTCTTGGTCATCCTTTCCGTCGTCTTGAGGGCGCTCTTGGTGCCTGGTCTGCCGTGCTCCTCGTCTTGGTCTGCCGTGCTCCTCTCGGTTCCTAAACCTGGTCCGCCGTGCTCCTCGAGGTGGTCTGCCGTGCTCCTCTCGGTTCCTACGCGCGGTCTGCCGTGCTCCTGTGAGGAGCACGGCAGACCACAGGAGCAAGGCAGACCACACAGGAGCACGGCAGACCACACCTCGATTTTTTGAGGATGTCTCGAGCGAAATGGCCGTGGTTTGCCGTGCTCCACACGGGAGCACGGCAGACCACCTGCTCATTTTCTGAGGACGTCCCGAGCGAAAACGCCTTTTTTTGACATAAAAGGTTCTAAAACACCTCTGTCGGCATTTCATTTGTTCGAGGATGTCTCGAGCGAAACGCTTATTTTTCATGCATAACAAAAATTTTTGATATTTTTCAACATCCCGATTTTTTGAGGATGTCTCGAGCGAAACCGTCATTTTTTAAAAAAGACTTCTTAAACGATAGCCTCCAACACCTCGATTTTTCGAGGATGTCTCGAGCGAAATGGCCATTTTGGGGAACCTGACCGGACAAGAACGGGAAGCGCCGTTTTTATCCACCACGTGCGTCAGAGACCGTATTGGCGAGAACGTCAGAGAAACCCATAAACGCAACAGAACAGACTAAATGGTGGCCTGCCGCGCTGGTCTGTCGAGGTAGTCTGCTGCCCTGGCCACATCATGGTGTCGACACCGTGCTTTTCTCTCGGCCACGCGGGCCCCCACCCGTTGTCGCCTAGCCTACTTTTTCTGTTCCAGCTTGTCTTGTCTTTTGTTTGTCCGTCGTCGTCGTCGCGTGCCTTTCCTTTGTCGTGGTCGTCGTTTTCATTATAATCGTCCGCTGTTGCCGTTCTCGCTGTCGCCGTCGTTATCATTTTATGATTGCGGTCGTTTTTCTGATTGTTTTTTGTTGTTGGATTCCGTGTTCGGTTGGTTTTTGTGTTATGTTTGTGGTCGTTTTCTGTCATCGTTTTTTGTCGTAATTTTCGAGACCGTTATTGACGAAGACGACGACGACGACGATGACGACGACGACGATCTGCCGTGCTTCTGTGGCGTCTGCAGTGCTCCTGTGGTCTGCCGTGCTCCTTTTTGGTTTGCCGTGCTCCTGTGTGGTCTGCCGTGCTCCTGTGCGGTCTTCCGTGCTCCTGTGGTCTGCCGTGCTCCTTTGGGGTCTGCCGTGCTCCTGTGGAGTTTGCCGTGCGAACGTGTGGTCTGCCGTGCTCCTGTGTGGTCTGGCGTGCTCCTGTATGGTCTGCTGTGCTCTTGTGTGGTTTGCCGTGCTCCTGTGTGGTCTGCCGTGCTCCCGTGGGGTCTGCCGTGTCCTGTGTGGTCTGCCGTGCTCCTGTGTGGTCTGCCGTGCTCCTGTGTGGTCTGCCGTGCTCCTTCTTGGTCTGCCGTGCTCATGTGCGGTCTGCCGTGCTCCTGTGCGGTCTGCCGTGCGAACGTGTGGACTGCCGTGCTCATTTGGGGTCTGCCTTGCTCCTTTGTGGTTTGCCGCGCTCCTGTGTGGTCTGCCGTGCTCCTGTGTGGTCAGCAGACCCAGGGCTGAGGGAAGGCTGGAGCAGTGCTCTGGTGGTCCTTCACCCGCCCAGCTCCGTCCCCTCCCACTCTGGACCGATCTTGCGGGAAGTTGGCTTGTGGCAGCGCGTCGCGCGTCGGCCGCCAGCCCAGGTGCCGGCCCGGGCGTTCGGTTCGAGCGCCGGCCTGGGTGCCGGAATCGGCCCGGAAGGGGTTCAGGGCGCCGGGAGCAGAAAATCAATATTTTCGAAAGAAAAATATGTCTTGGAGTGGCCTTTTTTCCGCACCGCCTCGGAATTCAATTTTCCGGCGCCGGCCGGCGCCGGAACCGGCCCGGGCGCTGGCCCGGGTGCTGGCCAGGCGTTCGGCTCGAGCGCCGGCCCGGGTGCCGGAAGCGGCCCGGAAGGGGTTAGAAAAATATGTCTTGGAGTGGCCTTTTTTCGGCACCGCCTCGGAATTCAATTTTCCGGCGCCGGCCGGCGCCGGAACCGGCCCGGGCGCTGGCCCGGGTGCTGGCCCGGGCGTTTGGCTCGAGCGCCGGCCCGGGTGCCGGAAGCGGCCCGGAAGGGTTCCCGGGCGCCGGGAGCAGAAAATCAATATTTTCGAAAGAAAAATATGTCTTGGAGTGGCCTTTTTCGGCACCGCCTCGGAATTCAATTTTCCGGCGCCGGCCGGCGCCGGAACCGGCCCAGGCTGCCGTGCTCCTGTGTGGTCAGCCGTGCTCCTGAGGCGTCTACGGTGCTCTTGTGGGGTCTGCCGTACTCATTTGGGGTCTGCCGTGCTCCTGTGGTCGGCCGTGCTCATTTGGGGTCTGCCGCGCGCCTGTGAGATCTGCCGTGCTCCTGTTGGGGAAACGCCAGCGGCGTTCGGGGTACAACAAACAGGCGCGTTTATGTTGTACCCGCGCGCGGTCTGCCGTGCTCCTGTGGGTTCCGCCGTGCTCCTGTGGCGTCTGCCGTGCTCCTGTGGCGTTTGCCGGGCTCCTGTGTGGTCTGCCGTGCTGATCCTTTGTGGTCTGCCGTGTTCCTGTGGAGTCTGCCGTGCTCCTGTGTGGTCTGCCGTGCTCTTGTGGTCTGCCGTGCTCATTTGGGATTTGCCGTGCTCATGTGGCGTCTGCCGTACTCCTGTGTGGTCTGCCGTGCTCCGGTGGTCTGCCGTGCTCCTTTGGGGTCTGCCTTGCTACTGTGGGGTCTGCCGTGCTCCTGTGTGGTCTGCCGTGCTCCTGTGGTTTGCCTTGCTCCTGTGTGGTCTGCCGTGCTCCTTTTGGGTCTGCTCTGCCGTGCTTCTGTGGGGTCTGCCGTGCTCCTGTGGGGTCTGCCGTGCTCTTGTGGGGTCTGCCGTGCTCTTGTGTGGTCTGCCGTGCTCCTTTGTGGTCTGCCGTGCTCCTGTGTGGTCTGCCGTGCTCCTGTGTGGCCTGCCGTGCTCTTGTGCAGAATAGGCTTGCTTAGCCCGGTCGTCGTACTAGTAGGCCTACTTCCTCCTACTAGTACGACCGCGGGGCGTACTAGTAGCCGTACGTAGCTGTACTCGTACGCTCGGCCGTGCACGCCGCAGTCGTACTAGTAGCCGTACGTAGCCGTACTCGTACGCACGGCCGTGCACGCCGCAGTCGTACTAGTAGCCGTACGTAGCCGTACTCGTACGCTCGGCCGTGCACGCCGCAGTCGTACTAGTAGCCGTACGTAGCCGTACTCGTACGCCCCGCCCCGCACACAGCCGTCGTTTTAGTAGGCCTACGTAGCCGCACTAGTACGACCGTCCCTGCACTCCGCCGTCGTACTAGTAGGCCTACGTAGCCGCACTAGTACGACCGTCCCTGCACTCCGCCGTCGTACTAGTAGGCCTACGTAGCCGTACTAGTACGCCCGCTCCGGTCGTACTAGTACGCGTACCTGGCCCTACTCGTACGCTCGGCAGGGCACGTCGCAGTCGTACTCGTAACCGTACGTAGCCGTACTCGTACGCCCGACCCGGCACACCGCCGTCGTATTAGTAGGCGTACGTAGCTGTACTAGTACGGCCGTTCTTGCACTCTGCTGTCGTACTAGTAGGCCTACGTCGCCGAAGTCGTACGCCCGCTCCAGTCGTACTCGTACCAGTACGTAGCCGTACTCGTACGCTCGGGCGTGCACGTCGCAGTCGTACTAGTCGCCGTACGTAGCCGTACTCGTACGCCCGAGCCGCGCACCGCCGCCGTATTCGGAGGCTCACGTAGCCGTACTCGTACGCCCGTCCGTGCACTTTGCTGTCGTATTAGTGCGCCTACGTAGCCGAACCCGTACGCCCGCTCCACTCGTATTGGCACGCGTACGTCGGCCATGTGGAGGATTTTCGGCGAGGCCTCCGCGCCCGCTTCACAATGGCGGAATTTCTTTGACCGGCCCCCAATCCGGTCCTCGGTCTCCGGCCCCCTTCTGGCCTCTTCAATCGTAGACATGGGGAAGGAATGAGCCGGGAGCTTCGTGCGTGCGTAACTCGAGAGATTTGCGAGGAAGTCTGACGCGGGAGTCCCTCTGCATAACCCTTCCCCTCCCTATGCGGCCCGGGAGTCTTGTCTGTGAACGACTTGGACCTAGCCGCGTCTGAGCTGGTCTTCAGCACATTTGTTACCGCCACGGGCCTGCGTGCCCGACAGGGTGACTGAGGAGCTGACGACGACGACGACGACGACGACGACGAGACAGCGGCCGGGCGCAGGGGTAACCTCTTGTGTCCGGGCCGGAGGTGGTAACCCATCCTCGGCCGAGTCGGAGGCAGGGGTAACCCCTTGCTTCCGGGCCGCCGGTGGTAACCCATCGGCGGCCGAAACGGGCGCAGGGGTCATCTTTTGCGTCCGGGCTGGGGGTGGTAACCCATCCTCGGCCGAATCGGGGGCAGGGGTGACCCCTTGTCTCCGGGCCGCCGGTGGTAACCCATCGTCAGCCGAATCGGGCGCAGGGGGGAACCCTTGCGTCCGGGCCAGGGGTGGTGACCCATCCTCGGCCGAATCGGAGGCAGGGGTAACCCCTTGCCTCCGGGCCGCCGGTGGTAACCCATCGGCGGCCGAATCGGGCGCAGGGGTAATCCTTTGCGTCCGGGCTGGGGGTGGTAACCCATCCTCGGCCGAATCGGGGGCAGGGGTAACCCCTTGTCTCCGGGCCGCCGGTGGTAACCCATCGTCAGCCGAATCGGGCGCAGGGGGAACCCTTGCGTCCGGGCCAGGGGTGTAACCCATCCTCGGCCGAATCGGAGGCAGGGGTAACCCCTTGCCTCCGGGCCGCCGGTGGTAACCCATCGGCGGCCGAATCGGGCGCAGGGGTAATCCCTTGCGTCCGGGCTGGGGGTGGTAACCCATCCTCGGCCGAATCGGGGGCAGGGGTAACCCGCTGCCCAGCAGTCAGCGGCTGAGTCGGTGACACCTCATGTTGCGTGGGCGTGGCGCCATCCGGCGGGCGCGGCGCCCTTCCAGTCCGGCGCGGAGGGCATGGATCCAGATACTGTCTATACAGGAGTAGAGTCGGCATGCGAGGTGGGCGCGCCGTTAATCGTGCCAGACGAGGTGGGTGCCGACCGCGATGGGCAGCGTGCCGCCAACGAGAGCTGGTTCACAGAGTCACCGCTGAGGTTCTCGTTGCCTTTCGCGGGCGCGGGAGGGTTCGGCACCGGGTGTCATGGCGCGCGCGCGGGCGCGGCGCCCTTCCAGTCCGGCGCGGAGGGCATGGATCCGGATACTGTCTATCCAGGAGTAGAGTCGGCATGCGAGGTGGGCGCGCCGTTCAATCGTGCCAGACGAGGTGGGTGCCGACCGCGATGTGGCTCCGACCGTTGTAGACTCCGCATCTGAGTCGGGTGCGCTATCGGTCGTGTGAGATGCAGCGGGCATGGGCCCATGGGGGTTGCGGTTTCGGGTTTGGTATTCGCAGTGAAGAGCGGGAAAAGGTCTCATGGGTGGGGTTCACGCGTGTCAGGTGCCTGGTTGTTTGAGGGTGCTCCTGTTTCATTGTGTGAGATTGTGGTGGTACTGTGTTTACGCTGTGCCAGGGTGGAGAGTGGAAGGCTTCAGGGAATGACTTTGCAATCGTTCTCCGTGAGAAAATGTTTCTCTGGGGTTTTGATGGAAGCGCTCTCGAGAGTCGCTCTGGTGAGGTAGCTGGTGTGAGTACCGTTGTGTACCGGATAATGAGAGTACGTTCGGGATCCTAAACTCCGCCGCGTTGGATACTTCTGGAAAGATACGTTTGGTCGGCGGAGGGGGCGGCGAGACTGAACTTTATCATCGCCGAGCGATGTGCGAATCGTAGGTGAAGTCCTCTTATCACGATTAGCCTTAATTGTGGTTATTGGGGCTTCCGCGGGGTCGGCTTGGGGCTGCGTGACGGCGACGACGACGACGGCGACGGCGGCAGCGCCGGCGACGAGGAAGTGGGAAGGAGGGAGGAGGGGGAAGGGGGGGGGTCGGGGGGAGGGAGAGAGGGAAAAGCGAGGAATACAGAGAGAAAGAGACAGAGAGAGAGAGAGAGAAAGAAAGAGATAGAGAGGGGGGAGGGGGCAGAGGGAAGGGGTTGGAGGGTTTAGGCCGGAGCATTCTAGTAGAGCTACTTGAGCCTACTACTGGTACGGTCGGCGGAGGCGGCCTCCGCTCGAGACATTATCGGAACTCTGCCCCGGCGGAGCTATTAGTAAGGCTACTTTGGTGTACTCGTACGGCCCAGGGGGGCTGGCGGGGGCGTACTAGTAGGGCTACTTTGGCCTACTAGTACGACCGGCGGAAGGCGCTCCCGCTCGAGACATTCTCGGAAGTCCGCTCCGCCGGGGCTGCTAATAGGGACGAAGTGGCCCTACTAGTACGGATCTGGGGGGATGCATGGGGCGTAGTAGTAGGGCTACTTTGGCCTACTAGCACGACCTGCGGAGAGCGCCCCTGCTTGATACATCCTCGAAAGTCCGCCCAAGCGGGGGCTACTAGTCGGGTTCTTTGGGCCTAATAGTACGGGCCTGAAGGGATGGCGAGTGCGTACTAATAGGGCTACTTTGGCCTACTAGTACGACCAGCGGAGGGGGCTCCCGCTTGGGACATCCTCGAAAGTTCGTCCCGGCGGGGCTACTAGTAGGGCTTCTTTGGCCTACTAGTACGGCCCCCCGGAGCTTGACGGGGGCGTATTCGTAGGGCTACTTTGGCCTACTAGTACGACCGGCGGAGGGCGCTCCCGCTCGAGACATTCTGGAAAGTCCGCCCCGCCGGGGCTACTATTAGGGCCGAGGTTGCCCTACTAGTACGGACCCGGGAGGATGACCGGGGCGTACTAGTAGGGCTACTTTTTCCAATCGTACGACCGGCGGAGGGCGCCCCCGCTCGAGACATCTTCGAAAGTCCGCCCAGGCAGGGCTACTAGTAGAGCTACTTTCGCCTATACTAGTACGGGCCCCGGGGGGCTGGCGGGGGCGTACTGGTAGGGCTACTTTGGCCTACTAGTACGACCGGCGGAGAGGGCCCCCGCTCGAGACATCTTCGAAAGTCTGCTCTGGCGAGGCTACGAGTAGGGCTACTTTGGCTTACTAGTACGGTCCAGAGGGGTCTGGCGGGGGCGTGCTAGTAGGGCTACTTTGGCCTACTAGTACGACCGGCGGAGGGGGCCCTCGCTCGAGACATCCTCGAAAGTCCGCCCCACCGGGGCGTACTAGTAGGGCTACTTTTGCCTACTAGTACAACCAGAGGAGGGGGCCCTCGCTCGAGACATCCTCGAAAATCCGCCCCGGCGGTGCTACTAGTAGGGCCGAAGTAGCCCTACTAGTACGGACCCGGGGGGATGGCCGGCGGGGCTACTAGTAGAGCTACTTTGGCCTACCAGTACGGTCCTGGGGGGTTGGCGGAGGCGTACTAGTAGGGCTACTTTGGCCTACTAGTACGAATTGCGGAGAGAGCCCCCCCTGAGACATACTCACAAGTTCGCCTCCTTCGCCCCGCGGGTCGTACTGGTGGGCGTACTTCGGCGTACTAGTACGACCCAGCGGGGCGAACTAGTAGGCGTACTTCGGACCAACGAGTAAACCTCCCGAGCGCCGCGGGTCGTACTAGTAGGCGTACTCTGGCCTACTAGTAGGACCCGCCGGGTCGTACTAGTAGGCGTACTTCGGCCCTAGGAGTACGCCTCCCAGGCCCCGCGGGTCGTACTAGTGGGCGTACTTCGGCGTACTAGTACGACCCAGCGGGGCGAACTAGTAGGCGTACTTCGGACCAACGAGTACGCCTCCCGGGCGCCGCGGGTCGTACTAGTAGGCGTACTTCGGCGTACTAGTACGACCCGCCAGGTCGTACTAGTAGGCGTACTTCTGCTCTACGAGTACGCCTCCCGGGCGCCGCGGGTCGTACTAGTAGGCGTACTTCGGCCCTAGGAGTACGCCTCCTTCGCCCCGCGGGTCGTACTAGTGGGCGTACTTCGGCGTACTAGTACGACCCAGCGGGGCGAACTAGTAGGCGTACTTCGGACCAACGAGTACGCCTCCCGAGCGCCGCGGGTCGTACTAGAAGGCGTACTTCGGCGTACTAGTAGGACCCGACGGGTCGTACTAGTAGGCGTACTTCGGCCCTAGGAGTACGCCTCCTTCGCCCCGCGGGTCGTACTAGTGGGCGTACTAGTCGGTACGTACGGGCGCCGCGGGTCGTAATAGTAAGGGTACTTCGGCCATGACGAGTACGCCTCCAGGCGCCGCGGGTCGTACTAGTAGGCGTACTTCGGCGTACTAGTACGACCCGCCGGGTCGTACTAGTAGGCGTACTTCTGCTCTACGAGTACGCCTCCCGGGCGCCGCGGGTCGTACTAGTAGGCGTACTTCGGCGTACTAGTACGACCCGCGGGGTCGTACTAGTAGGCGTACTCTGGCGTACTAGTACGGCCCGCCGGGAAAACCAAGCACTCTCTCCTCTTGTGTGGTCTGCCGTGCTCCTGTTGGTCTGCCGTGCTCTTCTGTGGTCTGCCGTGCTCCTATGGGGTCTGCCGTTGTTCGGCCGTCTTGAGGGCACTCTTAGGGCATAGTCTGCCGTGCTCCTCGTCTTGGTCTGCCGTGCTCCTCGTCTTGGTCATCCTTTCCGTCGTCTTGAGGGCGCTCTTGGTGCCTGGTCTGCCGTGCTCCTCGTCTTGGTCTGCCGTGCTCCTCTCGGTTACTAAGCCTGGTCTGCCGTGCTCCTCGTCTTGGTCTGCCGTGCTCCTCTCGGTTCCTACGCGCGGTCTGCCGTGCTCCTGTGGGGAGCACGGCAGACCACAGGAGCACGGCAGACCACACAGGAGCACGGCAGACCACACCTCGATTTTTTGAGGATGTCTCGAGCGAAATGGCCGTGGCCTGACGTGTTGCTGGTTTGCCCCGTCAGGATAACTTCTTCACGTGTTGCTGGTTTGCCCCCCTCAGCATCTTTTGGACCTGTGGCTGGTTTGCCCCCTCAGGATAACTTCTTGACGTGTTGCTGGTTTGCCCCCCCCAGGATAACTTCTTGACGTGTTGCTGGTTTGCCCCCCAGGATAACTTCTTGACGTGTTGCTGGTTTGCCCCCCATCAGCACCTTCTTGACGTGTTGCTGGTTTGCCCCTTCGGGATAACTTCTTGACGTGTGGCTGGTTTGCCCCCCAGGATAACTTCTTGACGTGTTGCTGATTGGTCCCCTGGGTAACTTCTTGACGTGTTGCTGGTTTGCCCCCCAGGAGCAAGGCAAACCACACAGGAGCACGGCAGACCACTTTGCGATTTTTTGAGGATGTCTCGAGCGAAATGGCCGTGGTCTGCCGTGCTCCACACGTCAGCACGGCAGACCACCTGCTCATTTTCTGAGGACGTCCCGAGCGAAAACGTCATTTTTGACATAAGAGGTTCTAAAACACCTCTGTCGGCATCTCATTTTTTCGAGGATGTCTCGAGCGAAACGCTCATTTTTCATGCATAACAAAAATTTTGATATTTTTCAACATCCCGATTTTTTGAGGATGTCTCGAGCGAAACCGTCATTTTTAACATAAAACGTCTTAAACGATAGCCTCCAACACCTCGATTTTTCGAGGATGTCTCGAGCGAAATGGCCATTTTGGGGAATCCGCCAATGAAAACTCCCGTGCGCCCGCGCAACCCATAGATATAAAGATATATATATATATATATATATATATATATATTTACTCAAGGATTCAGCCAGAACGTCCCGCTTGCTTCTCGTACCTCGAAGACGCTTCCAGTCACGCTCGAGAATCCTCAAAAAATCGCAAGTGGTCATGTCCGTGCTCCACACGTCAGCACGGCAGACCACCTGCTCATTTTCTGAGGACGTCCCGAGCGAAAACGTCATTTTTGACATAAGAGGTTCTAAAACACCTCTATCGGCATCTCATTTTTTCGAGGATGTCTCGAGCGAAACGCTCATTTTTCATGCATAACAAAAATTTTTGATATTTTCAACATCCCGATTTTTTGAGGATGTCTCGAGCGAAACCGTCATTTTTGACATAAGACGTCTTAAACGATAGCCTCCAACACCTCGATTTTTCGAGGATGTCTCGAGCGAAATGGCCATTTTGGGGAATCCGCCAACGAATTCCCCCGTGCAGCCCCGCAACCCATAGATATAAAGATATATATATATATATATATATATACTCAAGGATTCAACCAGAACGTCCCGCTTGCTTCTCGTACCTCGAAGACGCTTCCCGTCATCCGCCAACGAATGATCCCGTGCGGCCGCGCAACCCATAGATATAAAGATATATATATATATATATATATATATATTTACTCAAGGATTCAGCCAGAACGTCCCGCTTGCTTCTCGTACCTCGAAGACGCTTCCCGTCATCCGCCAGCGAAAAATGGGAGCCTTTGGGGGCGCTTAATTCCCCAGCACCAGCGGTACACGCCGGAGGCGCTTCCCGTCATCCGAACCCTGCCCCCGCCTCCCATTGACTCAGGAGAATCGATGGTTGATGGGGGCAGGGTCCGGGTGTCGCCACTGGGTCGAGGGACGCTGGGACGACGGCTTGCTCGCTCGCAACGTCTGGTGAGCCACTGTGCGTCGCCGCTCGAGGCCAGAGGAAATGGCGTGCGCAGGCCGAGGGCTACTCGAAAGACTTCTGAGGTCAATTCTGCGTGCCGATTTTCAATCGCCACACGACTTTATAATTTCAGGAGGAGAAAAAACATACACACACACAATTAATCGTCGGTTTCCAGGAAGATGTGGGAAAATATGGGAAGTGTGGGGGAAGACAAAAACCCTGAAAATATGGGGAAATATGGGGAACCCTGTTACTTGTGTGTATTTATTTGCGTGTCCTGGGGCCCCTTCATAATTCTCTGCCCACGTCCGCTTGCGTACCGATGCGATTCGACCGGGCCTCGTCTTGCCCCACCGGCCCAACCCCTCCCAGGTGGGAGCAGGCCCCGCGAGACCCGAGGCAGCTGGCGTGGACCCCCCCCCGCACGCAGGCGGGGATGAGCTGGCCGGTGGGTCCCAGGCCACACCAGTGGGGATAGGGATCGGTTCCCAGGGGGCCACATGCGAACCCTACCCCTACCCCCCACGATCTCCGAGGGGGAGGGTGGGGAGTAGGGGTAGGGTTCGCATGCGGCCCCCTAGCTCCACGATTCTCGGGGGAGGGGGCGGGGCACTGGAGAGCAGGGGCAGGGCTGCACCAGGCCCGATCAGATCCTGCTCCGATCATTTTCAGAAGCATCGGGGGGGCGCCACCCCCGCCGACACGCCCACATCGACCCCCGTCGCGGGCAGCCACCGCGCGCCGAAGGCGCTGCGACCCCTGTCGCGGCGCGACGACGAGGCGAGGTTGACGGCCCCCATCGGGGGGGTACCCCCCCCACGCTTGTGAATAAACGCAGAGTCTCTGCTGGTGAGTTTGACTTGCCTTCTCGACCAGACGTGCGCTCGCCAGTTCACTGCACTCGCTCACTTTCTTGGCTCGTCTGTCCGCATTCAATAAATAAATAAATAAACCCAGAGCATCAACTCCCCAAACCTCGATGCCGGCTCTGATCCGATCCTGCCCGGCACTGGCCGGCTCCCCTCCCAGCGTGCAGGGTCCGGGGTGCAGCCCCCGTGCGCTGCCGATCCCCACCGATCCGATGCCGATACCGATGCGAGTCCGCGCTGCAGTGGAGACCCATGCCACCAGTCGACTACACGTAAGAGTGACCCTTCGCTGGAGTGACCTTTAGTGCGGGCTCCTTAGAGTCCCCCGATCGCCGAGCGCGGTGCGGTGGTGGCGTTTTGCGCGCTTGCGTTTGGTCCCCCCGTGGCCCCCCAAAAACCGCGCACCCAGGGTCGCTCTTGCGTGTAGCCGATCCAGGGTGCCTTGGGTTTCCTGGGCTTCGAGGGTCTTGCTGCGGAGAGCGTGGCGCTCCCGCAGCGAGAGTCGTGGACGCCCTGGGGTCTCTCAGGGTTGGTTCTCTTGCGGAAGGCTTCCGGTGGACCGGCCTCCACTGTGCGATCCTCCATGTTGTGCTGTGGCCCATCGGGCGTCGTAGCGTACACCACGTAAACGCAGAAGCCCAGGCCCGAATTCATGATACTATATAGGAGGAGGAGGAGGAGGAGGAGGAGGAGGAGGAGGAGGAGGAGGAGGAGAGGAGGGAGGAGGAGGAGGAGGAGAGGAGGAGGAGGAGGAGGAGGAGGAGGAGGAGGAGGAGGAGGAGGAGGGAGGAGGGGAGGAGGAGGAGGAGGAAGGAGGAGGAGGAGGAGGAGGAGGAGGAGGAGGAGGAGGAGGAGGAGAGGAGGAGGAGGAGGAGGAGGAGGAGGAGGAGGAGGAGGAGGAGGCAGGAGGATGATCACGAGGAGGAGGAGGAGGAGGAGGAGGAGGAGGAGGAGGAGGAGGAGGAGGAGGAGGAGGAGGAGGAGATGCTGAGGCTCGTGGGGCCGTAGGCGCGAGCCGGCACAGGCCCGGGAGGGTCGCAGCAGGCTCCCGTCGCGCTGGCGCGGCGGCGTGTCCGGCGCTCCGGCGTCCGAGGCGGAGCGCCGGCCCTGGGAGCCAGAGCTGGAGGCCTGGAAGTGGGCACCAACACCAACACAGGGGGCTGCCTCCATCCCAGACCCCCTCGAGTCATGAAAAAATCACGACGGGAGGTTTTTCATTATTTAATCGCTTCGCTCATTCCGCCGGCCCATACAGTCTCATGTCTGCCGTTTGCCCGAGGGCCTGGTGTCAATGCGGCGCTTTGGGGGTTCCTGGGGCCGCTTGGGGGACTCCTGGGGCGCTCGGGGGGGCATTTGGGGGGCCTCCTGGGGCCGCTTGGGGGACTCTTGGGGGCCTCCTGAGGGCCTCGTGGGGGCCTCTTGGGGCCTCTTAGGGGCCTCGTAGGGGCTTCTTAGGGCCGAGGGCTCGAAATGTTGTTCGTTTCCCTCTCTGGGGCCCCTTTGGGGGCGTTCTTGGGGCCCTCTTGGACCGTTTTGGAGGCTTCTTGGGCCGTCTTCGAGCCCTCTTGGGCCATCTTGGGGCCCTCTTGGGTGCCTCTTGGGCCCTCTTGGGGCGATCTTGGGGGCCTCTTGGGCCGTCTTGGGGCGTCGGGAAGCCGAAAAGGTGGAAGCTCCAAAATCTCTCAAAAACCTATGGAAAAACAATGATTTTTGCCTCCGGGGGCCCTATTGGGAGTGCTCTTGGAGGCCTCTTGGGGCGTCTGGGGGCTATCTTGGGCGTCTTGGAGCGATCTTGTGGCATGTCGGACCCCTCGTGTACCATCTTGGGGGCCTCTTGGGGGCCTCTTGGCCTTTCTTGGGGCTCTCGGGGACGTCTCGGAGCCCTGTTGGTGCGCTCATGGAGCGCTCGGGGGGACCCGGCCGGGACCCGGCCGGGACCCGGCCGGGACCCGGCCGGGACCCGGCCGGGGACCGGCCGGGACCTGGTCGGGGTACTTTTCGTCCGGGGACCCCCAGGGGCCGCCCCGCGCGCGCGAACTAGAAAATTGTTAACCAGTTACCGGAGATCTTAGCACGCCTCTGGCCCGTTGGGCCGGCGAATTTTTGGACTCTGGGGGCCCTTACCGGCCCTCGGGAGCGTCAAAAAACGACTCAGGACGAAAAACCGGTCATAGGGAAAGGGTCTGGACCTCTGGGGGGCGCGTCATGAAAAAATCATGACGTCGGGGGTCTGGGATGGGGGGAAGATTTGGGTATGGCCAGGACCCCAGGTAAGGGGACCCGGTCAGTAGTAAGGCCCCGGAGCTTTTCAATGGGCCAGAATTGCTAAACCAGGTCTGCCGCAAGCTGTGTTTTTTCGGGTGACGGCAGCTCGGGCAAGTGGAACGGGGCGGGGGGGGGCCCCTCAGTACACATCACTAAACCAGGTCCCACTAAACCCAGTTCTGCCAACGCCCGAAAGATGATCCCAGATTTCGGTGTTGGTGGTAATACTTCGGCCACCTTGGAGGCCACAATGTTACCACCCATCACCGAGATCGGGATATGCTTCCCTCGGTGGAGGCACGACGCCGCCGATTTTGGTGTTGGTGTCAACTTCCAGGCCTGCGACAGAGGCGTCCGAGATGTCGACTTGGCATCGCTCGGACGTGTTTTTTGTTGTTCTTGTTTTCGTTTTGCTTTTCCATCCGCGAGCAACATCGAGGAGCATCCTAGATCATCGAGCGAACCAAACATACGCGCACGAAACGGAACAATGCACGGGGAATGGACGTCCGAGCGACTGCAAGTCGAGGGGTCTGCGCTAAGCCAGAGAGCCGCGCTCTTTTATAAGGTTGAATCGGCGTCACCCCAGCATACTGCACGCCAGTCGTTGAAAGAAGGTATTTCTGGGCTCCCATAGGGAAACAAAAAGTGGCACAAACATAACAACTCGGAGGTCCGCGCGGATTTCTCGGATCGGCGCTGGAACCCCCTCCCTTGCGCGCGGAGCGCGCCAGGGGCGGCGCGGGAGGCGCCGCCATGGGGGTCAGCACAGATCCGAGAAATCCGCGCGGATCTCCGAGTTTTTATGTTTATGTCATCCTTCGTGCCCCTGTGCACGCCAGTCGTTGAAGGTAGATACTTCTGGGTTCCCGTCTCCCGGTCTGCTGCAAGCTCCTTCCTTTGGGCGCCGCGTAATGGGGGGGTCATAAATGGGGGGGTGGCGAGCGTGGTCCGAAAAGGTACCCAAACGGTACCTAAACGAGCCCCCTGGGGCTCTGGAGGGGCCCGAAAGGGGCACGAAAGGGGACCTTTTCTGACCCCCCCATTTGTGACCCCCCCATTAAGCCACGCCCAATTCCTAATTCAAGAGCCGGGATGCTCTTGTTGTCTTTTTGTCACTCTGCGGGCGGGCCCAAGCCCGATCTGCTTCACCCGCCTGCCTATAATTCATGTTCCTGCACTCTTCTTTCACCTCGGGCACTTCCCTCGACAGGAGGAATCTTTACCACTAGTCGAACATACTTGTTGTTTTTTGGTACCATTTTTTTCAATATTGGTTTGAGCATTTTTGGGCTATCCTTTTCCCCCTCCACAATCCGACTGTAGGAGGATACCCGCCTGTAGGAGGACATGCCCGACCTAACACTTCTTCCGACTGGTGGGTCCTATGTGTGCGTCGCCCCCCCCCAGTGGCGACGCGCGCGCGAAGAAATCCTCATAGTATACAGTATAAGTTCAATGGCTGGCTCTTCCTGGTCGTACCGCTTGGGAAACGACCTGCTACAAGATGGTCGTCAGATTCGGAAAAGCGTGTCTTTTGCATAGGGTGTCCCAAAAAGGTTCTTCACAGTTCGTGCAATCGTGCGTGCTGGATCGTGCTGGATGCTGGCAGGATGCGCTGATCTGGCATCCCTGGTCCGTAAGAGAGGTCACGCGCCACGAGCCACAGGATGAACTACGACGTGCTGTTCACTGACTCACGGAGTGTGGCCGAAGTCAACGAGCACGTCGTCACGACACGAGCTCGCCGACGGGGGGGGACCGGGAGGCGACGGGGGCAGGCGGGCCCGCTGCTGCTCTCGAGGACGCCCTCTGGGGGACCGCCGCCGCCCCCTGGCCCCCTCGGAGACGCGCACGTGTGCACACGAGCGCGGGGTCAGACCTTGGGGCCCTCTTGGCGGACCGACGAGCGCCTGCGGCGAGCCGCCGCTGCCTCCTGCCCCTCCGGAGACCCCGGCGTGGCCAGGCGTCCAGCGGGAGTTTGGCCAAGCCTTTGGACTGCGTGTCCCCCCGGCCGTTTTGGAAACCCATGGGCGAACGTTTAGGGGCAGGAAGGGACGAGGACGAAGATGAAGACGACGACGACGACGACGACGACGACGACGAGGAGGAGGAAGAGGAGGAGGAGGAGGAGGAGGAGGAGGAGGAGGAGGAGGAGGAGGAGGAGGAGAAGGAGGAGGAGGAGGAGGAGTAGGAGGAGGAGGATGGGACTGTCTTGGGGCTGTTTTGTGGCCATCTGTGCGTTTGAGGGGCCTCTTGGGGGACCTCTTGGGGGGCTCTGGGAGCCTTGCGTCTCCTAGGCCGTCTGGCGTGTTCGGAGGCCGTCTTGGGGGCTTATCTGGGCCGCCTTAAGATCGTCTAGGGGCACTTTGTTGCCGTGTTGGGGGTACCTTCTTGGGGTCCTCATGGGGCCGTCCCAAGGGGCCTCTTGGGCCATCTTGGGGTCCTTCTGGCCCTTCTTGGAGGGCTTCTTGTGCCGTCTTCGGACCATCTTTGAAGGCTCTGTGGCCGTCTAGGGGGTTGTCAGAATCTCGAAAAGGCGATATCGCGAAAACCGTGCAGACGTGTTTGCCAGCCTGGACCCCAAATAGTGAATTTTCGCACTCTGGTGGTTTAAGCTATGTGGTGAAGCCTACGTGGTGGAAGCTATGTGATGGAAGCTACGTGGTGTAAGCCATGTGGTGGAACATATGTGGTGGTAGCCATGTGGTGGAGGTTATATGGCAACGCTTCGCGTCCGCAGAAATGCCGACAGAAAGCTGGGTCCCACTACATGGAATTTAGCTTTTCGTATTCTCGACGCTCCGCGTCTCCCCACTGGATGCGGGAGCGCACGAGGCGGCAACGGGCGGCCACGGGCAGGAACGTGGCGAGTCCTCGACGCACCCGCCATGAGCGGCAGCGGGCGGCGACGGGCGGCAACGGCCGCCGACGGGCAGGAACGTGGCGAAGTCTCGACGCACCCGCAATGAGCGGCAACGCTCGGACGTGTGCACTTCTCCTTCGGCGAGGACCATCGAGGAGCATCTCCTGGACCATCGCGCAAAAAAAAAAGCACGCGCGAGACCGAAGAAGGCACGGGAAGTGGACGTCCGAGCGACGGCAGGGCAAGCGCGGCGGCGGGCGGCAACGAGGGGGAGTGGGGCGGACCCGCGCCTCACCGGCAGAGAGCGGCCACGGGCGGCGGCGGGCGGCAGCGTGGCCGGAGCGTTGGCGGATGCTCGGTGCACCCGCCCTGTGCCTGCGGAAGGCAAGGCCCGACATCGCTCGGACGTGTGCATTTTTTCTCGGCGAGGACCATCGAGGACCATCCTGGACCATCGAGCAGCACAGAACGCGCGAAGCCGAAGAGTGCACGGGAAGTGGGCGTCCGAGCGACGGCAAGAGGAGGGAGCCTCTAAGTGCATGGTCTGGGGAGAGTAAAGCACATTCTCATGTGGTCCTCCTGGGACGCCTCCTGGGGGTCCTCTTGGAGCCCTCCTGGGGCTTCTTGGGTGCCTCGTGGACGCTGAAGGTTTCAGTGGTGATCGCAGGTTGCTGGGTGACCGCAAGCTGTTCGTGTGGATGACTGGAGCCTTTGGAATTTAGTTTCATCAACCAGTCACGTGCGACCCATGTTTTCCCACATGTCTTCACAGCCGCCCTTGCTTCGCCAGATGGGTTGGAACTCATGCCAGTTCACGGAGTGCACCAGCTTCAGCATGGCACCCTCTTTCTCGCGCGGAGTTATCGAGACCGAACCGTACCAGTGCAGGCGATTCTGCGAACTCCTGGCAACAGAGAGCATCAGTGGGCATCATCACGGTGTACCCCGCACGCGCTCACCCTCTGGAAGGCTTGTTGAGGGTTGGAGCCGGGTGGGGAGCCACCGCTGGCTCTGGCCAGTAAGAAGGAGGGACAAGGGCCTTCCTCGTCGCCACGGCTGGACGCGATCCGTTTCGACCCCGGGGCGCAGATTCTGAGCGGATTTGCCCTCGTCCACCCTCTTGGCCGATTTTCCTGGGGCCCATTCAGCTCAGACCCCCCGGCCGCCTCAAAATTGAGGGGACGCGCGGGGCTGATGAGTACCCTTCAACACTCTGCGCCAGGGAGCGCGACGAAGCACTACGATGCCATCAGTGCTTTGCAGATCGCCCGTGGCCCAGTTCGGCTCAAGTTCGATTCAGCGCGGCCGCGTGCCGACGGGAGTCACTGGGGCACCGAGTAGCGAACCCACTGGAGGCATGGCTCGCCTCGCTCTGGCTCTCGCGCTGGTGCTGTCCGCGCGCGCGCTGGCGGACGAGGGCTGCGCCGCCGACGGCACGTGCCAGGCCGACGAGGCCGAGGCCTCCGCGCTGCTGCAGAGCTCGGCCGCGCGCAGGGCCGACGTGGCCCAGCACGGCGCCGCGAACGCCACCACCGAGACGACCACGCTCACCTGCTACCCGAACTACGCGGCTGCCACCTGCGGCGGCGCCATGAAGTGCTTCCAGGACACCACGGGCTGCTCCACCTCCGGGGGAGGCGTGTGCTGCAAGGCGGCGGGCAACGGGCAGGGCCTCGCCCAGTGCAAGTTCTGCGGCGACTCGACCTGCGGCCCATGCCCCGGAGGCCCCGCCCCGACCCCCACGCCTGCGCCGCCCACGCCGTCGGGCAACCAGGTCGGGGAGATCTGCGACTTTTGGGGGAGCACTGGCCAGTACTATGGCCCCTGCGCGCCCGGCCTCGTGTGCGCCCCCCCAGTCAACGCGGGGCTTGGCGCGCCCAAGGTCTGCATCTACCGCTAGCACCTGCGGCAGTTCCAGTTCGAGCGGGGACGCCGTGACCGGCGGGCGCAACCGCAGGCAGTTCTGCAGCTGCAGGGCGACGTTGCCGTGCTCTCCTCGGAAGCCCTGCGCCGAGGGGCAGGCACTGGCTGCTGAGTGAATTTGGGGCCCACAGGTGGCCCGAGTGCCCAGCAGCTGCCTACGTGGGATGCTCGTGGCCGTAGTTCCACAGCGGCCGACAGAGCAAAGTCTTTTTTCGGGGAGCCTGTGTGGCCAGAGTGGCCTCCACGCACGCATGCCGCGCCGGCGTGCCACTTTTGTGTAAGCATGCTGGCTGTGCCCAACCACGGCGCAGCAGTATTCGTACCTAGCGCTTCTGCGTTTCGGACCTGAGTGTCCGGGTGCACTTGGGCGGAGCGGCCGCTTCACTTGTGGCCGTCTGTGCCCACGTGCGGGTTTGTAGGGAAGCGCTGGTCAGAGCAAGGCACCTGAAGATTGGCCAACAAACACACAACTCGTTTTCTAGACGCTTTGAGCAATCCCACCAGCCAGACCTTTCAACTCGGCGCCTGCGCTTTCGCTTGCGCCCGCGAGGAAAAAAACAATCCCACCAGCCCAACCAGAAACGATGCCCGGGCGAATTGCCCTGGTCAGGGATGTGGAGGAGCATGCAGTAGAAGAATGGGCTGGGGAAGCCGGGCTCACCCTCTGGAAGGCTTGTTGAGGGTTGGAGCCGGGTGGGGAGCCACCGCTGGCTCTGGCCAGTAAGAAGGAGGGACAAGGGCCTCCCTCGTCGCCACGGCTGGACGCGATCCGTTTCGACCCCGGGGCGCAGATTCTGAGCGGATTTGCCCTCGTCCACCCTCTTGGCCGATTTTCCTGGGGCCCATTCAGCTCAGACCCCCCGGCCGCCTCAGAATTGAGGGGACGCGCGGGGCTGATGAGTACCCTTCAACACTCTGCGCCAGGGAGCGCGACGAAGCACTACGATGCCATCAGTGCTTTGCAGATCGCCCGTGGCCCAGTTCGGCTCAAGTTCGATTCAGGGCGGCCGCGTGCCGACGGGAGTCACTGGGGCACCGAGTAGCGAACCCACTGGAGGCATGGCTCGCCTCGCTCTGGCTCTCGCGCTGGTGCTGTCCGCGCGCGCGCTGGCGGACGAGGGCTGCGCCGCCGACGGCACGTGCCAGGCCGACGAGGCCGAGGCCTCCGCGCTGCTGCAGAGCTCGGCCGCGCGCAGGGCCGACGTGGCCCAGCACGGCGCCGCGAACGCCACCACCGAGACGACCACGCTCACCTGCTACCCGAACTACGCGGCTGCCACCTGCGGCGGCGCCATGAAGTGCTTCCAGGACACCACGGGCTGCTCCACCTCCGGGGCAGGCGTGTGCTGCAAGGCGGCGGGCAACGGGCAGGGCCTCGCCCAGTGCAAGTTCTGCGGCGACTCGACCTGCGGCCCATGCCCCGGAGGCCCCGCCCCGACCCCCACGCCTGCGCCGCCCACGCCGTCGGGCAACCAGGTCGGGGAGATCTGCGACTTTTGGGGGAGCACTGGCCAGTACTATGGCCCCTGCGCGCCCGGCCTCGTGTGCGCCCCCCCAGTCAACGCGGGGCCTGGCGCGCCCAAGGTCTGCATCTACCGCTAGCACCTGCGGCAGTTCCAGTTCGAGCGGGGACGCCGTGACCGGCGGGCGCGACGTTGCCGTGCTCTCCTCGGAAGCCCGGCGCCGAGGGGCAGGCACTGGCTGCTGAGTGAATTTGGGGCCCACAGGTGGCCCGAGTGCCCAGCAGCTGCCTACGTGCGATGCTCGTGGCCGTAGTTCCACAGCGGCCGACAGAGCAAAGTCTTTTTTCGGGGAGCCTGTGTGGCCAGAGTGGCCTCCACGTACGCATGCCGCGCCGGCGTGCCACTTTTGTGTAAGCATGCTGGCTGTGCCCAACCACGGCGCAGCAGTATTCGTACCTAGCGCTTCTGCGTTTCGGACCTGAGTGTCCGGGTGCACTTGGGCGGAGCGGCCGCTTCACTTGTGGCCGTCTGTGCCCACGTGCGGGTTTGTAGGGAAGCGCTGGTCAGAGCAAGGCACCTGAAGATTGGCCAACAAACACACAACTCGTTTTCCAGACGCTTCGAGCAATCCCACCAGCCGGACCTTTCAACTCGGCGCCTGCGCTTTCGCTTGCGCCCGCGAGAAAAAAAAAACAATCCCACCAGCCCAACCAGAAACGATGCCCGTGCGAATTGCCCTGGTCAGGGATGTGGAGGAGCATGCAGTAGAAGAATGGGCTGGGGAAGCCGGGCTCACCCTCTGGAAGGCTTGTTGAGGGTTGGAGCCGGGTGGGGAGCCACCGCTGGCTCTGGCCAGTAAGAAGGAGGGACAAGGGCCTCCCTCGTCGCCACGGCTGGACGCGATCCGTTTCGACCCCGGGGCGCAGATTCTGAGCGGATTTGCCCTCGTCCACCCTCTTGGCCGATTTTCCTGGGGCCCATTCAGCTCAGACCCCCCGGCCGCCTCAGAATTGAGGGGACGCGCGGGGCTGATGAGTACCCTTCAACACTCTGCGCCAGGGAGCGCGACGAAGCACTACGATGCCATCAGTGCTTTGCAGATCGCCCGTGGCCCAGTTCGGCTTAAGTTCGATTCAGGGCGGCCGCGTGCCGACGGGAGTCACTGGGGCACCGAGTAGCGAACCCACTGGAGGCATGGCTCGCCTCGCTCTGGCTCTCGCGCTGGTGCTGTCCGCGCGCGCGCTGGCGGACGAGGGCTGCGCCGCCGACGGCACGTGCCAGGCCGACGAGGCCGAAGCCTCCGCGCTGCTGCAGAGCTCGGCCGCGCGCAGGGCCGACGTGGCCCAGCACGGCGCCGCGAACGCCACCACCGAGACGACCACGCTCACCTGCTACCCGAACTACGCGGCTGCCACCTGCGGCGGCGCCATGAAGTGCTTCCAGGACACCACGGGCTGCTCCACCTCCGGGGCAGGCGTGTGCTGCAAGGCGGCGGGCAACGGGCAGGGCCTCGCCCAGTGCAAGTTCTGCGGCGACTCGACCTGCGGCCCATGCCCCGGAGGCCCCGCCCCGACCCCCACGCCTGCGCCGCCCACGCCGTCGGGCAACCAGGTCGGGGAGATCTGCGACTTTTGGGGGAGCACTGGCCAGTACTATGGCCCCTGCGCGCCCGGCCTCGTGTGCGCCCCCCCAGTCAACGCGGGGCCTGGCGCGCCCAAGGTCTGCACCTACCGCTAGCACCTGCGGCAGTTCCAGTTCGAGCGGGGACGCCGTGACCGGCGGGCGCAACCGCAGGCAGTTCTGCAGCTGCAGGGCGACGTTGCCGTGCTCTTCTCGGAAGCCCGGCGCCGAGGGGCAGGCACTGGCTGCTGAGTGAATTTGGGGCCCACAGGTGGCCCGAGTGCCCAGCAGCTGCCTACGTGCGATGCTCGTGGCCGTAGTTCCACAGCGGCCGACAGAGCGAAGTCTTTTTTCGGGGAGCCTGTGTGGCCAGAGTGGCCTCCACGCACGCATGCCGCGCCCCGGCGTGCCACTTTTGTGTAAGCATGCTGGCTGTGCCCAACCACGGCGCAGCAGTATTCGTACCTAGCGCTTCTGCTTTTCGGACCTGAACGTCCGGGTGCACTTGGGCGGAGCGGCCGCTTCACTTGTGGCCGTCTGTGCCCACGTGCGGGTTTATAGGGAAGCGCTGGTCAGAGCAAGGCACCTGAAGATTGGCCAACAAACACACAACTCGTTTTCTAGACGCTTCGCGCAATCCCACCAGCCCATCCAGAAACGATGCCCGGGCGAGTTGCCCTGGTCAGGGATGTGGAGGAGCATGCAGTAGAATAATGGGCTGGGGAAACCGTCGTACCCCAAGATGGGGAGGATGGAGGAGGAATCGGACATCGGAGGCGGAGGATGAGGAGGATGAGGAGGAGGTGGAGGAGGAGGAGGAGGAGGAGGAGGAGGGGGAGGAGGAGGAGGAGGAGGAGGAGGAGGAGGAGAAGGGGAGGGGCAGAGGGAGAGGGAGGCGGGAGGAAAGAGGAGGAGAAATAGGCGGATGAGGAAGAGGATGAAGAGGAGGGTGAGCAGAAAGGCCAGAGGCAGGATGCCTCTCTTCTCGGAGTCTCTTCGGAGTTCTTTCGAGAGCTTCTTGGAATCTCCTTGGGGCGTCTTGGGGGCCTCTTGGCGGTCCTGGGGGCTTCTTAACGTGTCTTGGGTGCCTCGGGGGAGCCTCTTGGAGCCTGTTGGGGGCTTTCTTCGGGCCCTGTTGGGGGCCTAGGCATGCCGTCTTGGGACTACCAAAGAGGGGGGACCCTAACTAGGGACCCCACTCTAGAGCCCTTCAAATCGCCTCCCGGACTCCTCTTGGAGCGCTCTTGGGCGCTCTTGGGGCTGTCGTGGGACCCTCTTGGGGCTCTCTTGAGCCTTCTTGGAGCCATCTTGAGACCTCGGAGGGCGGTCGAAAGCGAAACGGCGAGAAGATACAGCATACGGATTGGCGGAGTTCGGCTTCTTGGTTGTTTCCTTAGGAGGCTCCGTGGCCATTTGGAGCCGTCTTGGGGCGGTCTGGAGCATGTTGGAAGCCATCACGAGCTATCCTGAGCCACCTTGAGCCATCTTGGAGGTCATCCTCGGCCCTCGGAGGCCCTGTTTGGAGCCATCTTCGGCGCTCCTCCAGCGGGTCGCGGGGCCCCGTCCAGGCCCAGAGGGAGGGGGCAAGGAGAGGGGTCAAGGCACCCTCCTGGATAGCAACCCCGTCGAGCTCACTCCCACCCGCCTTCCCAACACACAAGAAGCGCCCGAGCCGCAGCATGTTCAGCGGTCGTCTTTGGATGGGCAGCTACTGGTATCCAACACCGAGCCCATGTGCGCGACGCTGGGGCGAGGTGCGCCACGCGTGCCAGGCACGCCTGGTGCGCCAGATGCGCCACGTGCCTCCTCGTGCGCCAGGTGTGCCGCATACTCCAGCTGCGCCAGGTGCGCCACGTTTGGGGCACGTGCAGCGTGTGTCAGGTGCTCCTGCGCACGTGACAGCACACATCTGGAAATATGTCGGTCCCCACCACCCATATCGAAAATTAATGCCCATCATTGTGTCTGGTGGGCCTGCTCACAGCAGGCCATACGCCACCACTGGACAGTGATCGCGGAGTGGCCGCGCAATATCCAGATTTAGCCACGAGGTGCATTTTGTATTGTTTTTTGTGAGGGATGGTAGGCCTGCGCGCAGCAGGTAACATGTTAACACCCCCGCCGTCCCTGTCAAAACAATACAAAGTGCTCGCGGGCCTCACGAACATGACTCCAGACTTTGCCCCCAAGTGTATTGTGTATTGGTTTTTGACAGGGATGGGGGGGGGTCCTCATGGGGTCCTCATTGTTCCTGGTTGACTGCCAGTCGCCTGGGGGAGGGGGTGTTTACTAATAGGGAACGGTGATCAGAAAGAGCGTGTTCTGCCGCTGCTGGCAGAACACCGGGGGGGTCACTGTGGGTTTCAAACCCGTCCCCCCCATCGAAAACCGCGGGGGGTCATTGAGGGTTCCAAACACCCCCCCGTTCCCCCGGTTCATCATGAAAAAGGGGGGGGACACTACCGGTTCGAACCCTCCCCCTCGCCGCCGGCAAACGACTCCCCCTCCTCCCCCACTCCCGATGGGGGACTGTGGTGGGGACGATGGTGGGGATGGTGGTGGGGACGGTGGTGGGGATGGTGGTGGGGAGTGGGGACAGTGGGACAATGGTGGGGACAGTGGGGACAGTGGGACAGTGGTGGGGACGGTGGTGGTAGGGACTCGTGAGGGGACAGTAGGGAAGTGGTGTGGGGACTGGGACAGCCGGTAGGAAAGTGGTGGGGACAGCAGGGACAATGGGACAGTGGTGGGGATTGGGGGCAGTGGGACAGTGGTGGGGACTGGGGACGGTGGGGAGAGTGGGACCGTGGTGGCGACTGGGGGGGACACTGGGGACAGTGGTGGGAATAGTGGGGACAGTGGGACAGTGGTGGGAACAGCGGGGACAGTGGGGGCAGTGGGGACGGTGGTGGGGACGGCGGTAGTGGTGACAGTGGTGAGGGCGGTGGTGAGGACGGTGGTCGGGACCCGGGAGTCGTCTGCTGGGTGCGAGTGGGGGGGGGGGTTCGAAGTGGTAGTGACCCCCCCTCGTTCTCCGGGGGTGGGGGGGTGGGAGGGGGTTCTTGCCGGGGGGGGGCGGGGGGTCGTCGAGCAGGGGAGGGGGTTTTCGGAGGGGGGGACCCCCCGGGTTCTGGAGGAAGAGGGGGGGAATTTTCCACAGCAGAGCGGCGGTGGATCACGCTCTCTCGGTGATGAAGACACCCCTTCTACCCGCAAGCCGCCTCGCTCACTCCCACCCGCCCTCCCAACACATAGAAGTAACAGCCGAGTTTCTGCATGCCGTCTAGCAGCGCCGCGCTTGTCATGTGCGCCACGGGTCCCAGGTGCAATGCCTCCCTCGATCCTCCTCCCTCGATCCTCCTCCCTCGATCCTCCTCCCTCGATCCTCCTCCCTCGATCCTCCTCCCTCGCTCCTCCCTCGATCCTCCCTCCCTGGAGGCCCAGGCGTGGCAGCGTGGGCAGCAAGGCGTCTCTGGTCCGCACCGCTGCAGAGCGGTCGCCGGGCGCCCGCGCGTGCTTCGGATTTGGGGGTCAAGTTCGGGCCGGGCGAAAGGGGGGGATTGGTCGACTACACGTGAGAGTGACCTTTCGCCGGAGTGACCTTTGGTGCGGGCACAATGGGGTCCCCCGATCACCGATTGCGATGCGATAGTAGCGTCTTGCGCGCCTGAGTTTGGTCTCCCCGCGGCCCCCCAAAAGCCGCGCACCAAAGGTCACTCTTACCCAGGGTCACTCTTGCGTGTAGCCGAATTGGGAAAGGGGGGGTTACGAAATCTGCTGCATGCAGCTGGTGTCGGCCTCACCGAGGGGCCCATTCCTCGATACATGGCCGCCTCCGGCGCCGGGAGGCGCCGGGAAAGTCAGCTGCGTGAGCTGATTCTCACCCCCCCCCTTTGCGATCCCCCCCTTTCGCCCGACCCGAAAAGTGTGTGTTTGTAGTGTCTTTTGACGAGGATGGCTGGCCTGCGCGCAGCAAGCAATCTGCTGGCACCCCCGCCGTCCCTGTCAGAAACCAACGCAAAGTGGTCGCGGGGCGCCCGCGCATGCTCCAGATTTGGAGGCAAACTGCATGTTGCAATTTTGTTTGCGAGGGAGGGCGGGGGGGTCTCATTGGTCCGGATTGGCTGCCGGTCGCCTGGGGGAGGGGATGTCTATCAATGAGGAGCAGTGATGCGCCTTTGCCCAGAGGGAAAGAAAGGGGGTTGCAGAGGAAACACTCTGAACCACGCACGCCCTTGAGGGCTGGTGGGATTCTGCAGATTGCGTTGTTTTGCATTCGCCTTTGCGTTATCGATGCTGCCAACATCTCTGACGTTATCGTACGTTGCTGAAGTGTTGAGTCACATCCTCACTATCCGCTTGTGTGCTCGTCCCCTCCGCTGTCCTCCCCCTCCTCTCCTTGCTTT